>CM056380.1:111342961-111446936 GCA_029718625.1 Synaphobranchus kaupii
ACCCAGCAACATCAAAAGACTCTTGATATCTTATTTTCAGGTACTCTTACAAGCGATACTATAACCTCTCTGCATTTGAATGGATCTCTATGGGAATTGGGGGCTGGGACTACATTAAGCTGTAAATTACACAGGAATAGTATGGAACACATGGTTAGCTAAATGTGTGTAAGTCATCAAGGGGTTGAGGTATCAAATTAGCCTCAAACCATCAATCTGCTGCCAGATATGCAGTAGATATGGATGGGTCATTTTAAGGGTTGTTTCTCCTGACTTATTTTCCTATTGAACTCTATTGAAAAATACGTCAGGAGAAACACATGCAATGTGCTGGAGTACAAAACAACAAAAATTGTGTCACTGTCCAAATACTTATGGACCTGACTGTATGTGGAGCACTATGTGCGTATATTAAGTTAAATAAACTGAAGAAAACAACATGAAATATATGTTTAGATATTTAATACCCAACATGAGTTTTGAGATATGTGCATAAGTTAGAGAACCTCATTCATATCCTGGAACGTACTTTGACTTGCATCTAAAAGTAAAAGGGCTTAAAACTTGGCTCTGATACTACCTCAGAGAATAACATACAAGGCCATGGCATTTAAAGATGTTGCACGGTTCTGAATGTCACTGTAAATAGCAGTCATATTACTGCCATGAGTCAGAAGAAATGAATAAGAGGTGACGAGACAAGGCATTTGCAAAACAAGTCTTCCATTGATACGCAGGTCAACCCCTCCTGTGTGGTTACATTTCTGTGCTACACATTCAGCATAATTTTCCATATTCTTGAATCGTTCAGCATTGAATAAGGCCTTGTAATTTATGCAAACTTACTACTGTATGAAATAAACATAATTTCCCAGTTGATGCATTGTAAATTGTTCATGTGGAAATCATGATTACTTTTGAGTTTGTATGCAGTCAGGTCAGGTGGGACATACGATATAGAAAATGGGGAACAAAACTTGTTATTTTACTGTAATTCTCTTACTGTAGGGGTTATGCATAAAGTATTTTCATTCTATTACTTATAAATGATACACTAAATAAAACTTAAATCAGCAGTGAGTGAGGGATACTCTAACTCTTTAGAGATGGGGATATTATGATTTGCTATATTGTGCTGATGTAGCTCAGATAGGCTCCATGAGTTAGCACATGAAAGTCTAGACTAGTTAGACTACTAAAGGATATGAAGCCATGTCTGAGAGAATTCTGGGACTTTTCTAGTCGCGTAAAAAGGAAGTGAAATGCCACACAATTATCATTCTGCTTGGTAGTAACCCCCCCCCCCCCCATGTATTTTATTGTTTATCAGCGTTTGAAGGCCAGCGTAAGGCCGTCCCCCACAGTGAGCATGCTCAGATTGATCCTGTCGTCTTTGTGCAGTTCCTTGTTCAGCCTGTCGATGGTCTGTGAGGACAGGTCTCCCTCTGCAGGCCTTTATTTTCACACACATGCAGGTACAACTGCTGCAGACATACCTGCAACTAGTCATCCTGTCCTAGATTTCATTGAGCCAGCACTATTGACCTCAAGGTGGATGAGAATCATGCTTTTTGGAAGCATTGTATCATGTTAAATATTAATAGTGTTATTAATTAAGTCATTTTCTGCATCTTGTAAGTGTAAAAGTGCACTGGGTTGTAAGATATTGGTGATGACCTAGTTTGTTTTAAAATGTCAAGCTTTCTGAGATCAATTTATTTCCAATAGACCAAGAAAGCAAAGAGAATGAGTAAATTATATTACTACAGTGAATGACTACATGCTGATATTTAAGTTTCGAAGCACCACTTGAATCACAAAAAAAATGCATATTACTACTTACCAGTGGAGCAATAATGACTGACGTGAAGGTCACTGCTTTCACATACTCAACTTCTCTAAGGCATAAAGGAAATGGAGGCTACAGTTTGCTCATACAACCGTGTCCAACTGTGCTTGTGAAGAAATAAACATTTGAATGTTATCGTGAGTTAACAGTTGGCGATTAAATAAAGGCCTGAGTGTTTTGGCATTTTTTTATGACTAAAGGATATTTCAATACTAAATCTGCCAACATATTTTTCTTGGTTTTCCACAAAGGTGGTTGGTCATAAATTCAAAAGAAATGTGCTTTTATAGAAAAGCATATTTTTACATACATAAATTGACCCCAAGAACAAGTGTGCGCAATTTTGTAATCCTACTAGGCCAAGTTACAAAATATAAGCAAAGCCAACTGACTGTAAGCCTGTGGGTAGGTTGCATTAGCTTGCAGTGCCTGTGGGATGGCAGGGTATTTGGATGCAAAAAGGCAGACACAAGGATTCACCCTTAAATGTACTTTAATCCTTGGACAATATACAGACTGGATGTTTCACATCCACACACAGTACTTCAAGTTATTGCTCACAACTGACTTTAAGGGTAGCAATTACATAAAATGAAAGATCCATTCCTGCTCCTGCTCACTTTCACTCAAGCCACAATTACAGAGGCCCAAGTACATACAATGCTTACAACATCTCCAACAGTATTCTTGCTATTCAGTGCAATAAGCGGAGTACATTAATGTAACATGTCATGTGATTTTTCTTGTCTGTATGGTTAATGAACACCTTGAGGTAAAGCAAATTGCAAAATGATAGACAGACCTTCTAATGAGTGGCGCCAGTAGTTAGCTGGACAGAAAGGAATTTTTCAATTTCAGTACGCATGGAAGTCTCCGCCGATTCTGTGATTTGGAGCAGCCTCGTCCGACACTTTTCCCAGTCTGTCGATATGTTCTGCAGCTTCATCCCTTCCATGTAGTGGGTCACAGCGGTTCTCATGGAGTCCATGTGGTACTTCTGGAAGTCTCCGTACATGCGATGCAGAGCCTGTCGGTCGGCGGGCTTCAGGTCGTAACGAGCAAACATTTCCTGGAACATGCCCTCTGCCGTTTCCACGTCCTTAACCTCGGCGTACCTCATCGCCAACTCCAGTTGGGGGTAAAAGTAGGAGGGGTTGAGACGAACTTCCTCCTCCTTGTGAGGAATGGAGCGAAGGATCAGCTCTTGGTCATCCGGGAGTCCGTTCCCTCTAATGGCTTTCCAGCGGTAGTTGTTGGATATCTCGTGGTGTAGCCGGGCGGAATCTGGGACTATCTTCAGCATCTTCTCAAGCGCATGCAACGCCATGTCGTAGTTCTGCACTTTCCTCAGAAACCTTCCCACCCTTAGAACTACGCAGAAGTTGTTTGGTGACACTTCTAGAGCTTTCTTTATGTAATTCCCTGCCTCCAATGTTTTCCCGTTGTTTTGGAACACACGGGCCAGGTAAACCATGATCATGCCGTTGTCTGGGTCGAGCTCCAGGGCTTTTTTGAGCTGCTTCACACTCCGTGACGTGCTCAACGGGATCTTCTCTCCATTTTTGATCCTCCAGCCGTCCCATCGGAAGAGGGAGAAGGCGCAGCCCGTGTTCCATTCCTTATCATTGGGTTCCGTCTGCAGGGCCTCTTTGAAGCAGTCTTTGGCGTCCTGATAGTGATTTTTGGAGAAATTCAGGAAGGACCAGGCCTTCTCCCCGAGAACCTCGCGATGGAGGGCCGCCGGTGGCAGCGTTGGGAACCTCTCGTTGATCTCCTCGAGCCTCCACAGGTACGTCTCGGCTTCACGGTCGTCGCCCATGAGGTGGTGCACCCAAGCCAAGTTTCCGTACGTCACGATGCAGCTCTTTGCATTGTCCGCGTTTTCCTCCACAGCGTTGCCCAGGTAGCCCAGGGCCTCTTGATTACAGCCCTGCAGGTGTTTGACATAAGCAAGGTGGTTATAGATTCTGCCCTTCAGATTGATCTCCTGTGGTAGAGAGTCCTCTGGTAGGGATACAACGTCGCGGAATTTGGCCTCCAGGAAGTTGAGATTCACGTCCTGTGCAGTCAAGCCCCAGGTGAAGTGGCATTCCAGCTTCTCCAGGTCATTTCTCAGATTCTCATTTTCTTCACCACTTCCAGCACTAGAAGGCGAGGAACTGATTAGCGAGACTCATATTTAATACAATACCTGTGTCATTACTTCACCAATTAGGATCTCCCACTACTGGGACATGTGTGAAGTACATGTCTAAATGGAATACATCACTAATCCAGTCGCTATTGTGATGCGATCATACAATTAAGCTACATTTTACTCAACAGAGGATTTATAATTAATAAATTAATTGCATAATACATTTAGCCAAGAAAATACTTCTTCCAGTTTTAACCCTAGAATGCACAATATATTGAATACCCCTAGAACGCACGACATGGGTCCAAATGGACCCGTATTCATTTCCTATGGAATTTTATGCATAGCTGAGGGTCTTGTTGTTAACAAACATAATGTTACTGTTTAGAGCTTGAAAAGCTGTGAGTTACTGTATGTACTGTGTGTATGACATGTGCTGAAAAGTAACAACAGAACATAATTCAAGCATTCTTGTGTGTCCAAATCATTTATAATTGTTTTAACAAAATACCTATAGCATAGCCACACACACACACACACACACACACACACACACACACATACGCTTGAGATGCACAATCTAGTAACAAATGTGAAAAAGTACTTTTAATGATCAAAACAAGAAATTTTTATGAATTCCTGTATCATTACATAATGAAAATAATCTCAGAGATATAGCCATGAACCACTCAGGCTCAGCCATACATCAAATAACATTGTAAATGAATACGGGTCCTTTATGACCCGTGTTGTCAAATTTGGGGTAGTAATACAAATATGATTTTTATTCAAAACCTAAGAAAGGAAAAATAAATATGATCAGAAACAAGATAATTAATGAATACTTTGAATATGAAATGAATAGGCAAATTAATTAAAAAGAGGTAACAAAGACGACCCTCAGCTGTGCATCAAATTCCATAGGAAATGAATACGGGTCCATTTGGACCCATGTTCTGCATTTTAGGGGTAATCATACAAAAACACTTTTTATTCTAAATGTAAAAACTTAAAAATTTAAATAATGGTATTTGAGCATAAAAAACAAATAAATTGAGGATGCCCTAGAATCCTGAATGATAAAAAATACAACAAAAAACAAAACTCACCTTTCTAGGGTTAATTCACATTTAAAGGCAAACTTTGTTTTTTTCTGTTTAGACACACTTCACCAATTTAAATGCTGGAGTGTGGCCATTTGTGCCATAAAAAAACATTTAATTGATTTACTGTGCATTACTTCTGTTTAATGTCATCTACCACAGTGATGTTAAAAGAAAGAAATAAGAAAGGGACATACCTCATATTTGCAGACAAGAGTCCGACACTGTTACACTGCAGTATTTAATACCCTCAGAATAGCATGTAACCAGGAGTAGGCTGAATACAAACATTGGGTTGAGCTTAAACTTATATAAGGGTGGCTTGACTCCCTGCCAAAGGTGTGTTACCTTAAGTTTCGTCTTCCAGAAAATGCACTGAAACCAAACAAGAGGAACTGGTTCCTGATGTGTGTGACCCAGCAACGTCAAAAGACTCTTGATATTTTATTTTCAGGTACTCTTACAAGCGATACTATCTAACCTCTCTGCATTTGAATGGATCTCTATGGGAATTGGGGGCTGGAACTAGATTAAGCTGTCAATTACACAGGAATAGTATGGAACACATGGTTAGCTAAATGTGTGTAAGTCATCAAGGGGTTGAGGTATCAAATTAGCCTCAAACCATCACTCTGCTGCCAGATATGCAGTAGATATGGATTGGTCATTTTAAGGGTTGTTTCTCCTGACTTATTTTCCTATTGAACTCTATGGAAAAATGTGCCAGAATGCAATGTGCTGGAGTACAGAGCCAAAATAACAAAAATTGTGTCACTGTCCAAATACTTATGGACCTGACTGTATGTGGAGCACTATGTGCGTATATTAAGTTATATAAACTGAAGAAAATAAAATTGAAACAACATGAAATATATGTTTAGATATTTAATACCCAACATAAGTTTTGTGATATGTGTAGGATATCTAATATTTAGATATATATAAGTAAAGTACCCCCCCCCCCCCCACTTCTCTCTATCTCTGTCGCTCTCTGTCTCTCTCTCACTCACTTACCCCCACCAACATCAAAGATAAGCCAGTCTTTGTCATAAATGACATAATATTCTTGAATCGTTCAGCATTGAATAAGGCCTGGTAATTTATGAAAAACATACAACTGTATGAAATAAACATAATTTCATTCATAATTCCAGTTGATGCATTGTAAATTATTCATGTGCAAATCATGATTACTTTTCAGTTCGTATGCAGTCAGGTAAGGTGGGACATACGATATAGAAAATGTGGGAAAACTCGTTATTTTACTGTAATTCTCTTACTGTAATGGTTATTCATGAAGTATTTTAATTCTATTATTTATTAATGATACACTAAATAAAACTTAAATCAGCAGTGAGTGAGGGATACTCTAACTCTTTAGAGATGAGGGATATTATGATTTGTTATATTGTGCTGATGTAGCTCAGATCGGCTACACGAGTTAGCACATGAAAGTCTACTAAAGAATATGAAGCCATGTCTGAGAGAATTCTGGGACATTTCTAGTCATGTAAAAAGGGAGTGAAATGCCACACAATTATCATTCTGCTTGGTAGTAACCCCCCCCCCATGTATTTTATTATGTTTATCAGCGTTTGAAGGCCAGCGTAAGGCCGTCCCCCACAGTGAGCATGCTCAGATCGATCCTGTCGTCTTTGTAGTTTCTTGTTCAGCCTGTTGATGGTCTGTGAGGACAGGTCGTCCATGCTTTTTGGAAGCATTGTATCATGTTATATATTAATAGTGTTATTAATGAAGTCATTTTCTGCATCTTGTAAGTGTAAAAGTGCACTGGGTTGTAAGATATTGGTGATGACCTAGTTAGTTTTAAAATGTCAAGCTTTTTGAGATCAATTTATTTCCAATAGACCAAGAAAGCAAGCAGAATGAGTAAATTATATTACTACTGTCATGGTTTTTGACGCCTTTTTCCCCATGCGGTCGTTTTCCTCGGTCACCACGCGAGGGCGCTGCCCTTTAGTGGAAGTTTGCTGCGCCCGTCTTGATTGCGATGCTTCTGTCAGCATCCACACCTGTGCGTGGTTACCTGGGAGTTATTTAAGCCCAGGTTTCCGTCGTTCTGGGCTTCAATATTATTGTGTATTATTTTGCGTTATTTGCACTGTTGGGTGTGTGGTATTATTTTGCCCTCTGTTTGCCTTAGCCAGTATGGTTATGTTTAGGTATTTTAGGAAACCATTTTTGCTCCCTTTTGTTTGATTGGAGTTTTGCGGGACTTGCGTTGAGCTTTAAGGTTAAATTCCTTTTTTTTTTTATGCTCGTTTCAGTCACCGCTTCCTGGTCCTTCCTTTTCCTCGTTACCTTTCCCCTTATTGAGATGCAAGGCTTAATCATACTGAGATGTAGGGCTTTATCTATACTGTGAGTCAGGGCGTTTATTCGTTTTTTGTGCCATTATGCTACTCGCCTGTTCTTACGCTTTTCGTTACCGAGGCAGGGCGTTTATTATTTCTGGCTCTTTAGTTCCATCGCTCGTAGAAGTATAGGGCAGTAGTTCTTTTCTATTTCGCCTTGTTTGGTTTTCTTACTGCGAAACCAGGCGTTTGTGCTTCTACTCATTTGCGTGTGACAGTGAGCCGGTTAGTAGCTTCTGCAAGTTTGTTCCCTGTTTTGTCTCCTTCTCGTGGACTACTTTTCCCCTTTGTGGTGAGTCAGGGCTTTTCATTATATTGAGAGGCAGGGCATTTATTTTCTACTAGGCGTGCGTTAGTCTTTTGCTAGTAAAGGTATGGGACGGCGGTTAACTTCTACTCACCTGTAAAATGTTTCTCTCTCCTGGGAGATCGGGCATTTATCCCTTTGTTTTTTGCATGTGATTGCGAGCCTATGAAAGTAGCCATGGAACGTTAGATCTCAGTTCCTTTCGCCTTCTCGTTATCTTCCCCTTTATTGAGAGGCAGGGCGTTTATTTTCTACTCGGCTTGCGTTAGTCATTGAGCTGGTAAATATCCGGAACTGCTGTTCTGGTCGCCATTAGGTACATGTCTTCCTATAGGGAGACTGGGCGATTTTGTTGACATGTGTGCGTGTGACTGCGAGTCTATGAAAGTAGCCTTGGAACGTTAGATATCTGTTCCTTTCGCTTTCTCGTTACCATTTCACTTTAGTATCTCGTTTCTTTACTGTTTTGTATACGTTTTGAGTATTCAGTGTTTTTTAGCTCGTTGTGTTTTCCGAGCCTCGAGATGTGTTGCTCTTTTGTAACATTCGCCCGGTTATACCGGTTGCTTTTGGTTACGCCCCATTTTTCCTAGTTCCCGTATTTCCCTCCAGTGAGAGTAGGAACTAGGCCATTTGCTTTAATCCTTATATTTCCCTATATATGGGGTCTCTCCGTCTTAGTGGCCTATTAAGATTAATGAATCCCCTTGCTGCGTTTGGTCCCTCCAACCTCACACGTCATGCCCCCATTACAACTACAGTGAATGACTACATGCTGATATTTAAGTTTTGAAGCTTCGCTTGAATCACAAAAAAAAATGCATATTACTACTTACCAGTGGGGCAATAATGACTGACGTGAAGGTCACTGGTTTCAAATACTCAACTTCTCTAAGGCATAACGGAAATGGAGGCTACAGTTTGCTCACACAACCTTGTCCAACTGTGTTTGTGAAGAAATAAACACTTGAATGTTATTGTGAGTTAACAGTTGGCGATTAAATAAAGGCCTGAGTGTTTTGGCATTTTTTTATGACTAAAAGATATTTCAATACTAAATCTGCCAACATATTTTTTCTTGGTTTTCCACCAAGGTGGTTGGTCATAAATTCAAAATAAATGTCCTTTTATAGAAAAGCATATTTTTACATACATAAATTGACCCCAAGAACAAGTGTGCGCAATTTTGTAATCCTACTAGGCCAAGTTGCAAAATATAAGCAAAGCCAACTGACTGTAAGCCTGTGGGTAGGTTGCATTAGCTTGCAGTGCCTGTGGGATGGCAGGGTATTTGGAAGCAAAAAGGTTGACACAAGGATTCACCCTTAAATGTACTTTAATCCTTGGACAATATACAGACTGGATGTTTTACATCCACACACAGTACTTCAAGTTATTGCTCATAACTGACTTTAAGGGTAGCAATTACATAAAATGAAAGATCCATTCCTGCTCCTGCTCACTTTCACTCAAGCCACAATTACACGAGGCCCAAGTACATACAATGCAATCAACAGTATTCTTGCTATTCAGTGCAATAAGCGGAGTACATTAATGTAACATATCACGTGATTTTTCTTGTCTGTATGGTTAATGAACACCTTGAGGTAAAGCAAACTGCAAAATGATAGACACACCTTCTAATGCGTGGCGCCAATAACTAGCTACCTCTTCAATCATAAAAACTGTTGTGCTAGAAAGAAGAAAGGAATTCTTCAATTTCAAAATGCATGGCAGTCTCCGGCAATTCGATGATTTGGAGCAGCCTCTTCCGACACTTTTCCCAGTCTGTCGATATGTTCTGCAGCCTCATCCCTTTCATGTAGTGGGTCACAGCGGTTCTCATGGAGCCCATGTGGTACTTCTGGAAGTCTCCGTACATGCGATGCAGAGCCTGTCGGTCGGCGGGCTTCAGGTCGGGACGAGCGAACATTTCCTGGAACATGCGCTCTGCCCTTTCCACGTCCTTAACCTCGGCGTACCTCTTCGCCAAGTCCAGTTGGGGGTAAAAGTAGGAGGGGTTGAGACGAACTTCCTCCTTCTTGTGAGAAATGGAGCGAAGGATCAGCTCTCGTTCATCCTGGTGTCTTTTCGCTCTAATGGCTTTCCAGCGGTAGTTGTTGGATATCTCCTGGTGTACCCGGGCGGAATCTGGGACTATCTTCAGCATCTTCTTAAGCGCATGCAACGCCATGTCGTAATTCTCCACTTTCCTCAGAAACTTTCCCACCCTTAGAACTACGCTGAGGTTGTTTGGTGACACTTCTAGAGCTTTCCTCATGTGATTCCATGCCTCCAACTTTTTCCTGTTGTATTGGAATACGAGGGCCAGGTAAACCATGATCACGCCGTTGTCTGGGTCGAGCTCCAGGGCTCTCTCCAGCTGCTTCACACTCCGCGACGTGCTCAACGGAATCTGCTCCCCACTCATGATTCTCCAGCCGTCCCATCGGAAGAGGGAGAAGGCGTAGCCCGTGTTCCATTCCTTATCGTCAGGTTCCCTCTGCAGGGCCTCGTAGAAGCACTCTTTGGCGTCCTGTTAGTGATTTTTGGAGAACTTCAGGAGGGACCAGGCCTTCTCCCCGAAAACCTTGCAATGGAGGGCCGCCGGTGGGGGCGTTGGGAAGCTCTCGTTGATCTCCTCGAGCCTCCGCAGGTACGTCTCGGCTTCACGGTCGTCTCCCATGAGGTGGTGCACCCAAGCCAAGTTTCCGTACGTCACGATGCAGCTCTTTGCATTGTCCGCGTTTTCCTCCACAGCTTTGCCCAGGTAGCCCAGGGCCTCTTGATTACAGCCCTGCAGGTGTTTGACATAAGCAAGGTGGTTATAGGTTCTGCCCTTCAGATTGATCTCCTGTGGTAGGGCGTCCTCTGGTAGGGATACAACGTCGCGGAATTTGACCTCAAGGAAGTTGAGATTCACGTCCTGTGCAGTCAAGCCCCAGGTGAAGTGGCATTCCAGCTTCTCCAGTTCACTTCTCAGATTCTCATTTTCTTCACCACTTCCAGCACTAGAAGGCGAGAAACTGATTAGCGAGCCTCATATTTAATACAACTCCTGTGTCATTACTTCACCAATTAGGATTTCCCACGTTTGACGTACGTACATGTATAAATGGAATACATCACTAATCCAATCACTATGGTGATGCGATCACACAATTAAGCTATATTTTACTCAACAGAGGATTTATAATTAATTGCACAAGATGAAGAGAAACGGGAGTCCGCACTCAAATCACAATGAAAGTTATCAAAAAATAAACCTCTTGGCAACTTCAAACTTCTTCATACTCGTTTAGACTTTATTTGCGAACATTAAGATAAACAAACATTTTTCGGACTAAGCCGTTTTCAGTACTCTTGAGCGCAGGTTAATAATCATCAGTTTGTAATTAATTGCATAATACATTTAGCCAAGAAAATACCTCTTACAGTTTTAACCCTAGAATGCACAATATATTGAATACCCCTAGAATGCACGACATGGCTCCAAATGGACCCGTATTCATTTCCAAAGGAATTTGATGCATAGCTGAGGGTCTTGTTGTTAACAGCGTTGTTTTTTTTTACAAACATATTGTTACTGTTTAGAGCTTCAAAAACTGTGAGTTACTGTATGTACTGTGTGTATGACGTGCTGAAAAGTAACAACGAAACATAATTCAATCTGTTACGTCTTCCGTTCCCTTCCTTTTGTTCTCCCTGTTTTCCCTACTCCGCTTGTTTCATGTCTTGTTTTTACTTTTACCCTGTCTGCCTTTCGTGTTGTGCAGGCTGGGCGTGGTTTTCCTTCTCGTTTCCTCATTATCTCTCGCCTATCACTTTGCATTCCTCACGCACATTCATCTGCTCATTCATTCTCGCATACATTCCTCACGCATCACTCATTAGTTTACTGATTAGCCGCAGTACTTAGTATCCCTTCTCTCTCTGTCTCGCCGCCAGTTTGTTAAGCTTAGTCAAGTTGTCTGTGTTTAACCGTAACCCTGTCTGAGTTTTGCCTTTTCGGTTACCCGCCAGCCTGCTCACCTGTACGCCCTTTAAACCCTCGCCAACCCCGCTTCCAGTCCATCACCATTCGCCTGCCATTCACCCTGCTGTGTTTCTGCTTCACCATCCTCCTCCTCCTCCTCCTCCTCCTCCTCTGCCCCTTTGCCATCGCCAATCCCTCACCCCACTCGCCCTCTTCGTTGTTTGTTCGCTCTTTCATAAACGTGCTCCGTGGAGCTTTTATTGTGAGTCTGTCTCCGAGTCCTGCATTTGGGTCCGTACCAGTTGAGGGAAACACAAGCATTCTTGTCTGTCCAAATCATTTATAATTGCTTTAACAAAAAAACTATAGCATAGCCACTGTGAAGGAATTTTCTGGTTTACAATATGTGTGTATTATCATAAAGACAATCGCATGATTATCATTAAGCATTTAATATAATAGATCAATTATATATTGTAAGACGAGAGTCAATGTGGGAAAGGCTGCCATGTGTGAAGAAACTTCAAAGGACCAGAGGGCCTTATATTGAAACAATATAACTCTGACTTCCTTTGGGTTTTCATCCCATCTGTTCTCAAGGATGTTCTCACCTGGAAGTGACTGTGATAAGAGGAAGTTGGACTGTTTGGTCATGAGTGTGTTTGTGTGTTCTAGGGGCACTTATGGCAGAAGAGGCCATTAAGCCCCTGGCCAAAACAATACATCTGGGATCTGTCCCGTCTCTCAGGCTGACACCTCAGTTCATTGCACCCCCCTTCTCTCCTGGATTAAGACTCAGTTTAAATGGTCAACAGACCCGGTACAACTTACAAACATTGCACATGTGATTCTTATATTGTTACATTATGTCTTATGTAGTAGTAACAGGAATTGCATGTAAAATGGTTCATCAGAAGGGAATTTTCATGACAACTGCAACATAATAATATTTAATCTGTTAATAATAATCACAATGGTAAGCTGTTTGGTATGGATGGAATCCAGTAAAATCAAGGAATCAAATGAGATACATTTCATACCAAATGGAGTTTAGTAAAACATAGTTCCAATAACTCTGTAAAACTGTAACACTGGAATGTCCTCTCTGGTAATCAACTCCTTTTCCCTTCACCCTACTCAGCAACGGTGGGGGTTTAGATTCCCGATTCGACCACACCTCCAGGTTAATTTATGACACTGCCGCCTGGTTCAAACGCGGGATTTGGCTTAAAAGAAACGGAGACAAACCGATCTGGGAGCATCGTATCCGATCTCCCACACCGTGCAGATTGTGTATTATGGGTAGGAAGATCGCATCCGATCTCCCACACCGTGCAGACTCCGTGTATACTCTGTGTTTGTGTTTGGAGAATCGTAACTGATCTCCCACACAGTGCAGATTATGTATGTATGTGTGTGTAGTTAAAGCAGGCCGGGTAAGATATTTACTCTGTGTTTTCTATTCTTAATTTGTATGTTTTGTAATTAACCTAATTTTAAGATAATGACCTACCTGCCTGTGAATAAATTCTTATTATTTTAACTTACGTGGTCTCCATGACTCTATTCCATTTTCTACCCTTTCAGCCTAAATTACGACTGAATACTCGGGGAAAATTCTGACCAATGACCAACTGATCAGTGGTGGGGTACAGAAAGTGGAGATTCTAAGTTGGTAGGCGGCTAAGGTCGGTCATTAACAGGTTTAGTGAATGTACGGCTCTGGGAATTTGACGTGGAGAGCCCATGGACGTTTTACGTCGGTTCTTGTCAAATTCGCCTTAAGGAGCCCTTTTAGTGCACGCTAACCTGGGCTCGCAACTATCGATGTAAAATATAATACATGTATTGTGTTAGCCAGACCCCAACCTCTGAGTTTCTCCACCGAACCGAGATTCGGCAATAGTGTTAATCCCGGGAGCATATATTGAGTAATGGTGGCATACAAGGAAGAGTCGAGTGTACTCACTCTGAGCTTCACGCATGATTAAAGTAAATTCTAAATTATTGTGGCAAGCTCGAGTGCCACCCTCGTGGAAGAACAGACAAGACACAGGTTGCTCGTTTGAAGGACACTTTATTTGTCCTGGTGTTTGCTTCTTAACTGGCAATGGTGCTCGCAGACCTTCTCTCTGCAGCTCTCCCGTCAATTGCCAGCCACAAGTGATCTTCCACCTCCCTCCTTTAAAGCCCAGGCTCACTGTCAATGTAATCAGGCAACAATCAAACAATCATTCAATTACTAATTATCTAGTTGTCCTGATTAACTCCTGACAGCTGTGGTTCCAGGTCCGAGAGCTGCTCCGCCCACTCTCTCTCTGCAAGCAGAGGCTAACCACGCCCACCCTGCCACATACCCCCACCGCCCGACTTAGGCCGGGGTGCCCTCCGGCCGATGACCAACCCCCCCCCCTACCCCCCCCTCGAGGCGAGAGAGGAAGTCCGCCACCACCATCTGCGCCCCCGGCCTATGAACCACCTTAAAATTAAATGGCTGTAGAGCCAGATACCAATGGGTGATTCGCGCGTTGGTATCTTTCATGCGGTGGAGCCACTGGAGGGGGGCGTGGTCCGACCAGAGGGTGAATGAGCGGCCCAGCAGGTAATACCGGAGGGACCCGACCGCCCACCGGATAGCGAGGCATTCTTTCTCAATGGTGCTGTACTTCACCTCCCGCTGCGAAAGTTTGCGGCTTATGTACAGCACCGGGCGATCGACTCCCTCCACCTGCTGGGTCAACACCGCCCCCAGCCCTCTGTCCGACGCGTCTGTCTGCAGGGTGAAAGGGAGAGAAAAGTTAGGTGTGAACAACAGCGGCTCCCCACAGAGTGCTTCTTTTACCCTCTCAAACGCCCTCTGGCACGACTCCGTCCACTGGACCGGCTCTGAGGCACCTTTTCGAGTTAAATCAGTCAAGGGGTTGGTCAGCTCCGAAAAGGCAGGAATAAATCTCCTGTAGTAACCGGCCAACCCCAAGAACCTCCTCACCTCTTTTTTTGTCTTGGGCCGGGGGCAGGTCGCAATCGCCGCGGTTTTGTCTACTAGCGGCCGCACCAGTCCACTTCCCAAGTGGTACCCCAAATACCGTACCTCCGCTCTGCCAATTGCACACTTCCTTGGGTTAGCCGTGAGCCCCGCCCGCCTTAATGAGTCGAGCACCGCCCCCACATGCCGCATATGCTGTGCCCAGTCGGTACTGTGGATGATAATATCATCAATATAGGCTGCAGCATATGTGACATGCGGACGCAGCACCCTATCCATAAGGCGTTGGAACGTGGCTGGAGCCCCGAATAACCCGAATGGAAGTGTCCGAAATTGGTACAAACCGTCCGGAGCGGAGAAAGCCGATTTTTCCTTGGACTCTGGCGACAAGGGAATCTGCCAGTAGCCCTTGGTCAAATCCAGTGTCGAAAAAAAACGAGCCGTGCCCAGCCGATCCAAGAGTTCATCGACCCTAGGCATTGGATAAGCATCAAACCGTGAAACTTCGTTCACCTTTCTGTAATCCACACAGAACCGGACAGACCCATCTGGTTTCCCTACCAGAACAATGGGGCTACTCCAAGCACTGTGTGACTCCTCTATTACGCCCAACTCCAGCATGGCCTTTATTTCTGCCTGTACCAATTTTTTTTTGTGTTCCGGCAGTCTATATGGACGGGAACGTACCGTCACTCCCGGGGCGGTTTCGATATGGTGGGTTACGAGATTAGTGCGTCCGGGTAGGGGAGAAAACACATCCGCAAACTGCTTCTGCAACAGGGCAAGGTCTGCCTGCTGGCTTGGCGAGAGATGGCTATCTGAAAGGGGCGGGGTCTGATTAAGTGAATTTGGTACCTCCGGCCCCAGCTCATCTTTCTCCTGATCTACCGTCACCAGCGAGACAGCCGCTACCTCTTTCCAAACTTTTAACAGGTTCAGATGGTAGATTTGTTTAGCTCCTTCCCTATCCGAACGCACTACCTCGTAGTCTACCTCCCCTATTCGCCGTGTGACCACAAAGGGCCCTTGCCACTTGGCGAGCAATTTTGTGCTGGAGGTTGGAAGTAATACCAGTACTTTATCTCCCGGTGAAAATTGTCTGAGTTTCGTCCCTTTATTATAGTGCGTTTGCTGCCGTTCCTGGGCCTTGAGCAAATTCTCCCGTGATACCCTCCCCAGTGTATGGAGTTTTGCTCGCAGGTCCATGACGTACTGTATTTCATTTTTACTGGAGCTTGGACCTTCCTCCCAGGTTTCTTTAACGAGGTCCAAGACTCCCCGGGGCTTTCGCCCGAATAATAGTTCAAAGGGAGAAAATCCCGTGGAGGCCTGGGGAACCTCCCGCACTGCAAATAGTAAAGGGACTAGCCATTTATCCCAATTCCGACTATCCTCGTGCACAAACTTCCGAATCATTGACTTCAAAGTCCTATTAAAGCGCTCAACGAGCCCATCCGTTTGGGGATGGTACACGCTGGTTTTAATTGACTGAATGCCCAATAATGCGTACAGTTCGTTTAGTGTTCGTGACATAAAAGATGTGCCCTGGTCCGTCAGAATCTCTTTCGGGATTCCGACGCGGGAGATGATTTGAAACAATGCCTGCGCAACACTCTTAGCTGAGATATTTCGCATCGGAACTGCTTCGGGATACCGGGTCGCATAATCCACCAGAACTAATACGAATCGGTATCCCTGAGTGCTCCGTTCAAATGGCCCGATGAGGTCCATAGCCACTCTATCAAACGGGACCTCTATTAATGGAAGTGGCTGCAACGGCGCTTTTGGGATGGCCGGGGAATTCACTAATTGACACTCCGGGCAGGACGCACACCACCGACGTACGTCTGCCCAAATGCCCGGCCAATAAAATCGGGCCATTATACGGTTGAGTATTTTTTCATATCCTAAGTGTCCTGCCATGGGGTTATAATGAGCCGCTTGGAAAACCATTTCCCTGCGGCTTTTAGGGACCAACAACTGGGTATTTTCTTCCCCTGTCTGAGCGTCCCGACACACTCGATATAATCTATCTCTAATAATTGAGAAATACGGGTGAGAAAGAGCTGCCTCAGGTCGTACTTGTTGACCATCAATACGCATTACCTGATCGAATGCAAAGCGTAAGGTGTCATCCCGAGACTGTTCGAGTGGGAAATCCTCCGTGGGGTGAAACACCGAAACCAGGGGAGTCTCCCTTTGAGGCTCCCTCGGCTCCGTCCCCCCCTCGACCGCATCGGCTGACCCTGCGTCATCACCGTCAGCAGCACATACCTCACCTGTCCCTACCGGTCGGGATCGCACCTCCCACAGCTTCCCTGATACTTTATGAAACCCCGCCCAATCAATGCCCAAAATTAAGGGGTGCGACAGCCGGGAGCTAACCGCGGCTTTAACTATATGAAATTTTCTGTTATGATAAATTTTGACCGCCACTACCGGATATTTGTGCACATCACCATGCACGCACCTAATCGACACCCATGGTGCCTCCACCAAAGCCTCGGGCCGAACCAGGCTTTGCCGAATCATGGACTGCATAGCCCCCGAATCCAACAACGCCCGGTGTTCACTCCCTTGCACCCTTACCGGGATACAGTACGCCCCCTCTGGATCGTGAGCGAGAGAGGGCGGCCCGACAACCCGGACCACCTGCCCCACTTCCATCATTGTACAGTCGCGGCGCAGGTGACCGAGCTGACCGCACCGCCAACACCCCGGTCCAGACGCCTGCGGAGCCCTCTGTGGGTCGGACCTTCCCGCCACCAAGCCTGAGCCTGTAGAGGGAGGGACAGAAAAAGGAGAGTTAATTTGGGGTTCTCGGGAAAAAGGGGCAGGGCCCGTGCGAGGAGGGGGTCTCCTCCTGGGAGCCGGTTCTGGCGGCCCTTGCGGCGGGCTGCTCGGCACAGTGGCCAGATGGTCTTCGGCCAGGACAACGGCCAGCTCCAGGCTGGTGGGTCGGTGGCAGCGTACCCAGCTAGCTGTCGCCTCTGGCAGCCCACCCATGAACGCCTCCAGTACGACCTGCTCCACTACCCCCACGGCGGACCGGATGTCCGGCTGCAGCCACCGCCGAGCCATGTCGGTGAGCCGCTGGGCGAATGCAAACGGCCGATCCCCCTGGCCCAGGGATGCTTCCCGGAACCGACGCCGTTGGTCCTCGGGGCTATAGCCCAGCCGATCCAAAATGGCCCTCCGGACGTTTTCGTAGTCCGCCCGGGCCACAGCCGGCAATCCATGTGCCGCCTGCTGGGCTTCCCCCGTTAAAAGGGGCAGGAGGCGGACTACCCACTCCTCGGCAGGCCACTGACACGCCTCCGCGGCCACCTCAAAACTGTCCAGGAAGGCCTGGGCGTCGTCATCCGCGGTCATCTTTGGCAGTTGTATCTTTATCTGGGCCCGTAAGAGCTGATCCCGGGATCCTGCCCCACCAACGGCGGCTAGCTGTCGCAGCGTTTCCGTCTGGAGGGTGGCCTGTACACGCAGAGCCTCCATCTGCTCTGCGTGTACTGCAGCTTGTCGCTCCTGCATAAGCGCCATTCCCTCCAGCATACGGGCGAGTGCCACGACCGGCTGCCCCGCTTCTGCCCGTTCCTGCTCAGGATCCATTTTCCTTTTTTTTTTTTTTTTTTTGTGCCTGTTCTGCCTTTTTAATACTTCCCCGTACGGGCCACCACTGTGGCAAGCTCGAGTGCCACCCTCGTGGAAGAACAGACAAGACACAGGTTGCTGGTTTGAAGGACACTTTATTTGTCCTGGTGTTTGCTTCTTAACTGGCAATGGTGCTCGCAGACCTTCTCTCTGCAGCTCTCCCGTCAATTGCCAGCCACAAGTGATCTTCCACCTCCCTCCTTTAAAGCCCAGGCTCACTGTCAATGTAATCAGGCAACAATCAAACAATCATTCAATTACTAATTATCTAGTTGTCCTGATTAACTCCTGACAGCTGTGGTTCCAGGTCCGAGAGCTGCTCCGCCCACTCTCTCTCTGCAAGCAGAGGCTAACCACGCCCACCCTGCCACAATTATATTTTAATAATTACGAGTAAACCAATTGTAACTGTTACGCTTACTGTTTGGGATCATAGATATATTCAATGTGTCGTTCAGCTCCTGTGTGTATGTTCTAATGCTTCCATTGGAATATTGACATTTGGACGACAGGTCGGATATATCCGTGATAACAACATAGCCCCGTTTACGAACGGAGAATTATAAGAATCGTACTGATCCGTTTCAGGCCTGTCTTAAGCGGGATATGGAGCAGCGCATTCATATCTGACTCGTGGCGACGGACTCAGTATCTTCTTAAATATACTTGTAATATATTCATGACCGGAGGATAAATCACTAAACTCTTTTTATTTACATCACAACAGCAGAGGACAAACATATTTACTCCTTCCCCTCCAGCTATTCCCTCATTGGTCTAGCTGTGCGGGTTCTACAAATGGTGACCTCGACGTGATTCCTGTTGTTGTTTTTGAAGTTTCAGTGAAGGATCCGAACGACGTGATTCCAGTTGCTGTTTCTGAAGTTTCAGTGACAGGTCCAACCGACGTGATTCCTTCGGCAGAAGGATGTCTGCGTTTTCCTTTACCTCCTAATTTCTCCTGCAACGTTGTCTACAAAATTCCTTACAGTTTGGCGTAATTGACAGCATACTCCGAACAAGGGATTTTCTGGTCAGTGTAACTCCTGGTTCTTGATCCTTGGTGTGGTGAGTAACACAATTATTTTACGTAGTAGCATATACTAGGGAGAGTATTTGTTGTTTCACCATGTAGACACTGTTTAGGGGATCGACATATCCCGGACAGGCCCTGGGACCGTAGAAACCGGGCGCATTCCAGACTACTACCCTTCAGGGGATTAATAAACAATGGAAGGCAGGGAAAGATAGGAGAACTGCAACTGAAAACTGAAGTTTTTCTAAATCTGTGTAATTGTGAGGTAACAGTCCTCACTGTTCTATTTATATATATCTATGTATATGTATGTGTGTATATATGTGTGTAGATATATATATCTATATATATAATGTTGACACTGTCATTCTGGAATGCAGAAGTTTTATATATTATAAGGTCATTATGACTGCAATAATTATAGAACCCTAGAATGAGTAAATGGAAGATGAGTGCTTCAGGGCTCAACTTAAAAGTTTGAGGATGTATTAAATACAGTAAAAGGTTTGAGATGCTGTTGACATAGATTGTTGTTGTTGACATAGGTTTGAGATATTGCATAGAAGGCATGTTGATGCAAGGTACTGTTCTGTTGTTCCACCATACTGTGGGGGACGCAGAGGATCTTGTTCAGACACAGAGCGTAAATCTAAATCATGTGACAATAGCACAGTAGGCACTGCTCTACAATCCAGCAGGCCATGCTTTCAGAGGAAAGCATATCTTTAAGAACTGCATAACATCTTTGCAGAAGTTAACAAATAGCACATAGGCTATTTTTATGTAGAAGAAAGTCTTTCTTCTGTAGTTACTTTTTGTGCCATATTGATGTTTTCCTTTTACTTTTAATTTGTGTCTAGAGATACATCTGTAATACCAGAAAGTTAAAGTGCATAGTATAGATAAAGAACTCTTAATCCATATAAATTGCCTGGGCATGTCATTTAGGAAATGTTGGAATTCACCAATATACCTGTTTGTGTGCCAATTAAATTAACTGAGGTATGATTTTTAAATCGCATGGATGTATTTCTGTGTAAATTTCCTCTAGCCCAAAATCCTGTGCTAGAATGTCTGTCTGACATCAATAAACCAGTCAATGCCATAAAATGAACCAAAAGCCAGCTGAGCTTTCACTTGCCTTAATTAGGGCCAGCATAATCTGTTCCTGCAGGGCAAAGTGTTTGGGACTGCTAAGGAAGTCTTTCTAGGCAGGAGTCCTAAATGGTTTTATAGTTTGGAGAGAATAGTTCCTCCTCAATTAAATAAATAAATAAATAAATAAATAAATAAATAAATCGAAGAAGAAGTAATTTCTTCATTAAATTTATTCCATATTTACCCATTTCATTTAAAAGCTGAAATAGGGTCATTTTCTAGCACAGACTGGATTATTGATTTCTTTTGTCCATTTGTCTACTTTCTTCCTCTTTATGTTTTCTCTACCCTTCTTTCTCCTCTATCTGTCTTGTGGAATATTTTTGTTTCTTTAAAAAACAGTAAAACTACATTCTCCAGAATGTATGATTTTTGTTTCTCAATCATTAATAACTGACTATAATCTTTTACCCAGTACAAGACCTGAACTATGCAGACAATAACCCTGCATAGGTTTCTCTCCCTTTTCAGAGCCAGGAATATGCTGAGTTCTGCGTAAGATGGGTGGAAGTACTTGGAGGGGCCATAAAACATGCGCACCTCATTTAGGAAACTTTAAACCTAAACAAGCCCCCTGGTGTAGCACCAGAGCATAGTTTACAACACATTTATTAATGTAAAAGGATCCACCCATCCAAACCTTAGACTCGCTTAGCACAATGATGACAGCCACATAGAATTACACATAAATCTGCATTCAACACCACTATATCAACACACATCCCAAAACCCACATAACTACAGCACATATAGGACACAATGTAAAGTTAAACATATGTGTTTCTTGGTGCAAAAACATGAGTTTTTCTATAGTTCAATGTTTTTAACAACATGAAATAATAGCATTAATAATGAATGATTGTGCTCATTTAAACTGTTTTCTGTTTCTGAAAAATCAAACTATTACCACCTCATGATTTCAAGCATCAAGAGGGGGGTAATAGAGGACAATAGAATATAATATAACTATAGTATGTTATATGTGCAATGTGTGTGATGAATTAAAAACCAACTTCCCTGTCTCTGTCAGGTCTGGGTAGCCATTCCATAATTCTACCTCTTTTAAAACTTTTATGTCATAAACTATGTTTAGTGTGTTTTTTAGCAGTTTTACTTTTATACTATTATTTTTGATCATAATCTTTTTATTACATAACTTTTATAAATGGCCCAGGTACGGTTTAACATTTCAAACACCTGTCAGCATATGTGATGCATTGTGGGAAAATTAATCAAATTCCTGCATGGCTACAGTCACAGTTCGATGATTTAACTTCTGATTCAATATAGGTAGCAAATCAGGTGGCCACTGATTTCTAACATCCCACTAAAAACAATATAAATATCATTAAGGAAATTTGGTCTGAAGCGCAGGCGTTTCTCTCCACTAGACATCCATTATTCCATCAAACCCATACCATCGAGTGTGGCCTAGCCTGCAGAACATATGCTCCAGAATGATGTACTGATGCCAAATAGAAAATAAATAAATAAATAATTATAATTATAATAATTAATACTTTAACAATCTGCTGCACAAGATGGGTTAGAGTTTGTCTTCTTTTCTTTTAATATACCCAAATCGTGTTTATCCAAATTCATAATGTATATTACCATGAGAGGTACAAAAATTTAATTTCCAACATAATGCAGTTGTTATGAAACTCCCAACTACATCATTTATATCTATAATGTTTTGCAACTTTTTCCCTACCATCACACCAAGCTTGTTAAGTGTCAGCCTCTGCGGATGGGGGAAGGAAGAACGCGGGCTCTGACTGAGCTAAAGGACTTGGTGCAACAGGTGACCTGTGGCGTGAAGTTCCCTTCTTCACACCATCCAACATCTGATCCACCCCCTACAACACACGCCTCATCCCACACAACACTTGGTCTCAGCCTCTCCAGTTCTCCCCACAGGCAGCCCTACGACTCTGGGGATCCGAAGGAAACCAGTTGGGGAATTGTCCATGACCCCTCGGGAGGACGTTCTGAAGTGTCCCCCACTGGGCCAGAGGGGGGAGCTGTAAGACGAGAGTCAATGTGGGAAAGGCTGCCATGTGTGAAGAAACTTCAAAGGACCAGAGGGCCTTATATTGAAACAATATAACTCTGACTTCCTTTGGGTTTTCATCCCATCTGTTCTCAAGGATGTTCTCACCTGGAAGTGACTGTGATAAGAGGAAGTTGGACTGTTTGGTCATGGGTGTGTTTGTGTGTTCTAGGGGCACTTATGGCAGAAGAGGCCATTAAGCCCCTGGCCAAAACAGTACATCTGGGATCTGTCCCGTCTCTCAGGCTGACACCTCAGTTCATTGCACCCCCCTTCTCTCCTGGATTAAGACTCAGTTTAAATGGTCAACAGACCCGGTACAACTTACAAACATTGCACATGTGATTCTTATATTGTTACATTATGTCTTATGTAGTAGTAACAGGAATTGCATGTAAAATGGTTCATCAGAAGGGAATTTTCATGACAACTGCAACATAATAATATTTAATCTGTTAATAATAATCACAATGGTAAGCTGTTTGGTATGGATGGAATCCAGTAAAATCAAGGAATCAAATGAGATACATTTCATACCAAATGGAGTTTAGTAAAACATAGTTCCAATAACTCTGTAAAACTGTAACACTGGAATGTCCTCTCTGGTAATCAACTCCTTTTCCCTTCACCCTACTCAGCAACGGTGGGGGTTTAGATTCCCGATTCGACCACACCTCCAGGTTAATTTATGACACTGCCGCCTGGTTCAAACGCGGGATTTGGCTTAAAAGAAACGGAGACAAACCGATCTGGGAGCATCGTATCCGATCTCCCACACCGTGCAGATTGTGTATTATGGGTAGGAAGATCGCATCCGATCTCCCACACCGTGCAGACTCCGTGTATACTCTGTGTTTGTGTTTGGAGAATCGTAACTGATCTCCCACACAGTGCAGATTATGTATGTATGTGTGTGTAGTTAAAGCAGGCCGGGTAAGATATTTACTCTGTGTTTTCTATTCTTAATTTGTATGTTTTGTAATTAACCTAATTTTAAGATAATGGCCTACCTGCCTGTGAATAAATTCTTATTATTTTAACTTACGTGGTCTCCATGACTCTATTCCATTTTCTACCCTTTCAGCCTAAATTACGACTGAATACTCTGGGAAAATTCTGACCAATGACCAACTGATCAGTGGTGGGGTACAGAAAGTGGAGATTATAAGTTGGTAGGCGGCTAAGGTCGGTCATTAACAGGTTTAGTGAATGTACGGCTCTGGGAATTTGACGTAGAGAGCCCATGGACGTTTTACGTCGGTTCTTGTCAAATTCGCCTTAAGGAGCCCTTTTAGTGCACGCTAACCTGGGCTCGCAACTATCGATGTAAAATATAATACATGTATTGTGTTAGCCAGACCCCAACCTCTGAGTTTCTCCACCGAACCGAGATTCGGCAATAGTGTTAATCCCGGGAGCATATATTGAGTAATGGTGGCATACAAGGAAGAGTCGAGTGTACTCACTCTGAGCTTCACGCATGATTAAAGTAAATTCTAAATTATATTTTAATAATTACGAGTAAACCAATTGTAACTGTTACGCTTACTGTTTGGGATCATAGATATATTCAATGTGTCGTTCAGCTCCTGTGTGTATGTTCTAATGCTTCCATTGGAATATTGACATTTGGACGACAGGTCGGATATATCTGTGATAACAACATAGCCCCGTTTACGAACGGGGAATTATAAGAATCGTACTGATCCATTTCAGGCCTGTCTTAAGCGGGATATGGAGCAGCGCATTCATATCTGACTCGTGGCGACGGACTCAGTATCTTCTTAAATATACTTGTAATATATTCATGACCGGAGGATAAATCACTAAACTCTTTTTATTTACATCACAACAGCAGAGGACAAACATATTTACTCCTTCCCCTCCAGCTATTCCCTCATTGGTCTAGCTGTGCGGGTTCTACATATTGAGTTAAGTAATTAAATAATGTATTCTTTGTGAACACTGAGTAGGTCATGGTTCACTCCCTCTGTGTCTCTCTTTCACAAACTGCTGAGAACAGGCAGATGTTTTCGTTACTTGTTTTGAAGGTTATTGATAGTTATAGAAAGACAAAACACCAAGAATTGGATACCCTTGTCTCAGTATGTTTAGAAACCGCCCCTTGTGGCAAATCAGTAAAGCAACGATATTGTGTATAAATCTCCTCTGTATGCTGTTTTTAGGTCAGAGAGATTCTGGTGAGACTCTCTCTCATTCTAAGTTTATCTCCAATAAACTGAAATTCTTTTTCTTATTCTATTACATCGGTTTGTTGTGGTTCTGTTTGGACAGACTTGCTCACTGTGGGTTGAAAGGGAAAAATCCACGACAATATGGCGTAGTCGGCAGGATTGCTAACTTGATTTTCTCCTACGCAGATTTCTCTCAAGTCGGAACGGCTTAGACAGTGCACTGCCGGGAGTTCAAACCCCGAGACCGCAACCCACCTTCTCACAGAGAGGTAACTGTAACCAGTAGCCTAGAGGAAGGACGGCGGCGACCAGACCGAGGAGAGTAAGACGTCTGTCTGGGGTGATCAATACGCAATCCATAGAAAGAGAATCACAGGTGAGCCACCACAGCAAAACGTAACTTGAGGCTGTATCGCGCTCAAATTCTAAAAAGTTTGATTAGTGACCGACGGGTCCGTCACTCTGTGGAGTGATTCAAACTGTGGAGGCTGTATGCTACTCCCACCCATGGACTAATATTTCTCTTTTTCTTTCACCTTTTTCTTTCTCTTGTAATGAGCTCTGAAACATTTTTGTAATGTGGTATCACGTATTGTCAGTAGAGGCAAATGATATACACGGACTAGTACAGGAGAGGCATTTTTGCAGAGGAGATGATTATGGTCATTTATACCTGTACGAGACACTTAATGAGGTTGACGAATTTGGAAGTGGTTCTCTGGTTTCTGTTGTAGCTATACCTAGAGGTGAGTGGTTAAAAGAGAAGGAAACGGCATTAATAGAAGTTAGGCTAAACGTTCACCCTGAAAGTGAGGGCAATTATCCAGAGGATAGTGCAGAGTCTGAAACTGATTCTGACTAAAATAGGCCTAATTAAAAGGGAAATTTTTTTTTTTTTTTTTTTTTTTTTATTTAAAAAAAAAAAAAAAAATTCAAAGTCATAGTTTGGTTGTGGGACAAACGCACAAAAATGGGTTCTAAAAATTCAAAGAAGCAGGACTCTGGTCCGGCAACCACACACCAGCGTGTTAAATGGCAAAAGTTAGGTTTCCCTGAAAAAGGCTCTTTTAGCCTAAATCAGATTGATAACCTAAAAATGCGGCTGCGGTCATATGAGGTTAAAAATAGTAAACGTAAAAATAAATGGCAACCCGACTGGGATGTAGTAGATTTGTGGGAAAAGGAATCAAAATTAAGGCAGGAAAAACAGACCAAGGGAGAAAATAAAAATACTGTGGAGAAATCCCAACAAAGTAATTCAGTGCTATCTCCTGTTGTGCATTCCGGCGGCTCTTTGTATCCCAATGTAGCACAGCTTGCAAGCATACACAAAATTAACCTGGACTTGGACTGTCCTGCGTGTCCTCCAGCTTATGTTCCACAGCAAGCGGCAGGAGCTCACGGACATCCCTCAGCCCCTGCTCTCCAGGCAGTGCATTCCAGTGCTGCTGCACAACCATCTGCGAGTGGGCCGGCGACCAGAGCGAGACCTGCAGCTTCAGTAGGCCCAGATTCCACAGTACAGGTAACTTCCCACAAGGGTGAACTGCACGAGGTAGAGATGCCTACCATCCATACAATGATGATGCTGCGTCTGCGTATATGAAGCAGATAGATACTTTGGAAACCAGTATGAAAACCGAATTCCCTGTTCGTCTGAACTGGGAAGCAGTCAGACAGGTTAAACAAAAGCCTGGTGAAACTGTTAATGATTTTCTTGAGAGACTTTCAGAGAAGTACGACGCACACAGTGGAATGGACAAACCAGAAAACAGCGAGACTCTTACTCCGTACGAGACTCAGCTAACCCACTGTTTCCTGGATGGATTGGATAAACACCTTGCAACCGCTATTAAGACCTCCTGTGTTGGCTGGCAGACTCGGAGACTTAAGGACGTTCTCCGTTATGCTGTTCACTGCGAAGAACAGGACCGCGACAAGCAACACAAAGACAAAAAGAAGAGCGACAAGATGACCTCTCAGCTGCAGCTGGCCCAGCTCCATTCCTACCAGGGGAACCGAGACGGTGCCGGTGGACAGCAGCAGCAAAGGAGAGGCCGCGGCAGACGTGGAGGATGGAATCAAGGGAACAGACAGAGACCCAACTCCATGGGACCCACTACCATGGTGGATTATGATGTTTGCCGAAGGTGTGGAAAAAAAGGGACATTGGGCTCGCGGTTGTAAATTTTCCGGTAATGCTGATAATTGGGACACAGCACCCCACGGGAATGTTACTTTCCAACATCCTGGGGGTCAAGCTGGATTACCTGGACAATGACATTTTGTGGGGGACGAGGAAACGCATGCGGACAAGGAGGGTGAGTTCACTGGGTTCCTTTACCATACGACTCCAAATGCGTTACCACTTTGGTCATTAAAAGTTGATGGGCGAGCATTAGACTTCATTGTGGATACGGGAGCTGGTCGGTCTGTAATAACAGCTAAATCATGGGATTCAAAACCTCCTCTTTTTAGTGGTAAAACCATGCTCAGCCAAGATGCTGGTGGAAATACCACGACAGAGAAATTTACAGCTCCATTACTGGTGCAAGATTTCAATACGGGCTCAAATATTACTTTGAAACATGCGTTCTTGTTCTCCCCTGTATGTCCGGTAAACCTGCTTGGCAGAGACTTAATGTGCAAATTAGGTCTGAGTGTGCAGTGTACTGATGACGGTTTAACTATTGACAGAGCTGCTACGGCGGAAACTCTAGAAATGTTTTACTATGCTTGGGATCTGGACAGATCCTCAGACACAGCTAAAGCCATACAAATGGCCAGAACTGAGTGGACAGGCACTGGTGACAGACTGACAGAATTACAACTACATGTAACAGCACATTTTAGTCGAGGTAGAGATTGGGAATTTGAAAAGAATTGGTACGGTGATTGTAAATTAAATTCGACATTGTTTTTGGTTGGTCGCGATTTCTGTGCATTGTCTGTACAATTGAGCTCAGCACAGCAGCAATTCTATTCCATAGCGGGAAGTGCACCCCATGTATCACTGTGCAAAGCCTCAAAT
Source organism: Synaphobranchus kaupii (assembly GCA_029718625.1). Taxonomy (NCBI): domain Eukaryota; kingdom Metazoa; phylum Chordata; class Actinopteri; order Anguilliformes; family Synaphobranchidae; genus Synaphobranchus; species Synaphobranchus kaupii. The sequence goes on from CM056380.1 coordinate 111,370,819, forward strand.
AAAAAATGGGAGGACACAGGGCCATGGGTGAAATTATGTTTGAATACCACGGACTGGGAAAAGACAGGGGAATTTTCAAAATATTCTCCCTCTCTGCGTGTCACTGCGCACGAGTTTCCGAACTCTCTGACAGCTGTCTGCAGCATTCATGAGTTGTTGTGTGACACCCAAGCCTACTTGCATTTGTCAGACCCGAGATTCAGTGCAATTCCCTTTCAATTGTGGGCAACGTCCCAGAATGATGTGGGGCTCATAGCTGGAGTTACTCCACTTTAAGTAACCCCTAAATCTGAATACAGACCATGCAAACGTCAATATCCCCTACGCCCAGAAGCCGAAGACGGCATTGTCCCCGTATTTAATGCGTTGTTAGAAGCTGGTGTTGTGGTTCCCTGTCCTGACTCTCCATGCAACACTCCTATCTTGCCTGTAAAAAAGCCTGATGGGTCTTGGCGGTTCGTACAAGATTTACGAGCTGTGAACAGCGCCGTTCAACAGCGCGCTCCCGTTGTGCCAAACCCCGCAACCATTCTTGCACAGGTCCCGGGTAATGCTAAATATTTTTCTGTGATCGATCTAGCGAATGCATTCTTTAGTATTCCTGTTGATGTAAATTCCCAGTACTGGTTTGCCTTTACATTCAGGGCAAAAAGGTATACCTGGTCTCGATTACCCCAGGGGTATGCTGAATCACCAGCTGTTTTTTCAGCAGCGCTGCAGGAAAACTTGGAACAATTCCAGTTTTCTTCAGGCCAAAGTACTTTGATTCAATACGTTGATCTCCAGACGAGCACAGCTGTATTCAGGATTCACTTGAACTGTTGACATTCCTAGCCACAGAGGGCCACAAAGTTAACCCTATTTACTTTGGCCCATTTGGCCGAATTTTCGCCTAGTTTTTACTAGTGTCAATTAAGTGCCAATATCTCAAAAACTATTCACTGCACATCCATGGTTGAAAGTTTCAATGAAAGAAGAGGCTTGTACCATTCAGAAATTTGCATCAGAATAAATTTATGTAAAAATGGTCACATACAGTTTATACATAATACACATAAAAAAACAAAAAAAAGTACAAAACGCCTTGTGTTTTTACAGTTTAGCACTGAATATTTCAACTTCAAAGTACTGGAGCAAGCCAGAATTCCTTACACTAGTGCACTGATATGTTGTCCACTTGTGTATAGAATTTGGTAAAGATATCTACAGGCTTTCCTTATCCATTGGTAATTTTTCCAAAACTGTGCCCAGTGTCCCAATATTTATCCGAACGTCTCCAAATATAAAACATGTGCATATCTTTCTGTCTAGGCATGTCAATCATCAGAAAACTTTATTTTTCTTTTAAAACATTTTTTGTAATACAGAATGTGAAGAAAATTAACCTACACATGTTTTGTGTTTATGTGTATGAGGGTATTCTCTTACAAAGCGTGCCCAAAAGTGCCCAAATACCTCTCCGAAAAGGATTACTTACCCTAATGTTATCCAACCAATCTGCTTTACATTTAAAATGGCACTGTACTTCAAAGTTAGATTTACCAGAGCCCCATAAGCCAGCAGAATAACAGGTTTATCTATAACAAGCCTTCAACTTGACTTTTTACAGCAAAAGTAATGAATTATACATCACTATTTGGCAAACCTGTCTGTTACCACCTCCTACGACAGAGGTGTTAGGTGGGGGAGGGGTGTCTTCACTGTCCTCCCTGAAAAAGACAGATTCAAGTACATTACTAAGTAGAATCACTAAAAAATGAGAACACAAATTATCTCAAAAAGACATATGGCAAGTATTACAATTAAGTGGGAAAAAAAATGTATATATATATATATATATACGTATATACATTAAAAAATCTTACATCCACAGTACGTCTGATATTAGCTCCAACATAATTAGCAATCGTAGCTAACTAGGATTTATGAATTAGTATGTCAGCTTGCACGAACTAAATTACATTATTATAATACTGTAATGTCTTGACTGAACCGTGAAATAAAGTACTAAGAATGGATGTCGTTTCATGCGTAAATTCAACAACTAGCCCTTGTGTTGGTTGCTGCACAAAGAAACTGCGAATGAACGCTAGAAAACAAAGAGCAGGCGCTGCTTACCAGCCTGTGACGCCATAGAAGCTAACTAGCGAACTCCTGCGAGAATCCATTTATCACCAAACTAAAAATACTCTAGATAATAGCGCTCCATACTGTTGATAATTATGATGATAATAATAACAATAATAATAATAATTTGTATTATATATTTTTTAAAACACTTACATGTCCAGGCACGGGTCCATGCCAGAGTCATTGCTCTGCCAGAACACAGACTTCTTCGCCTCTGGGACACTTCTTCACCTCCAAAACCTGAGCAACCGTGAAATAAGCGCTCTTCTTTCCACCGTTGATTGCCACGTTCGCGTATAAATGTATAAAATAATCGTAAACTTTGAAGCAGCAAAGACATCACCAGCGCAATTGCATCATACAGCTGCCCGTGTCTGCGTACAGAGAAAGACTGGTCTGTGACGTTTTTTCAGCTCACAAAAAAAGCTACACATTGCTAAATACATCGGGATAGACTGAAAACGTAATTGTAACAGCAATCCAGCCCATCCCTTCCAGGATAAACTCAGTCAAAATGGCCACAGGCGTCATGTGATGCTGTCGACAGTCAGGAGCGCACAGCCGATTGCCCTATGGGCTGTCTTTACGCGTGGATACAGCGCCGTTCACAGTCGCTTGAATATGACATGTTTTACTTCGTTTGAAAGGGCAGGAAGCCCCGTAGAAGATAATCTACGTGTTTTACGGTAGATCATTCCTGTAGCAGTCTAGTAATGCTTTTACGCAACGGTAGTAACGTAGTACAAACGCAAAAGCGAAGGGTACGCACTGTGGAAATTGAGACTTTCCTGGATAATGGATAAATGGGTTACGAAAAAACGTTGAGGATTCTTCAGAAAAGGGCTATAACTGCATAACCAGGTATCGTATTTGGTTGCTTAAACATGTTTATCAAGAGAATTTGTAGAAAATAAAATGTATTTATACAAAACCGGAAGTATATCGGTTGTATGCATACTGAAGTGAGCACGGGAAAAAAACACCTAATGTTTATTTATACAACTTTTCAATAATATACAATTGTTCCTGAATCAGATCTTGATTTTTTAGCGTGTTGAAATGGTACCAAGACCTTTTGTGATACGCATTTTATTGCCTGTGACTGCGGCGAGGTGAAGGCTGTAAACAAATAAAAAAAGTGGGTTGGGCTATTAGCACCCTGCTGCTTTATGGCTCTGTAGTGTAACCTGAGAGCTGATAAGCATATAAACGAATGTGTTCGCAGGCTGTGACTGTTTTTAACAATTTTGCGTCGAAAGTTCCGTGTTTTATTAACGTTATAATTTAGAATTTAAGAGAAATATGAACACTATAAAAAATTGGGACGCATGCGTCTCACCACTAGGGGGCCAAAGCCTATAGAGTTAAACAGGAGAAACTGCAATTTGCATTAAATACTGTTACCTACTTAGGACACACTGTTTCTGCAGAAGGCAAATCTTTGGGAACTGACAGAATCCAAGCGATTCTTGACCTCCCTAAACCGGTTACAAAAAAGCAGGTAATGTCTTTTCTAGGCATGACAGGGTACTGTAGGCAATGGATTTCTGATTACGCTGAAATCTCCCAACCCTTGCAAGATTTGGCACATGGCCATGATCTAGCAGCTAATGATAATGTCACATGGACAGAGATTGCTGAAATTTCCTTTCAGAAGTTGAAACAACAATTGGCCTCTTCTCCTACTTTGGGCCTGCCTGACATGATTAAACCTTTTCTTTTGACTGTTGATGAGAAGGGCGGCTACATGTCTGCTGTTCTTTTGCAAAAGCACGGTGATAAGCACAGGCCTGTGGCATACTATTCTCAGCGACTTGATGCTGTTTCTAGGGGCCTTCCTCTTTGTTTGCGCTCCATTTCAGCAGCGGCTTTGGCGGTAACTGCATCTGCATCACTTGTTGCTTATCGTCCTCTCACTGTCCTTGTTCCGCATGCGGTAGCAGAAATTCTGTTAAAGCAAAAAACAGCTCATTTCTCACCAGCTCGAATGCTTCACTATCAACATGTGTTGCTCTCTTTGCCAAATGTTACAGTCAAGCGATGCAATGTTCTGAATCCCGCTACTCTTTTACCTACACCTGAGGATGGGGAGCCGCATAATTGTGTTCATGTGTTAGATCAAATTCTCTCCCCCCGTCCTGACCTCGCCACCACTCCCCTCTCAAATGCAGACTTTGATATGTTTGTTGACGGTTCTGCCAGTCGATGTCCCCTCACAGGTGACAGTCAGGTTGGCTATGCAGTAGTGACACAACACCAGGTTCTGGAGTCAGCCCGCCTTCCTGGACATCTCTCAGCACAGGCAGCTGAACTGTTCGCTCTTACACGCGCTTGCCATTTGGCTGAAGGTAAAACTGTAAATATTTTCACTGACAGCAGATATGCTTTTGGAGTTGTGCACGACTTTGGAACTCTTTGGCAGCATAGAGGCTTCCTTACCTCTACAGGGAAAACTATACAGAATGGACACTTAGTGAGCTGCCTCCTACAGGCGATTCTTTTGCCTGCTGCCATTGCTATATGTAAATGCTCCGCTCACACAAACCAGACTGATGCTATCTCTCAAGGTAATGAACAGGCGGACTTGGCTGCCAAGACAGCTGCAATCGCCCCCCCTCACACAACTCTCAGTCTGCTCACACAGGCTGCTGTTCCCACAGACACTCCAATGGCCTCTGTACAGGACTGCCAAGCTGGGGCCACACCCCAGGAAAAGGCCAAATGGAAGCGAGACGGCACCTACACTGATGGGGTCTGGCTAGGCCCTACTGGTAAACCCTGTTTATCTCGTTTTTTATTTCCCTATTATGCTAAATTGACTCATGGACTGGATCATGTGTCAAAAGGAGGGATGATATCTTTGATGTCCAGACACTGGGACACGGATTTTCTACTTATGCAAAAAACTTTTGTGAAAAGTGTGTTATCTGTGTTGTAAATAATGCTGGGCGGGGCCAGAAAGTTCCAAATGCGGCCCACCCGGCTCACAGGAGCCTTTCGAGTACCTGATGATGGACTTCATTGAACTTAACCCATGCAGGGGTAAGAAATATTGTTTGGTGTTTGTTGACATGTTTTCAAAGTGGGTTGAAGTTTTTCCTACAGGGAAAGCTGATGCTGCAGCAGTGGCGAAAGCCCTACTAACAGAGCTTATTCCTAGGTGGGGGATCCCGAGGAAGCTGTCTTCAGACAGAGGCTCACACTTTTTAAACAAGGTGTTGGACAAAGTGACCGAGCAATTGGGGATCAGGTTGAAGTTCCATTGTGCTTACCACCCTCAGAGTGGAGGGGCGGTAGAGAGGGCAAATGGAACCATTAAGAACCGGTTAACTAAAGTGATGGCAGAGACAGGTCTGGATTGGGTCCAGGCCCTGCCAATTGTCCTTACAGGTATGCGGGGGAGGGTCCACGCTGCTACAGGGTTGTCGCCCTATGAAGTCATCACAGGGCGGCCCATGAGGACTGGATGTCACCCCCCAGGGCTGATGCTGGACAAAGAGCTAGCTGACACTCGCATGGTGAGTTACTGTGTTCAGCTAACCAATGTTCTGAGATCTGTGCATCAACACGTGAAAGCAGCTCTCCCAGATCCAGCCAGCGGGCCTCTACATGACCTGCAGCCAGGAGACTGGGTGGTGATAAAAGACTTCAGAAGGAAGAAGTGGCACCAGGCCAGGTGGAGGGGTCCTTTCCAGATACTACTCACCACGCCCACAGCCGTGCGAGTGGAAGGCCGTGCTTCTTGGGTCCACGCCAGCCACTGCAAAAGAGCTCCACCAGCGCCAAAGGAGGGATAAGGGTGAGAGACCCACCTCGACCGACGCACAGGGACGACTAAGTTCTCACGGAGTTTAAAAACTCAGAGAACCACCACTTCAAGGAGCACGTGACAGTAATATCTGCTCCCAACATGCCAGACAACAGCAGGAACAGAGGGGTACAACCCTTTGAGAAGATTAGGCTGCAGCCTGAAGGTAGGCCTATTGATACTAGGCCTCATTACACTCATCACAGTTCTGCCCATTATCCTGATTCATGAGACATTCTACACCATTAACACCAGTGAACCAAACGGTACTGTTGTAATGACTAGTAGGACTAAAAGGTATGTCACCACCGGGAATGAAGCTTGGCTGACACCAGGAACTGTGAAGCATCATTATGCTACTAATTCTTGGTGGCGTTATGCTGAGTGGACTGCAAAACAGCACTTTAACCGGTCTTGTTATGTTTGCTCTCACATGCCTCATTCCACAGCAGGCCCTCTTCTTCAGGTGCAGAATCTGAAGAACGACCTCTCAACGTGTTTGGTGGGACTGAGTTCTCACCCAGGTGTGGGAATACGGTGGGATAAAGCTGATTTCTCTGTGCCATTAAATCTGTCACTTTTGAGTACTCCAGTAGTCAATACAAATTGTTCTTTCCTGAAAGATTACCTAGCATGGCCACAGGTGTCATGGAGAATGCCCGGTCCAGTCGTACTGAAACATAGTATGAAGTTTGGAAGGTGTGCTATAGGTAATGGCTTTAATGCACTAGGTCAATTAGACAGTGATCAGAGTAAAACTGTTTTTTTGTAACTGTCCGCCCATGCAGCTGGATAAATGTTTTGACTGTCTGCGTAGCCCTTGTAGAAACAACCCTACCGTGGTTACTGATATCTGCAGGAAGAACTGGTCACACGCAATCTCATTACCTTGGAATAGGAAGCAAACTGCAAACTGTTCCGGGATAACACCATCCTCTCGTCTTGGGAGCCGGCTGTTATCTGATTGGTAATTGCTTTGTGGGTACTCTGCTCTCCCCCCTGACTGGAGTAGAGTTTGCGCCCTCATTGCCACATATGTGATTCCTGACTCAAGTTGCCATAGGTCAGTACTTACAGCAATATGTTCCTGATCCTGAACAAGATAATGTATTCCTTCTCCGACAACTTCCTGAGTTTACTGACGACCCTATTTAAAGTATAGGCCTGAATTATGTACCCACCCTGTCACATGGTTGGTGGGAAGACAGACAGTGTTGTAATGTGAAGAGATAAAAGGTTGACATTCCAGGAGTTGTGACAAGTCTCCATTACATGATGGGTTTTTATTTTTTATCTTTCTTTTCTTTCAGACTTTCTCTTGATAGTAATAATTTTATATGTTAAATAATCAGTAGTACATTATAGTGAAAATTATTTTTATATTCAACTATATTCAATCCTGTTACTATATTCACTATGATTTCATTTTTTATATTTTTAATTTTTCCTGTGTTGATTCTTGTTATTAATCAGATATGGATGATGTGCGATAATTGCTAATATCCGGAAGCGAAGCTTGATTGCCTTGAGAGGGATCGGGGGATTATTTTTTCCGGAACTGATTGGGTTTTCTGGCTCTGTGCTAGTTTTGTCCCATATAAGTCCTGAGTCTGCCGGTTTTTCAATTCCCCCTGGATTATTGGAGTATTGTACATATCCACACGAGATTATTGTATTTGATCTGTATAATCATGTAATCATTTATGATGTTATTAAAATGAATCACTTACTAATTGATTGAGTACATTAGGTAGATTGTAACAGAAAATTGTTAGTTATCATGAAATGATAAAAGGAGGGAAATGTGAAGGAATTTTCTGGTTTACAATATGTGTGTATTATCATAAAGACAATCACATGATTATCATTAAGCATTTAATATAATAGATCAATTATATATTGAGTTAAGTAATTAAATAATGTATTCTTTGTGAACACTGAGTAGGTCATGGTTCACTCCCTCTGTGTCTCTCTTTCACAAACTGCTGAGAACAGGCAGATGTTTTCGTTACTTGTTTTGAAGGTTATTGATAGTTATAGAAAGACAAAACACCAAGAATTGGATACCCTTGTCTCAGTATGTTTAGAAACCGCCCCTTGTGGCAAATCAGTAAAGCAACGATATTGTGTATAAATCTCCTCTGTATGCTGTTTTTAGGTCAGAGAGATTCTGGTGAGACTCTCTCTCATTCTAAGTTTATCTCCAATAAACTGAAATTCTTTTTCTTATTCTATTACATCGGTTTGTTGTGGTTCTGTTTGGACAGACTTGCTCACTGTGGGTTGAAAGGGAAAAATCCACGACACCACACACACACACGGACACAGTCTTGAGAATGGGCATTCATAATCGAGTAACAAATGGGGGAAAAGTACTTTTAATGATCAAAACAAGATATTTAATGAATTTCTGTATCATTACATGATGAAAATAATTTATCTCAGAGATATAGCAAAGAACCACCCAGGCTCAGCCATACATCCAATAACATTGTAAATGATTACAGGTCCTTTATGACCCGTGTTGTCAAATTTGGGGTAGTAATACAAATAGGATTTTTATTCAAAACCTAAGCAAGGAAAAATAAATATGATGATCAAGATTATTAATGAATACCTTGAATACCAAATGAGTAGGCAAAATAATTAAAACAAAGGCGACCCTCAGCTATGCATCAAATTCCATAGGAAATGAATATGGGTCCATTTGGGCCCATTTTCTGCATTTTAGGGGTAATCATACAAAAACACCTTTTATTCTAAAGGTAAAAACTTAAAAATTAAAATGATGGTATTTGATCATAAAATAACAAGTAAATTGAGGATGCCCTAGAATCCTGAATGAAATAAAATACAACAAAAAACAAAACTCGCCTGGGTCCATTTGGACCCATGTTGTGCATTCTAGGGTTAAATTTAAATTTAAGAACAAACTTTGTTTTTTTCTGTTTAGACACACTTCACCAATTTCTATAGTGATGGCATCAACAATGGAAGGATGTGTTATAAACATTATTGGATTTAAATGCTGGAGTGTGTCCATTTGTGCCATAAAAAAACATTTAACAGATTTACTGTGCATTATTTCTGTTTAATGTCATCTACCACAGTGATGTTAAAAGAAAGAAATTAGAAAGGGACATACCTCATATTTGCAGGCAGGAGTCCGACACTGTTACACTGCAGTATTTAATACCCTCAGAATAGCACGTAACCAGGAGAAGCCTAATACAATCATTGGGTTGAGCTAAAGCTTACATAATGGTGGGTTGACTCCCTGCCAAAGGTGTGTTACCTTAAGTTTCATTTTCCAGAAAATTAAATGAAACAAAACAGGAGGAACTGTACTCATTAACATATTATTATTACTTATTAGTATTGTACTTATTATTATATTTGACCTCACGGCATTACTTACATATAGTAGTGAGGGTGTGCAAATATGTTTACACAGACTAGTTGAGTAAAACAATGAGCACCATCAGTCAGTAGGATATTCAGTGTAGTTTTGCTCCACATTATACCTTAGTAGTTTTATTGGAGCCACTGTTTAATTAACAACAATTATTGTGTCTGTGAATGATGACTGACATTTCTTGTATTTAAATACTGTCAGTGCCATTTCTTCTAACATCACACACAGTCAGGTCCATAAGTATTTGGACAGTGACACAATTTTTATTGTTTTGGCTCTGTACTCCAGCACATTGCATTTGAAATGGAACGGTGACTATGAGGTTAAAGTGCAGACTTTCAGTTACATCCATATCGGGTGAACGGTGTAGCAATTGTAACCATTTTTATACATAGTCCCCCTCATTTTAGGGGACCAAAAGTTATTGGACAAATGAACATACACTTTAATGAAGTTATCGTATTTAATATTTGGTTGCATATCCTTTGCATGTCGTGAGTTCCTGATGTGTGTGACCCAGCAACATCAAAAGACTCTTATTTTCAGGTACTCTTACAAGTGATACTATAACCTCTCTGCATTTGAATGGATCTCTATGGGAATTGGGGGCTGGGACTACATTAAGCTGTAAATTACACAGGAATAGTATGGAACACATGGTTAGCTAAATGTGTGTAAGTCATCAAGGGGTTGAGGTATCAAATTAGCCTCAAACCATCAATCTGCTGCCAGATATGCAGTAGATATGGATGGGTCATTTTAAGGGTTGTTTCTCCTGACTTATTTTCCTATTGAACTCTATGGAAAAATATGTCAGGAGAAACACATGCAATGTGCTGGAGTACAGAGCCAAAACAACAAACATTGTGTAACTGTCCAAATACTTATGGACCTGACTGTATGTGGAGCACTATGTGCGTATATTAAGTTATATAAACTGAAGCAAATAAAATCGAAACAACATGAAATATATGTTTAGATATTTAATACCCAACATGAGTTTTGAAATATGTGCATAAGTCAGAGAACCTGATTCATATCCTGGAACGTACTTTGACTTGCATCTAAAAGTAAAAGGGCTTAAAACTTGGCTCTGACACTACCTCAGAGAATAACATACAAGGCCATGGCATTTAAAGATGTTGCACGGTTCTGAATGTCACTGTAAATAGCAGTCATATTACTGCCATGAGTCAGAAGAAATGAATAAGAGGTGACGAGACAAGGCATTTGCAAAACAAGTCTTCCATTGATACGCAGGTCAACCCCTCCTGTGTGGTTACATTTCTGTGCTACACATTCAGCATAATTTTCCATGTTCTTGAATCGTTCAGCATTGAATAAGGCCTTGTAATTTATGCAAACTTACTACTGTATGAAATAAACATAATTTCCCAGTTGATGCATTGTAAATTGTTCATTTGGAAATCATGATTACTTTTGAGTTTGTATGCAGTCAGGTCAGGTGGGACATACGATATAGAAAATGTGGGAAAACTCATTATTTTACTGTAATTCTCTTACTGTAACGGTTATGCATAAAGTATTTTAATTCTATTACTTATTAATGATACACTAAATAAAAGCAGTGAATGCGGGATACTCTAACTCTTTAGAGATGGGGATATTATGATTTGCTATATTGTGCTGATGTAGCTCAGATAGGCTCCATGAGTTAGCACATGAAAGTCTACTAAAGAATATGAAGCCATGTCAGAGAATTCTGGGACATTTCTAGTCGCGTAAAAAGGAAGTGAAATGCCACACAATTATAATTCTGCTTGGTAGTAACCCCCCCCCCCCATGTTTATCAGCGTTTGAATGCCAGCGTAAGGCCGTCCCCCACAGTCAGCATGCTCAAGACCCTTGTTGACTTACAGCCATTTAGCCAACCATGAGTTCCATACTATTCCCGTGTAATTTACAGCTTAATCTAGTGGCCTCAGATTAGATGTACCCCCTTCCCATTTCAAGTTATATGCACCCAAAGTAGCCACTTTGTTCAGTCACACATGTTTTTGGTTATTTTCGAGGTCACCCTGTGCCCATACGAGTGGACATATACATCCCATATCACAGATGTATTATCTATAGGTGTATGTCTATGGTCACAAGCAAGTACAGGCTAATCAATTCATTTGTAAAGGAATGGCATCCATCCAAAGTTGGGTCCGGGTGAAAAAAAGTCAAAAACACAACCGTCCGTCTTGTCAATGGATCACCATGTGGACAGTTAAAACCTTTTCTGAAATTTAGACCAGTTAAACAGATATATTAGATCTACTCATCAACCAAATTTCATCTTTGGTACTCAACTTTTTCATGGTTAGACCACATTTTGAAAAATACAAATTTTGCACAATTCCGGGGATACAAAACATCAAATCGGCCGATCTATGTGCGTAAGGTCTGATCACAACATGCATATTTATCACAGGAGATAGGTAAAATAAAGTTAAGATGCCCCCAAGGGCCTAGAGCTAAGGTTAGATGTGGGATTTTCCCATGTCAGGTAAATACAGGGATAACCCATTACGCAATGATGGGATTTCCCATTACCAGGCAACAATATTTGGTCAATTTCATTCTAGCTCTATCATTCAAGAATTGAGATCCCATCAGTGAGCCTCGTCGATTACAGAATACATCCCAACTATATTTATTTACTAACTGCGAAACATGCGTGTGCTGCTGTTACTGTACCATGCATAGTTTTGTTTCCTAGGCCTACAATGCAATAACACTTATTTTGGAAGCAGTATTCATAAACTCCTCAAAATGGCAGGGACATCTTCCATGTCAGACTGCAGTATTGGTTTGGTGTTAAATGATGCTTGCCACAAAACAACCTTCAGAAGAGAAAGGGGTTGCAACCGAATTGTCACAAGAGGACATAAAACTATTGGCATGAAGAAGTGGAGTGATATTATCTGACATTATCAGTGTATGGTTTAAAGTACATGTACTATTCTGTTTGATGTCTGATACATAATTTGACACTTTTAAGTAGTAACGTAACTCTTCAGACTTATGTGAATTCCCGATATGTTAAAATATGTGTACTTTTCAAAATGCTATCTAACCATGAAGGAGTTGAGTACCAAAGCTGAAATTTGGTTGATGAGTAGATCTAATATATCTGTTTAACTGGTGTAAATTTCAGAAAAATGTTTAACTGTCCACATGGTGATCCATTGACAAGACGGACAGTTGTGTTTTTGATTTTTTTCACCTGGACCCAACTTTGGATGGATGTCATTCCTTTACAAATGAATTGATTAGCCTGTACTTGCGTGTGACCATATACATACACCTATATACAGTCAAGCCGGAAAGTCTCCCCACCCCTTTCACCTTCTCCCCACCCCTTTCACGTTTTTTACGTTACAGACATATTCTACAATCGATTGAGTTAATTTTTTGTCTCAAAATTCTACACAAAATAGCCCATAATGAAAAAGTGAAAACAGGTTTTTAGACATTTGTGCTAATTTATAAAAAATCAAAATGTAAAATATCATATGTACACAAGTGTGCACACCCTTTGATATGACACCCAAAAGTGAGCTGAGGTGCATTTTGTTTCCACTGATACTGCTTGAGATGTTTCTACAACTTAATTGGAGTCCACCTGTGATAAATTCAATTGATTGGACATGATTGGGGATTGCCAACACCTGCCTATATAAGGTCCCACAGTTGACAGTGCATGTCAGAGCAAACTCCAAGCCATGGGGTCAAAGGAATTATCTGCAGACCTCAGAAACAGGATTGTGTCAAGGCATAGATCTGGAGAAGGGTACGAAAAAATCTCTGCAGCTTTACAGGTCCCAAAGAGCACAGTGGCCACCATGATTCGTAAATGGAAGAAGTTTGGAACCACCAAGAATCTTCCTAGACCTGGCCGCCCGGCCAAACTGAGCAATCGGGGAAGACGGGCCTTGGCCAGGGAGGTGAGCAGGAACCCGAGGGTCACTCTGACAGAGCTCCAGCGTATCCTTGTGGAGATGGGAGAACCTTTCAGAAGATCAACCATCCAAGCAGCACTCCACCAATCAGGCCTTTATGGTAGTGGCCAGACGGAAGCCCCTCCTTAGTAAAAGGCACATCACAGCCCGCTTGGAGTTTGCCAAAAGGCACCTAGAGGACTCTCAAACCATGAGAATCAAGATTCTCTGGTCTGATGAAACCAAAATGGAACTTTTTGGCATGAATACCAAGCGTCACGTCTGGAGGTGGCAGCATCATGATGTGGGGATGTTTTTCAGCAGCGGGAACGGGGCGACTAGTCCTGATAGAGGGAAAGATGAATGCAGCTAAGTACACCGAGATCCTTGAAGAAAACCTGCTCCAGAGCGCTCTGGACCTCAGACTGGGGCGAAGGTTTACCTTCCAACATGACAACGACCCGAAGCACACAGCCAAGAGAACAAAGGAGTGGCTTCGGATAAAGTCTGAAAATGGCTGTGTACCGACGCTCCCCATCCAACCTGACGGAGCTTGCAAGGATATGCCAAGAGGAATGGGCAAAAATGTCCAGAAACAAGTGTGCCAAGCTCGTAGCTTCTTTCCCAAGATGCCTTGAAGCTGTAATCGCTACCAAAGGTGCAGCAACCAAGTATTAGGCTAAGGGTGTGTACAGATATGTAACCCCTAAATAACCTATTTTTGTCAGTAAAATAAAATTGCATATTTTCTAAAAACCTGTTTTCACTTCGTCATTATTGGCTATTGTGTGTAGATGTTTGAGGCAAAAAATGAACTCAATCTATTGTAGTATAAGTCTGTAACGTAATAAAACGTGGAGAAGGTGAAAGGGGTGGGGAGACTTTCCGGCTTGACTGTATAATACATCTGTGATATGGGATGTATATGTCCACTCATATGGGCACAGGGTGACCTCGAAAATCACCAAAAACATGTGCGACTGAACAAAGTGGCTACTTTGGGTGCATATAACTTGAAAAGGGAAGGGGGTACAAGTAAGCTGATGTCATATTCTTGCAATGTGGAAGAAAGTAAGTGTGGATACCAAGTTTCAGCTTCAGTATAGCTGTTACCAATCCCAAGTTATAAGCTTCAAAATTCTGAAAAAATCACATATGCGCGTTTTCACAAGTGTGAAAGACGGAGGTTTTGAGCAAATTTCAGGAGGCCATATCTCGGAAACGACATGTCGTATGAGGCTAATTTTTTGTTTGTATTCATTTTTCACATGGTGGATTATTATGATGGAGTTTCATCAAAATCTGAGAGGGTCATACAGGAACTTTTCAGAAAACTGTTTTATTTGACACGGAATGACCCACATATATTGACCCCAAGATCAAGTGTGTACAATTTTGTGATCCTACTAGGCCAAGTTACAAAATATAAGCAACTGACTGTAAGCCTGTGGGAAGGTTGCATTAGCTTGCAGTGCCTGTGGGATGGCAGGGTATTTGGAAGCAAAAAGGCAGACACAAGGATTCACCCTTAAATGTACTTTAATCCTTGGACAATATACAGACTGGATGTTTCACATTCACACACACAGTACTTCAAGTTATTGCTCACAACTGACTTTAAGGGTAGCAATTACATAAAATGAAAGATCCATTCCTGCTGCTGCTCACTTTCACTCAAGCCATAATTACAGAGGCCCAAGTACATACAATGCAATCAACAGTACTCTTGCTCTTCAGTGCAATAAGCGGAGTACATTAATGTAACATGTCACGTGATTTTTCTTGTCTGTATGGTTAATGAACACCTTGAGGTAAAGTAGACTGCAAAATGATAGTCACACCTTCTAATGAGTGGCGCCAATAACTAGCTACCTCTTCAATCGCAAAAACTGTTGTGCTAGAAAGAAGAAAGGAATTTTTTTATTTCAAAATGCATGAAAGTCCCCTGCGATTCGGTGATTTGGAGCAGCCTCGTCCGACACTTTTCCCAGTCCGTCGATATGTTCTGCAGCCTCATCCCTTCCATGTAGTGGGTCACAGCGGTTCTCATGGAGTCCATGTGGTACTTCTGGAAGTCTCCGTACATGCGATGCAGAGCCTGTCGGTCGGCGGGCTTCAGGTCGTAACGAGCAAACATTTCCTGGAACATGCCCTCTGCCCTTTCCATGTCCTTAACCTCGGCGTACCTCATTGCCAACTCCAGTTGGGGGTAAAAGTACGAGGGGTTGAGACGAACTTCTTCCTCCTTGTGAGGAATGGAGCGAAGGATCAGCTCTCGGTCATCCTGGAGTCCGTTCCCTCTAATGGCTTTCCAGCGGTAGTTGTTGGATATCTCGTGGTGTAGCCGGGCGGAATCTGGGACTATCTTCAGCATCTTCTCAAGCGCATGCAACGCCATGTCGTAGTTCTTCACTTTCCTCAGAAACTTTCCCACCCTTAGAACTACGCAGAAGTTGTTTGGTGACACTTCTAGAGCTTTCTTTATGTAATTCCCTGCCACCAACTTTTTTCCGTTGTTTTGGAACACGAGGGCCAGGTAAACCATGATCATGCCGTTGTCTGGGTCGAGCTCCTGGGCTTTTTTGAGCTGCCTCACACTCCGTGACGTGCTCAACGGGATCTTCTCTCCATTTTTGATCCTCCAGCCGTCCCATCGGAAGAGGGAGAAGGCGTAGCCCGTGTTCAATTCCTTATCGTCGGGTTCCCTCTGCAGGGACTCGTAGAAGCACTCTTTGGCGTCCTGATAGTGATTTTTGGAGAAATTCAGGAGGGACCAGGCCTTCTCCCCGAAAACCTCGCGATGGAGGGCCGCCGGTGGGGGCGTTGGGAAGCTCTCGTTGCTCTCAAGCCTCCGCAGGTACGTGTTGGCTTCACGGTCGTCGCCCATGAGGTGGTGCACCCAAGCCAAGTTTCCGTACGTCACGATGCAGCTCTTTGCATTGTCCTCGTTTTCCTTATTAGCTTTGCCCAGGTAGCCCAGGGCCTCTTGATTACAGCCCTGCAGGTGTTTGACATAAGCAAGGTGGTTATAGGTTCTGCCCTTCAGATTGATCTCCTGTGGTAGGGAGTCCTCTGGTAGGGATACAACATCGCGGAATTTGGCTTCCAGGAAGTTGAGATTCACGTCCTGTGCAGTCAAGCCCCAGGTGAAGTGACATTCCAGCTTCTCCAGGTCACTTCTCAGATTCTCATTTTCTTCACCACTTCCAGCACTAGAAGGCGAGAAACTGATTAGCGAGACTCATATTTAATACAACTCCTGTGTCAATACTTCACCAATTAGGATCTCCAACTACAGGGACATGTGTGAAGTACATGTCTAAATGGAATACATCACTAATTCAGTCGCTATTGTGATGCGATCATACAATTAAGCTACATTTTACTCAACAGAGGATTTATAATTAATTGCATAATACATTTAGCCAAGAAAATACTCCTTCCAGTTTTAACCCTAGAATGCACAATATATTGAATACCCCTAGAACGCACGACATGGCTCCAAATGGACCCGTATTCATTTCCTATGGAATTTGATGCATAGCTGAGGGTCTTGTTGTTAACAGAGTTTTTACAAACATAATGTTACTGTTTAGAACTTGAAAAGCTGTGAGTTACTGTATGTACTGTGTGTATGACATGTGCTGAAAAGTAACAACAGAACATAATTCAAGCATTCTTGTGTGTCCAAATCATTTATAATTGTTTTAACAAAATAACTATAGCATAGCCACAAACACACACACACACACACACACGCACACACACTTGAGAATGGGCATGCACAATCTAGTAACAAATGGGAAAAAGTACTTTTAATGATCAAAACAAGATATTTAATGAATTACTGTATCATTACATAATGAACATAATCTCAGAGATATAGCAAAGAACCACTCAGGCTCAGCCATACATCCAATAACATTGTAAATGAATACGGGTCCTTTATGACCCATGTTGTCAAATTTGGGGTAGTAAATACAGATATGATTTGTATTCAAAACCCAAGAAAGGAAAAATAAATATGATGATCAGAAACCTTGAATACCTTGAATATGAAATGAATAGGCAAATTAATTAAAAAGAGGTAACAAAGACGACCCTCAGCTATGAATCAAATTCCATAGGAAATGAATATGGGTCCATTTGGACCCATGTTCTGCATTTTAGGGGTAATCATACAAAAACACTTTTTATTCTAAATGTAAAAACTTAAAAATTTTAATAATGGTATTTGAGCATAAAAAACAAATAAATTGAGGATGCCCTAGAATCCTGAATGATAAAAAATACAACAAAAAACCAAACTCACCTGGGTCCATTTGGACCCATGTTGTGCATTCTAGGGTTAAATTCAAATTTAAAGGCAAACTTTGTTTTTTTCTGTTTAGACACACTTCACCAATTTAAATGCCAGAGTGTGGCCATTTGTGCCATAAAAAAACATTTAACTGATTTACTGTGCATTACTTCTGTTTAATGTCATCTACCACAGTGATGTTAAAAGAAAGAAATAAGAAAGGGACATACCTCATATTTGCAGGCAAGAGTCCGACACTGTTACACTGCAGTATTTAATACCCTCAGAATAGCATGTAACCGGGAGGAGGTTAAATACAAACATTGGGTTGAGCTTAAACTTATATAAGGGTGGCTTGACTCCCTGCCAAAGGTGTGTTACCTTAGGTTTTGTCTTCCAGAAAATGAACTGAAACGAAACGAGGAACTGTACTTATCATATTATTATTATTACTTATTGTACTTTATTATATTTTACCTCAAAGCATTACTTACATATAGTGGTGAGGGTGGGCAAATATGTTTATGCAGACTAGTTGAGTAAAACAATGATCAGTCAGTAGGATATTCAGTGTAGTTTTGCTCCACATTATTCCTTAGTAGTTTTATTGGAGCCACTGTTTGATGAACAATTATTGTGTCTGTGAATGATGACTGACATTTCTTGTATTTAAATACTGTCAGTGCTATTTCTTCTAACATCACACACGGTCAGGTCCATAAGTATTTGGACAGTGACACATTTTTTATTGTTTTGGCTCTGTACTCCAGCACATTGCATTTGAAATGGAAGGGTGACTATGAGGTTAAAGTGCAGACTTTCAGTTACATCCATATCGGGTGAACGGTGTAGCAATTGTAGTCATTTTTATACATAGCCCCCCTCCATTTTAGGGGACCAAAAGTAATTGGACAAATGAACATACACTTTAATGAAGTTATCATATTTAATATTTGGTTGCATATCCTTTGCATGTCATGAGTTCCTGATGTGTGTGACCCAGCAACATCAAAAGACTCTTGATATCTTATTTTCAGGTACTCTTACAAGCGATACTATAACCTCTCTGCATTTGAATGGATCTCTATGGGAATTGGGGGCTGGGACTACATTAAGCTGTAAATTACACAGGAATAGTATGGAACACATGGTTAGCTAAATGTGTGTAAGTCATCAAGGGGTTGAGGTATCAAATTAGCCTCAAACCATCAATCTGCTGCCAGATATGCAGTAGATATGGATGGGTCATTTTAAGGGTTGTTTCTCCTGACTTATTTTCCTATTGAACTCTATTGAAAAATACGTCAGGAGAAACACATGCAATGTGCTGGAGTACAAAACAACAAAAATTGTGTCACTGTCCAAATACTTATGGACCTGACTGTATGTGGAGCACTATGTGCGTATATTAAGTTAAATAAACTGAAGAAAACAACATGAAATATATGTTTAGATATTTAATACCCAACATGAGTTTTGAGATATGTGCATAAGTTAGAGAACCTCATTCATATCCTGGAACGTACTTTGACTTGCATCTAAAAGTAAAAGGGCTTAAAACTTGGCTCTGATACTACCTCAGAGAATAACATACAAGGCCATGGCATTTAAAGATGTTGCACGGTTCTGAATGTCACTGTAAATAGCAGTCATATTACTGCCATGAGTCAGAAGAAATGAATAAGAGGTGACGAGACAAGGCATTTGCAAAACAAGTCTTCCATTGATACGCAGGTCAACCCCTCCTGTGTGGTTACATTTCTGTGCTACACATTCAGCATAATTTTCCATATTCTTGAATCGTTCAGCATTGAATAAGGCCTTGTAATTTATGCAAACTTACTACTGTATGAAATAAACATAATTTCCCAGTTGATGCATTGTAAATTGTTCATGTGGAAATCATGATTACTTTTGAGTTTGTATGCAGTCAGGTCAGGTGGGACATACGATATAGAAAATGGGGAACAAAACTTGTTATTTTACTGTAATTCTCTTACTGTAGGGGTTATGCATAAAGTATTTTCATTCTATTACTTATAAATGATACACTAAATAAAACTTAAATCAGCAGTGAGTGAGGGATACTCTAACTCTTTAGAGATGGGGATATTATGATTTGCTATATTGTGCTGATGTAGCTCAGATAGGCTCCATGAGTTAGCACATGAAAGTCTAGACTAGTTAGACTACTAAAGGATATGAAGCCATGTCTGAGAGAATTCTGGGACTTTTCTAGTCGCGTAAAAAGGAAGTGAAATGCCACACAATTATCATTCTGCTTGGTAGTAACCCCCCCCCCCCCCATGTATTTTATTGTTTATCAGCGTTTGAAGGCCAGCGTAAGGCCGTCCCCCACAGTGAGCATGCTCAGATTGATCCTGTCGTCTTTGTGCAGTTCCTTGTTCAGCCTGTCGATGGTCTGTGAGGACAGGTCTCCCTCTGCAGGCCTTTATTTTCACACACATGCAGGTACAACTGCTGCAGACATACCTGCAACTAGTCATCCTGTCCTAGATTTCATTGAGCCAGCACTATTGACCTCAAGGTGGATGAGAATCATGCTTTTTGGAAGCATTGTATCATGTTAAATATTAATAGTGTTATTAATTAAGTCATTTTCTGCATCTTGTAAGTGTAAAAGTGCACTGGGTTGTAAGATATTGGTGATGACCTAGTTTGTTTTAAAATGTCAAGCTTTCTGAGATCAATTTATTTCCAATAGACCAAGAAAGCAAAGAGAATGAGTAAATTATATTACTACAGTGAATGACTACATGCTGATATTTAAGTTTCGAAGCACCACTTGAATCACAAAAAAAATGCATATTACTACTTACCAGTGGAGCAATAATGACTGACGTGAAGGTCACTGCTTTCACATACTCAACTTCTCTAAGGCATAAAGGAAATGGAGGCTACAGTTTGCTCATACAACCGTGTCCAACTGTGCTTGTGAAGAAATAAACATTTGAATGTTATCGTGAGTTAACAGTTGGCGATTAAATAAAGGCCTGAGTGTTTTGGCATTTTTTTATGACTAAAGGATATTTCAATACTAAATCTGCCAACATATTTTTCTTGGTTTTCCACAAAGGTGGTTGGTCATAAATTCAAAAGAAATGTGCTTTTATAGAAAAGCATATTTTTACATACATAAATTGACCCCAAGAACAAGTGTGCGCAATTTTGTAATCCTACTAGGCCAAGTTACAAAATATAAGCAAAGCCAACTGACTGTAAGCCTGTGGGTAGGTTGCATTAGCTTGCAGTGCCTGTGGGATGGCAGGGTATTTGGATGCAAAAAGGCAGACACAAGGATTCACCCTTAAATGTACTTTAATCCTTGGACAATATACAGACTGGATGTTTCACATCCACACACAGTACTTCAAGTTATTGCTCACAACTGACTTTAAGGGTAGCAATTACATAAAATGAAAGATCCATTCCTGCTCCTGCTCACTTTCACTCAAGCCACAATTACAGAGGCCCAAGTACATACAATGCTTACAACATCTCCAACAGTATTCTTGCTATTCAGTGCAATAAGCGGAGTACATTAATGTAACATGTCATGTGATTTTTCTTGTCTGTATGGTTAATGAACACCTTGAGGTAAAGCAAATTGCAAAATGATAGACAGACCTTCTAATGAGTGGCGCCAGTAGTTAGCTGGACAGAAAGGAATTTTTCAATTTCAGTACGCATGGAAGTCTCCGCCGATTCTGTGATTTGGAGCAGCCTCGTCCGACACTTTTCCCAGTCTGTCGATATGTTCTGCAGCTTCATCCCTTCCATGTAGTGGGTCACAGCGGTTCTCATGGAGTCCATGTGGTACTTCTGGAAGTCTCCGTACATGCGATGCAGAGCCTGTCGGTCGGCGGGCTTCAGGTCGTAACGAGCAAACATTTCCTGGAACATGCCCTCTGCCGTTTCCACGTCCTTAACCTCGGCGTACCTCATCGCCAACTCCAGTTGGGGGTAAAAGTAGGAGGGGTTGAGACGAACTTCCTCCTCCTTGTGAGGAATGGAGCGAAGGATCAGCTCTTGGTCATCCGGGAGTCCGTTCCCTCTAATGGCTTTCCAGCGGTAGTTGTTGGATATCTCGTGGTGTAGCCGGGCGGAATCTGGGACTATCTTCAGCATCTTCTCAAGCGCATGCAACGCCATGTCGTAGTTCTGCACTTTCCTCAGAAACCTTCCCACCCTTAGAACTACGCAGAAGTTGTTTGGTGACACTTCTAGAGCTTTCTTTATGTAATTCCCTGCCTCCAATGTTTTCCCGTTGTTTTGGAACACACGGGCCAGGTAAACCATGATCATGCCGTTGTCTGGGTCGAGCTCCAGGGCTTTTTTGAGCTGCTTCACACTCCGTGACGTGCTCAACGGGATCTTCTCTCCATTTTTGATCCTCCAGCCGTCCCATCGGAAGAGGGAGAAGGCGCAGCCCGTGTTCCATTCCTTATCATTGGGTTCCGTCTGCAGGGCCTCTTTGAAGCAGTCTTTGGCGTCCTGATAGTGATTTTTGGAGAAATTCAGGAAGGACCAGGCCTTCTCCCCGAGAACCTCGCGATGGAGGGCCGCCGGTGGCAGCGTTGGGAACCTCTCGTTGATCTCCTCGAGCCTCCACAGGTACGTCTCGGCTTCACGGTCGTCGCCCATGAGGTGGTGCACCCAAGCCAAGTTTCCGTACGTCACGATGCAGCTCTTTGCATTGTCCGCGTTTTCCTCCACAGCGTTGCCCAGGTAGCCCAGGGCCTCTTGATTACAGCCCTGCAGGTGTTTGACATAAGCAAGGTGGTTATAGATTCTGCCCTTCAGATTGATCTCCTGTGGTAGAGAGTCCTCTGGTAGGGATACAACGTCGCGGAATTTGGCCTCCAGGAAGTTGAGATTCACGTCCTGTGCAGTCAAGCCCCAGGTGAAGTGGCATTCCAGCTTCTCCAGGTCATTTCTCAGATTCTCATTTTCTTCACCACTTCCAGCACTAGAAGGCGAGGAACTGATTAGCGAGACTCATATTTAATACAATACCTGTGTCATTACTTCACCAATTAGGATCTCCCACTACTGGGACATGTGTGAAGTACATGTCTAAATGGAATACATCACTAATCCAGTCGCTATTGTGATGCGATCATACAATTAAGCTACATTTTACTCAACAGAGGATTTATAATTAATAAATTAATTGCATAATACATTTAGCCAAGAAAATACTTCTTCCAGTTTTAACCCTAGAATGCACAATATATTGAATACCCCTAGAACGCACGACATGGGTCCAAATGGACCCGTATTCATTTCCTATGGAATTTTATGCATAGCTGAGGGTCTTGTTGTTAACAAACATAATGTTACTGTTTAGAGCTTGAAAAGCTGTGAGTTACTGTATGTACTGTGTGTATGACATGTGCTGAAAAGTAACAACAGAACATAATTCAAGCATTCTTGTGTGTCCAAATCATTTATAATTGTTTTAACAAAATACCTATAGCATAGCCACACACACACACACACACACACACACACACACACACATACGCTTGAGATGCACAATCTAGTAACAAATGTGAAAAAGTACTTTTAATGATCAAAACAAGAAATTTTTATGAATTCCTGTATCATTACATAATGAAAATAATCTCAGAGATATAGCCATGAACCACTCAGGCTCAGCCATACATCAAATAACATTGTAAATGAATACGGGTCCTTTATGACCCGTGTTGTCAAATTTGGGGTAGTAATACAAATATGATTTTTATTCAAAACCTAAGAAAGGAAAAATAAATATGATCAGAAACAAGATAATTAATGAATACTTTGAATATGAAATGAATAGGCAAATTAATTAAAAAGAGGTAACAAAGACGACCCTCAGCTGTGCATCAAATTCCATAGGAAATGAATACGGGTCCATTTGGACCCATGTTCTGCATTTTAGGGGTAATCATACAAAAACACTTTTTATTCTAAATGTAAAAACTTAAAAATTTAAATAATGGTATTTGAGCATAAAAAACAAATAAATTGAGGATGCCCTAGAATCCTGAATGATAAAAAATACAACAAAAAACAAAACTCACCTTTCTAGGGTTAATTCACATTTAAAGGCAAAGTTTGTTTTTTTCTGTTTAGACACACTTCACCAATTTAAATGCTGGAGTGTGGCCATTTGTGCCATAAAAAAACATTTAATTGATTTACTGTGCATTACTTCTGTTTAATGTCATCTACCACAGTGATGTTAAAAGAAAGAAATAAGAAAGGGACATACCTCATATTTGCAGACAAGAGTCCGACACTGTTACACTGCAGTATTTAATACCCTCAGAATAGCATGTAACCAGGAGTAGGCTGAATACAAACATTGGGTTGAGCTTAAACTTATATAAGGGTGGCTTGACTCCCTGCCAAAGGTGTGTTACCTTAAGTTTCGTCTTCCAGAAAATGCACTGAAACCAAACAAGAGGAACTGGTTCCTGATGTGTGTGACCCAGCAACGTCAAAAGACTCTTGATATTTTATTTTCAGGTACTCTTACAAGCGATACTATCTAACCTCTCTGCATTTGAATGGATCTCTATGGGAATTGGGGGCTGGAACTAGATTAAGCTGTCAATTACACAGGAATAGTATGGAACACATGGTTAGCTAAATGTGTGTAAGTCATCAAGGGGTTGAGGTATCAAATTAGCCTCAAACCATCACTCTGCTGCCAGATATGCAGTAGATATGGATTGGTCATTTTAAGGGTTGTTTCTCCTGACTTATTTTCCTATTGAACTCTATGGAAAAATGTGCCAGAATGCAATGTGCTGGAGTACAGAGCCAAAATAACAAAAATTGTGTCACTGTCCAAATACTTATGGACCTGACTGTATGTGGAGCACTATGTGCGTATATTAAGTTATATAAACTGAAGAAAATAAAATTGAAACAACATGAAATATATGTTTAGATATTTAATACCCAACATAAGTTTTGTGATATGTGTAGGATATCTAATATTTAGATATATATAAGTAAAGTACCCCCCCCCCCCCCCACTTCTCTCTATCTCTGTCGCTCTCTGTCTCTCTCTCACTCACTTACCCCCACCAACATCAAAGATAAGCCAGTCTTTGTCATAAATGACATAATATTCTTGAATCGTTCAGCATTGAATAAGGCCTGGTAATTTATGAAAAACATACAACTGTATGAAATAAACATAATTTCATTCATAATTCCAGTTGATGCATTGTAAATTATTCATGTGCAAATCATGATTACTTTTCAGTTCGTATGCAGTCAGGTAAGGTGGGACATACGATATAGAAAATGTGGGAAAACTCGTTATTTTACTGTAATTCTCTTACTGTAATGGTTATTCATGAAGTATTTTAATTCTATTATTTATTAATGATACACTAAATAAAACTTAAATCAGCAGTGAGTGAGGGATACTCTAACTCTTTAGAGATGAGGGATATTATGATTTGTTATATTGTGCTGATGTAGCTCAGATCGGCTACACGAGTTAGCACATGAAAGTCTACTAAAGAATATGAAGCCATGTCTGAGAGAATTCTGGGACATTTCTAGTCATGTAAAAAGGGAGTGAAATGCCACACAATTATCATTCTGCTTGGTAGTAACCCCCCCCCCATGTATTTTATTATGTTTATCAGCGTTTGAAGGCCAGCGTAAGGCCGTCCCCCACAGTGAGCATGCTCAGATCGATCCTGTCGTCTTTGTAGTTTCTTGTTCAGCCTGTTGATGGTCTGTGAGGACAGGTCGTCCATGCTTTTTGGAAGCATTGTATCATGTTATATATTAATAGTGTTATTAATGAAGTCATTTTCTGCATCTTGTAAGTGTAAAAGTGCACTGGGTTGTAAGATATTGGTGATGACCTAGTTAGTTTTAAAATGTCAAGCTTTTTGAGATCAATTTATTTCCAATAGACCAAGAAAGCAAGCAGAATGAGTAAATTATATTACTACTGTCATGGTTTTTGACGCCTTTTTCCCCATGCGGTCGTTTTCCTCGGTCACCACGCGAGGGCGCTGCCCTTTAGTGGAAGTTTGCTGCGCCCGTCTTGATTGCGATGCTTCTGTCAGCATCCACACCTGTGCGTGGTTACCTGGGAGTTATTTAAGCCCAGGTTTCCGTCGTTCTGGGCTTCAATATTATTGTGTATTATTTTGCGTTATTTGCACTGTTGGGTGTGTGGTATTATTTTGCCCTCTGTTTGCCTTAGCCAGTATGGTTATGTTTAGGTATTTTAGGAAACCATTTTTGCTCCCTTTTGTTTGATTGGAGTTTTGCGGGACTTGCGTTGAGCTTTAAGGTTAAATTCCTTTTTTTTTTATGCTCGTTTCAGTCACCGCTTCCTGGTCCTTCCTTTTCCTCGTTACCTTTCCCCTTATTGAGATGCAAGGCTTAATCATACTGAGATGTAGGGCTTTATCTATACTGTGAGTCAGGGCGTTTATTCGTTTTTTGTGCCATTATGCTACTCGCCTGTTCTTACGCTTTTCGTTACCGAGGCAGGGCGTTTATTATTTCTGGCTCTTTAGTTCCATCGCTCGTAGAAGTATAGGGCAGTAGTTCTTTTCTATTTCGCCTTGTTTGGTTTTCTTACTGCGAAACCAGGCGTTTGTGCTTCTACTCATTTGCGTGTGACAGTGAGCCGGTTAGTAGCTTCTGCAAGTTTGTTCCCTGTTTTGTCTCCTTCTCGTGGACTACTTTTCCCCTTTGTGGTGAGTCAGGGCTTTTCATTATATTGAGAGGCAGGGCATTTATTTTCTACTAGGCGTGCGTTAGTCTTTTGCTAGTAAAGGTATGGGACGGCGGTTAACTTCTACTCACCTGTAAAATGTTTCTCTCTCCTGGGAGATCGGGCGTTTATCCCTTTGTTTTTTGCATGTGATTGCGAGCCTATGAAAGTAGCCATGGAACGTTAGATCTCAGTTCCTTTCGCCTTCTCGTTATCTTCCCCTTTATTGAGAGGCAGGGCGTTTATTTTCTACTCGGCTTGCGTTAGTCATTGAGCTGGTAAATATCCGGAACTGCTGTTCTGGTCGCCATTAGGTACATGTCTTCCTATAGGGAGACTGGGCGATTTTGTTGACATGTGTGCGTGTGACTGCGAGTCTATGAAAGTAGCCTTGGAACGTTAGATATCTGTTCCTTTCGCTTTCTCGTTACCATTTCACTTTAGTATCTCGTTTCTTTACTGTTTTGTATACGTTTTGAGTATTCAGTGTTTTTTAGCTCGTTGTGTTTTCCGAGCCTCGAGATGTGTTGCTCTTTTGTAACATTCGCCCGGTTATACCGGTTGCTTTTGGTTACGCCCCATTTTTCCTAGTTCCCGTATTTCCCTCCAGTGAGAGTAGGAACTAGGCCATTTGCTTTAATCCTTATATTTCCCTATATATGGGGTCTCTCCGTCTTAGTGGCCTATTAAGATTAATGAATCCCCTTGCTGCGTTTGGTCCCTCCAACCTCACACGTCATGCCCCCATTACAACTACAGTGAATGACTACATGCTGATATTTAAGTTTTGAAGCTTCGCTTGAATCACAAAAAAAAATGCATATTACTACTTACCAGTGGGGCAATAATGACTGACGTGAAGGTCACTGGTTTCAAATACTCAACTTCTCTAAGGCATAACGGAAATGGAGGCTACAGTTTGCTCACACAACCTTGTCCAACTGTGTTTGTGAAGAAATAAACACTTGAATGTTATTGTGAGTTAACAGTTGGCGATTAAATAAAGGCCTGAGTGTTTTGGCATTTTTTTATGACTAAAAGATATTTCAATACTAAATCTGCCAACATATTTTTTCTTGGTTTTCCACCAAGGTGGTTGGTCATAAATTCAAAATAAATGTCCTTTTATAGAAAAGCATATTTTTACATACATAAATTGACCCCAAGAACAAGTGTGCGCAATTTTGTAATCCTACTAGGCCAAGTTGCAAAATATAAGCAAAGCCAACTGACTGTAAGCCTGTGGGTAGGTTGCATTAGCTTGCAGTGCCTGTGGGATGGCAGGGTATTTGGAAGCAAAAAGGTTGACACAAGGATTCACCCTTAAATGTACTTTAATCCTTGGACAATATACAGACTGGATGTTTTACATCCACACACAGTACTTCAAGTTATTGCTCATAACTGACTTTAAGGGTAGCAATTACATAAAATGAAAGATCCATTCCTGCTCCTGCTCACTTTCACTCAAGCCACAATTACACGAGGCCCAAGTACATACAATGCAATCAACAGTATTCTTGCTATTCAGTGCAATAAGCGGAGTACATTAATGTAACATATCACGTGATTTTTCTTGTCTGTATGGTTAATGAACACCTTGAGGTAAAGCAAACTGCAAAATGATAGACACACCTTCTAATGCGTGGCGCCAATAACTAGCTACCTCTTCAATCATAAAAACTGTTGTGCTAGAAAGAAGAAAGGAATTCTTCAATTTCAAAATGCATGGCAGTCTCCGGCAATTCGATGATTTGGAGCAGCCTCTTCCGACACTTTTCCCAGTCTGTCGATATGTTCTGCAGCCTCATCCCTTTCATGTAGTGGGTCACAGCGGTTCTCATGGAGCCCATGTGGTACTTCTGGAAGTCTCCGTACATGCGATGCAGAGCCTGTCGGTCGGCGGGCTTCAGGTCGGGACGAGCGAACATTTCCTGGAACATGCGCTCTGCCCTTTCCACGTCCTTAACCTCGGCGTACCTCTTCGCCAAGTCCAGTTGGGGGTAAAAGTAGGAGGGGTTGAGACGAACTTCCTCCTTCTTGTGAGAAATGGAGCGAAGGATCAGCTCTCGTTCATCCTGGTGTCTTTTCGCTCTAATGGCTTTCCAGCGGTAGTTGTTGGATATCTCCTGGTGTACCCGGGCGGAATCTGGGACTATCTTCAGCATCTTCTTAAGCGCATGCAACGCCATGTCGTAATTCTCCACTTTCCTCAGAAACTTTCCCACCCTTAGAACTACGCTGAGGTTGTTTGGTGACACTTCTAGAGCTTTCCTCATGTGATTCCATGCCTCCAACTTTTTCCTGTTGTATTGGAATACGAGGGCCAGGTAAACCATGATCACGCCGTTGTCTGGGTCGAGCTCCAGGGCTCTCTCCAGCTGCTTCACACTCCGCGACGTGCTCAACGGAATCTGCTCCCCACTCATGATTCTCCAGCCGTCCCATCGGAAGAGGGAGAAGGCGTAGCCCGTGTTCCATTCCTTATCGTCAGGTTCCCTCTGCAGGGCCTCGTAGAAGCACTCTTTGGCGTCCTGTTAGTGATTTTTGGAGAACTTCAGGAGGGACCAGGCCTTCTCCCCGAAAACCTTGCAATGGAGGGCCGCCGGTGGGGGCGTTGGGAAGCTCTCGTTGATCTCCTCGAGCCTCCGCAGGTACGTCTCGGCTTCACGGTCGTCTCCCATGAGGTGGTGCACCCAAGCCAAGTTTCCGTACGTCACGATGCAGCTCTTTGCATTGTCCGCGTTTTCCTCCACAGCTTTGCCCAGGTAGCCCAGGGCCTCTTGATTACAGCCCTGCAGGTGTTTGACATAAGCAAGGTGGTTATAGGTTCTGCCCTTCAGATTGATCTCCTGTGGTAGGGCGTCCTCTGGTAGGGATACAACGTCGCGGAATTTGACCTCAAGGAAGTTGAGATTCACGTCCTGTGCAGTCAAGCCCCAGGTGAAGTGGCATTCCAGCTTCTCCAGTTCACTTCTCAGATTCTCATTTTCTTCACCACTTCCAGCACTAGAAGGCGAGAAACTGATTAGCGAGCCTCATATTTAATACAACTCCTGTGTCATTACTTCACCAATTAGGATTTCCCACGTTTGACGTACGTACATGTATAAATGGAATACATCACTAATCCAATCACTATGGTGATGCGATCACACAATTAAGCTATATTTTACTCAACAGAGGATTTATAATTAATTGCACAAGATGAAGAGAAACGGGAGTCCGCACTCAAATCACAATGAAAGTTATCAAAAAATAAACCTCTTGGCAACTTCAAACTTCTTCATACTCGTTTAGACTTTATTTGCGAACATTAAGATAAACAAACATTTTTCGGACTAAGCCGTTTTCAGTACTCTTGAGCGCAGGTTAATAATCATCAGTTTGTAATTAATTGCATAATACATTTAGCCAAGAAAATACCTCTTACAGTTTTAACCCTAGAATGCACAATATATTGAATACCCCTAGAATGCACGACATGGCTCGAAATGGACCCGTATTCATTTCCAAAGGAATTTGATGCATAGCTGAGGGTCTTGTTGTTAACAGCGTTGTTTTTTTTTACAAACATATTGTTACTGTTTAGAGCTTCAAAAACTGTGAGTTACTGTATGTACTGTGTGTATGACGTGCTGAAAAGTAACAACGAAACATAATTCAATCTGTTACGTCTTCCGTTCCCTTCCTTTTGTTCTCCCTGTTTTCCCTACTCCGCTTGTTTCATGTCTTGTTTTTACTTTTACCCTGTCTGCCTTTCGTGTTGTGCAGGCTGGGCGTGGTTTTCCTTCTCGTTTCCTCATTATCTCTCGCCTATCACTTTGCATTCCTCACGCACATTCATCTGCTCATTCATTCTCGCATACATTCCTCACGCATCACTCATTAGTTTACTGATTAGCCGCAGTACTTAGTATCCCTTCTCTCTCTGTCTCGCCGCCAGTTTGTTAAGCTTAGTCAAGTTGTCTGTGTTTAACCGTAACCCTGTCTGAGTTTTGCCTTTTCGGTTACCCGCCAGCCTGCTCACCTGTACGCCCTTTAAACCCTCGCCAACCCCGCTTCCAGTCCATCACCATTCGCCTGCCATTCACCCTGCTGTGTTTCTGCTTCACCATCCTCCTCCTCCTCCTCCTCCTCCTCCTCTGCCCCTTTGCCATCGCCAATCCCTCACCCCACTCGCCCTCTTCGTTGTTTGTTCGCTCTTTCATAAACGTGCTCCGTGGAGCTTTTATTGTGAGTCTGTCTCCGAGTCCTGCATTTGGGTCCGTACCAGTTGAGGGAAACACAAGCATTCTTGTCTGTCCAAATCATTTATAATTGCTTTAACAAAAAAACTATAGCATAGCCACTGTGAAGGAATTTTCTGGTTTACAATATGTGTGTATTATCATAAAGACAATCGCATGATTATCATTAAGCATTTAATATAATAGATCAATTATATATTGTAAGACGAGAGTCAATGTGGGAAAGGCTGCCATGTGTGAAGAAACTTCAAAGGACCAGAGGGCCTTATATTGAAACAATATAACTCTGACTTCCTTTGGGTTTTCATCCCATCTGTTCTCAAGGATGTTCTCACCTGGAAGTGACTGTGATAAGAGGAAGTTGGACTGTTTGGTCATGAGTGTGTTTGTGTGTTCTAGGGGCACTTATGGCAGAAGAGGCCATTAAGCCCCTGGCCAAAACAATACATCTGGGATCTGTCCCGTCTCTCAGGCTGACACCTCAGTTCATTGCACCCCCCTTCTCTCCTGGATTAAGACTCAGTTTAAATGGTCAACAGACCCGGTACAACTTACAAACATTGCACATGTGATTCTTATATTGTTACATTATGTCTTATGTAGTAGTAACAGGAATTGCATGTAAAATGGTTCATCAGAAGGGAATTTTCATGACAACTGCAACATAATAATATTTAATCTGTTAATAATAATCACAATGGTAAGCTGTTTGGTATGGATGGAATCCAGTAAAATCAAGGAATCAAATGAGATACATTTCATACCAAATGGAGTTTAGTAAAACATAGTTC
Source organism: Synaphobranchus kaupii (assembly GCA_029718625.1). Taxonomy (NCBI): domain Eukaryota; kingdom Metazoa; phylum Chordata; class Actinopteri; order Anguilliformes; family Synaphobranchidae; genus Synaphobranchus; species Synaphobranchus kaupii. The sequence continues at coordinate 111,402,230 of CM056380.1, forward strand.
CAATAACTCTGTAAAACTGTAACACTGGAATGTCCTCTCTGGTAATCAACTCCTTTTCCCTTCACCCTACTCAGCAACGGTGGGGGTTTAGATTCCCGATTCGACCACACCTCCAGGTTAATTTATGACACTGCCGCCTGGTTCAAACGCGGGATTTGGCTTAAAAGAAACGGAGACAAACCGATCTGGGAGCATCGTATCCGATCTCCCACACCGTGCAGATTGTGTATTATGGGTAGGAAGATCGCATCCGATCTCCCACACTGTGCAGACTCCGTGTATACTCTGTGTTTGTGTTTGGAGAATCGTAACTGATCTCCCACACAGTGCAGATTATGTATGTATGTGTGTGTAGTTAAAGCAGGCCGGGTAAGATATTTACTCTGTGTTTTCTATTCTTAATTTGTATGTTTTGTAATTAACCTAATTTTAAGATAATGACCTACCTGCCTGTGAATAAATTCTTATTATTTTAACTTACGTGGTCTCCATGACTCTATTCCATTTTCTACCCTTTCAGCCTAAATTACGACTGAATACTCGGGGAAAATTCTGACCAATGACCAACTGATCAGTGGTGGGGTACAGAAAGTGGAGATTCTAAGTTGGTAGGCGGCTAAGGTCGGTCATTAACAGGTTTAGTGAATGTACGGCTCTGGGAATTTGACGTGGAGAGCCCATGGACGTTTTACGTCGGTTCTTGTCAAATTCGCCTTAAGGAGCCCTTTTAGTGCACGCTAACCTGGGCTCGCAACTATCGATGTAAAATATAATACATGTATTGTGTTAGCCAGACCCCAACCTCTGAGTTTCTCCACCGAACCGAGATTCGGCAATAGTGTTAATCCCGGGAGCATATATTGAGTAATGGTGGCATACAAGGAAGAGTCGAGTGTACTCACTCTGAGCTTCACGCATGATTAAAGTAAATTCTAAATTATTGTGGCAAGCTCGAGTGCCACCCTCGTGGAAGAACAGACAAGACACAGGTTGCTGGTTTGAAGGACACTTTATTTGTCCTGGTGTTTGCTTCTTAACTGGCAATGGTGCTCGCAGACCTTCTCTCTGCAGCTCTCCCGTCAATTGCCAGCCACAAGTGATCTTCCACCTCCCTCCTTTAAAGCCCAGGCTCACTGTCAATGTAATCAGGCAACAATCAAACAATCATTCAATTACTAATTATCTAGTTGTCCTGATTAACTCCTGACAGCTGTGGTTCCAGGTCCGAGAGCTGCTCCGCCCACTCTCTCTCTGCAAGCAGAGGCTAACCACGCCCACCCTGCCACATACCCCCACCGCCCGACTTAGGCCGGGGTGCCCTCCGGCCGATGACCAACCCCCCCCCCTACCCCCCCCTCGAGGCGAGAGAGGAAGTCCGCCACCACCATCTGCGCCCCCGGCCTATGAACCACCTTAAAATTAAATGGCTGTAGAGCCAGATACCAACGGGTGATTCGCGCGTTGGTATCTTTCATGCGGTGGAGCCACTGGAGGGGGGCGTGGTCCGACCAGAGGGTGAATGAGCGGCCCAGCAGGTAATACCGGAGGGACCCGACCGCCCACCGGATAGCGAGGCATTCTTTCTCAATGGTGCTGTACTTCACCTCCCGCTGCGAAAGTTTGCGGCTTATGTACAGCACCGGGCGATCGACTCCCTCCACCTGCTGGGTCAACACCGCCCCCAGCCCTCTGTCCGACGCGTCTGTCTGCAGGGTGAAAGGGAGAGAAAAGTTAGGTGTGAACAACAGCGGCTCCCCACAGAGTGCTTCTTTTACCCTCTCAAACGCCCTCTGGCACGACTCCGTCCACTGGACCGGCTCTGAGGCACCTTTTCGAGTTAAATCAGTCAAGGGGTTGGTCAGCTCCGAAAAGGCAGGAATAAATCTCCTGTAGTAACCGGCCAACCCCAAGAACCTCCTCACCTCTTTTTTTGTCTTGGGCCGGGGGCAGGTCGCAATCGCCGCGGTTTTGTCTACTAGCGGCCGCACCAGTCCACTTCCCAAGTGGTACCCCAAATACCGTACCTCCGCTCTGCCAATTGCACACTTCCTTGGGTTAGCCGTGAGCCCCGCCCGCCTTAATGAGTCGAGCACCGCCCCCACATGCCGCATATGCTGTGCCCAGTCGGTACTGTGGATGATAATATCATCAATATAGGCTGCAGCATATGTGACATGCGGACGCAGCACCCTATCCATAAGGCGTTGGAACGTGGCTGGAGCCCCGAATAACCCGAATGGAAGTGTCCGAAATTGGTACAAACCGTCCGGAGCGGAGAAAGCCGATTTTTCCTTGGACTCTGGCGACAAGGGAATCTGCCAGTAGCCCTTGGTCAAATCCAGTGTCGAAAAAAAACGAGCCGTGCCCAGCCGATCCAAGAGTTCATCGACCCTAGGCATTGGATAAGCATCAAACCGTGAAACTTCGTTCACCTTTCTGTAATCCACACAGAACCGGACAGACCCATCTGGTTTCCCTACCAGAACAATGGGGCTACTCCAAGCACTGTGTGACTCCTCTATTACGCCCAACTCCAGCATGGCCTTTATTTCTGCCTGTACCAATTTTTTTTTGTGTTCCGGCAGTCTATATGGACGGGAACGTACCGTCACTCCCGGGGCGGTTTCGATATGGTGGGTTACGAGATTAGTGCGTCCGGGTAGGGGAGAAAACACATCCGCAAACTGCTTCTGCAACAGGGCAAGGTCTGCCTGCTGGCTTGGCGAGAGATGGCTATCTGAAAGGGGCGGGGTCTGATTAAGTGAATTTGGTACCTCCGGCCCCAGCTCATCTTTCTCCTGATCTACCGTCACCAGCGAGACAGCCGCTACCTCTTTCCAAACTTTTAACAGGTTCAGATGGTAGATTTGTTTAGCTCCTTCCCTATCCGAACGCACTACCTCGTAGTCTACCTCCCCTATTCGCCGTGTGACCACAAAGGGCCCTTGCCACTTGGCGAGCAATTTTGTGCTGGAGGTTGGAAGTAATACCAGTACTTTATCTCCCGGTGAAAATTGTCTGAGTTTCGTCCCTTTATTATAGTGCGTTTGCTGCCGTTCCTGGGCCTTGAGCAAATTCTCCCGTGATACCCTCCCCAGTGTATGGAGTTTTGCTCGCAGGTCCATGACGTACTGTATTTCATTTTTACTGGAGCTTGGACCTTCCTCCCAGGTTTCTTTAACGAGGTCCAAGACTCCCCGGGGCTTTCGCCCGAATAATAGTTCAAAGGGAGAAAATCCCGTGGAGGCCTGGGGAACCTCCCGCACTGCAAATAGTAAAGGGACTAGCCATTTATCCCAATTCCGACTATCCTCGTGCACAAACTTCCGAATCATTGACTTCAAAGTCCTATTAAAGCGCTCAACGAGCCCATCCGTTTGGGGATGGTACACGCTGGTTTTAATTGACTGAATGCCCAATAATGCGTACAGTTCGTTTAGTGTTCGTGACATAAAAGATGTGCCCTGGTCCGTCAGAATCTCTTTCGGGATTCCGACGCGGGAGATGATTTGAAACAATGCCTGCGCAACACTCTTAGCTGAGATATTTCGCATCGGAACTGCTTCGGGATACCGGGTCGCATAATCCACCAGAACTAATACGAATCGGTATCCCTGAGTGCTCCGTTCAAATGGCCCGATGAGGTCCATAGCCACTCTATCAAACGGGACCTCTATTAATGGAAGTGGCTGCAACGGCGCTTTTGGGATGGCCGGGGAATTCACTAATTGACACTCCGGGCAGGACGCACACCACCGACGTACGTCTGCCCAAATGCCCGGCCAATAAAATCGGGCCATTATACGGTTGAGTATTTTTTCATATCCTAAGTGTCCTGCCATGGGGTTATAATGAGCCGCTTGGAAAACCATTTCCCTGCGGCTTTTAGGGACCAACAACTGGGTATTTTCTTCCCCTGTCTGAGCGTCCCGACACACTCGATATAATCTATCTCTAATAATTGAGAAATACGGGTGAGAAAGAGCTGCCTCAGGTCGTACTTGTTGACCATCAATACGCATTACCTGATCGAATGCAAAGCGTAAGGTGTCATCCCGAGACTGTTCGAGTGGGAAATCCTCCGTGGGGTGAAACACCGAAACCAGGGGAGTCTCCCTTTGAGGCTCCCTCGGCTCCGTCCCCCCCTCGACCGCATCGGCTGACCCTGCGTCATCACCGTCAGCAGCACATACCTCACCTGTCCCTACCGGTCGGGATCGCACCTCCCACAGCTTCCCTGATACTTTATGAAACCCCGCCCAATCAATGCCCAAAATTAAGGGGTGCGACAGCCGGGAGCTAACCGCGGCTTTAACTATATGAAATTTTCTGTTATGATAAATTTTGACCGCCACTACCGGATATTTGTGCACATCACCATGCACGCACCTAATCGACACCCATGGTGCCTCCACCAAAGCCTCGGGCCGAACCAGGCTTTGCCGAATCATGGACTGCATAGCCCCCGAATCCAACAACGCCCGGTGTTCACTCCCTTGCACCCTTACCGGGATACAGTACGCCCCCTCTGGATCGTGAGCGAGAGAGGGCGGCCCGACAACCCGGACCACCTGCCCCACTTCCATCATTGTACAGTCGCGGCGCAGGTGACCGAGCTGACCGCACCGCCAACACCCCGGTCCAGACGCCTGCGGAGCCCTCTGTGGGTCGGACCTTCCCGCCACCAAGCCTGAGCCTGTAGAGGGAGGGACAGAAAAAGGAGAGTTAATTTGGGGTTCTCGGGAAAAAGGGGCAGGGCCCGTGCGAGGAGGGGGTCTCCTCCTGGGAGCCGGTTCTGGCGGCCCTTGCGGCGGGCTGCTCGGCACAGTGGCCAGATGGTCTTCGGCCAGGACAACGGCCAGCTCCAGGCTGGTGGGTCGGTGGCAGCGTACCCAGCTAGCTGTCGCCTCTGGCAGCCCACCCATGAACGCCTCCAGTACGACCTGCTCCACTACCCCCACGGCGGACCGGATGTCCGGCTGCAGCCACCGCCGAGCCATGTCGGTGAGCCGCTGGGCGAATGCAAACGGCCGATCCCCCTGGCCCAGGGATGCTTCCCGGAACCGACGCCGTTGGTCCTCGGGGCTATAGCCCAGCCGATCCAAAATGGCCCTCCGGACGTTTTCGTAGTCCGCCCGGGCCACAGCCGGCAATCCATGTGCCGCCTGCTGGGCTTCCCCCGTTAAAAGGGGCAGGAGGCGGACTACCCACTCCTCGGCAGGCCACTGACACGCCTCCGCGGCCACCTCAAAACTGTCCAGGAAGGCCTGGGCGTCGTCATCCGCGGTCATCTTTGGCAGTTGTATCTTTATCTGGGCCCGTAAGAGCTGATCCCGGGATCCTGCCCCACCAACGGCGGCTAGCTGTCGCAGCGTTTCCGTCTGGAGGGTGGCCTGTACACGCAGAGCCTCCATCTGCTCTGCGTGTACTGCAGCTTGTCGCTCCTGCATAAGCGCCATTCCCTCCAGCATACGGGCGAGTGCCACGACCGGCTGCCCCGCTTCTGCCCGTTCCTGCTCAGGATCCATTTTCCTTTTTTTTTTTTTTTTTTTGTGCCTGTTCTGCCTTTTTAATACTTCCCCGTACGGGCCACCACTGTGGCAAGCTCGAGTGCCACCCTCGTGGAAGAACAGACAAGACACAGGTTGCTGGTTTGAAGGACACTTTATTTGTCCTGGTGTTTGCTTCTTAACTGGCAATGGTGCTCGCAGACCTTCTCTCTGCAGCTCTCCCGTCAATTGCCAGCCACAAGTGATCTTCCACCTCCCTCCTTTAAAGCCCAGGCTCACTGTCAATGTAATCAGGCAACAATCAAACAATCATTCAATTACTAATTATCTAGTTGTCCTGATTAACTCCTGACAGCTGTGGTTCCAGGTCCGAGAGCTGCTCCGCCCACTCTCTCTCTGCAAGCAGAGGCTAACCACGCCCACCCTGCCACAATTATATTTTAATAATTACGAGTAAACCAATTGTAACTGTTACGCTTACTGTTTGGGATCATAGATATATTCAATGTGTCGTTCAGCTCCTGTGTGTATGTTCTAATGCTTCCATTGGAATATTGACATTTGGACGACAGGTCGGATATATCCGTGATAACAACATAGCCCCGTTTACGAACGGAGAATTATAAGAATCGTACTGATCCGTTTCAGGCCTGTCTTAAGCGGGATATGGAGCAGCGCATTCATATCTGACTCGTGGCGACGGACTCAGTATCTTCTTAAATATACTTGTAATATATTCATGACCGGAGGATAAATCACTAAACTCTTTTTATTTACATCACAACAGCAGAGGACAAACATATTTACTCCTTCCCCTCCAGCTATTCCCTCATTGGTCTAGCTGTGCGGGTTCTACAAATGGTGACCTCGACGTGATTCCTGTTGTTGTTTTTGAAGTTTCAGTGAAGGATCCGAACGACGTGATTCCAGTTGCTGTTTCTGAAGTTTCAGTGACAGGTCCAACCGACGTGATTCCTTCGGCAGAAGGATGTCTGCGTTTTCCTTTACCTCCTAATTTCTCCTGCAACGTTGTCTACAAAATTCCTTACAGTTTGGCGTAATTGACAGCATACTCCGAACAAGGGATTTTCTGGTCAGTGTAACTCCTGGTTCTTGATCCTTGGTGTGGTGAGTAACACAATTATTTTACGTAGTAGCATATACTAGGGAGAGTATTTGTTGTTTCACCATGTAGACACTGTTTAGGGGATCGACATATCCCGGACAGGCCCTGGGACCGTAGAAACCGGGCGCATTCCAGACTACTACCCTTCAGGGGATTAATAAACAATGGAAGGCAGGGAAAGATAGGAGAACTGCAACTGAAAACTGAAGTTTTTCTAAATCTGTGTAATTGTGAGGTAACAGTCCTCACTGTTCTATTTATATATATCTATGTATATGTATGTGTGTATATATGTGTGTAGATATATATATCTATATATATAATGTTGACACTGTCATTCTGGAATGCAGAAGTTTTATATATTATAAGGTCATTATGACTGCAATAATTATAGAACCCTAGAATGAGTAAATGGAAGATGAGTGCTTCAGGGCTCAACTTAAAAGTTTGAGGATGTATTAAATACAGTAAAAGGTTTGAGATGCTGTTGACATAGATTGTTGTTGTTGACATAGGTTTGAGATATTGCATAGAAGGCATGTTGATGCAAGGTACTGTTCTGTTGTTCCACCATACTGTGGGGGACGCAGAGGATCTTGTTCAGACACAGAGCGTAAATCTAAATCATGTGACAATAGCACAGTAGGCACTGCTCTACAATCCAGCAGGCCATGCTTTCAGAGGAAAGCATATCTTTAAGAACTGCATAACATCTTTGCAGAAGTTAACAAATAGCACATAGGCTATTTTTATGTAGAAGAAAGTCTTTCTTCTGTAGTTACTTTTTGTGCCATATTGATGTTTTCCTTTTACTTTTAATTTGTGTCTAGAGATACATCTGTAATACCAGAAAGTTAAAGTGCATAGTATAGATAAAGAACTCTTAATCCATATAAATTGCCTGGGCATGTCATTTAGGAAATGTTGGAATTCACCAATATACCTGTTTGTGTGCCAATTAAATTAACTGAGGTATGATTTTTAAATCGCATGGATGTATTTCTGTGTAAATTTCCTCTAGCCCAAAATCCTGTGCTAGAATGTCTGTCTGACATCAATAAACCAGTCAATGCCATAAAATGAACCAAAAGCCAGCTGAGCTTTCACTTGCCTTAATTAGGGCCAGCATAATCTGTTCCTGCAGGGCAAAGTGTTTGGGACTGCTAAGGAAGTCTTTCTAGGCAGGAGTCCTAAATGGTTTTATAGTTTGGAGAGAATAGTTCCTCCTCAATTAAATAAATAAATAAATAAATAAATAAATAAATAAATCGAAGAAGAAGTAATTTCTTCATTAAATTTATTCCATATTTACCCATTTCATTTAAAAGCTGAAATAGGGTCATTTTCTAGCACAGACTGGATTATTGATTTCTTTTGTCCATTTGTCTACTTTCTTCCTCTTTATGTTTTCTCTACCCTTCTTTCTCCTCTATCTGTCTTGTGGAATATTTTTGTTTCTTTAAAAAACAGTAAAACTACATTCTCCAGAATGTATGATTTTTGTTTCTCAATCATTAATAACTGACTATAATCTTTTACCCAGTACAAGACCTGAACTATGCAGACAATAACCCTGCATAGGTTTCTCTCCCTTTTCAGAGCCAGGAATATGCTGAGTTCTGCGTAAGATGGGTGGAAGTACTTGGAGGGGCCATAAAACATGCGCACCTCATTTAGGAAACTTTAAACCTAAACAAGCCCCCTGGTGTAGCACCAGAGCATAGTTTACAACACATTTATTAATGTAAAAGGATCCACCCATCCAAACCTTAGACTCGCTTAGCACAATGATGACAGCCACATAGAATTACACATAAATCTGCATTCAACACCACTATATCAACACACATCCCAAAACCCACATAACTACAGCACATATAGGACACAATGTAAAGTTAAACATATGTGTTTCTTGGTGCAAAAACATGAGTTTTTCTATAGTTCAATGTTTTTAACAACATGAAATAATAGCATTAATAATGAATGATTGTGCTCATTTAAACTGTTTTCTGTTTCTGAAAAATCAAACTATTACCACCTCATGATTTCAAGCATCAAGAGGGGGGTAATAGAGGACAATAGAATATAATATAACTATAGTATGTTATATGTGCAATGTGTGTGATGAATTAAAAACCAACTTCCCTGTCTCTGTCAGGTCTGGGTAGCCATTCCATAATTCTACCTCTTTTAAAACTTTTATGTCATAAACTATGTTTAGTGTGTTTTTTAGCAGTTTTACTTTTATACTATTATTTTTGATCATAATCTTTTTATTACATAACTTTTATAAATGGCCCAGGTACGGTTTAACATTTCAAACACCTGTCAGCATATGTGATGCATTGTGGGAAAATTAATCAAATTCCTGCATGGCTACAGTCACAGTTCGATGATTTAACTTCTGATTCAATATAGGTAGCAAATCAGGTGGCCACTGATTTCTAACATCCCACTAAAAACAATATAAATATCATTAAGGAAATTTGGTCTGAAGCGCAGGCGTTTCTCTCCACTAGACATCCATTATTCCATCAAACCCATACCATCGAGTGTGGCCTAGCCTGCAGAACATATGCTCCAGAATGATGTACTGATGCCAAATAGAAAATAAATAAATAAATAATTATAATTATAATAATTAATACTTTAACAATCTGCTGCACAAGATGGGTTAGAGTTTGTCTTCTTTTCTTTTAATATACCCAAATCGTGTTTATCCAAATTCATAATGTATATTACCATGAGAGGTACAAAAATTTAATTTCCAACATAATGCAGTTGTTATGAAACTCCCAACTACATCATTTATATCTATAATGTTTTGCAACTTTTTCCCTACCATCACACCAAGCTTGTTAAGTGTCAGCCTCTGCGGATGGGGGAAGGAAGAACGCGGGCTCTGACTGAGCTAAAGGACTTGGTGCAACAGGTGACCTGTGGCGTGAAGTTCCCTTCTTCACACCATCCAACATCTGATCCACCCCCTACAACACACGCCTCATCCCACACAACACTTGGTCTCAGCCTCTCCAGTTCTCCCCACAGGCAGCCCTACGACTCTGGGGATCCGAAGGAAACCAGTTGGGGAATTGTCCATGACCCCTCGGGAGGACGTTCTGAAGTGTCCCCCACTGGGCCAGAGGGGGGAGCTGTAAGACGAGAGTCAATGTGGGAAAGGCTGCCATGTGTGAAGAAACTTCAAAGGACCAGAGGGCCTTATATTGAAACAATATAACTCTGACTTCCTTTGGGTTTTCATCCCATCTGTTCTCAAGGATGTTCTCACCTGGAAGTGACTGTGATAAGAGGAAGTTGGACTGTTTGGTCATGGGTGTGTTTGTGTGTTCTAGGGGCACTTATGGCAGAAGAGGCCATTAAGCCCCTGGCCAAAACAGTACATCTGGGATCTGTCCCGTCTCTCAGGCTGACACCTCAGTTCATTGCACCCCCCTTCTCTCCTGGATTAAGACTCAGTTTAAATGGTCAACAGACCCGGTACAACTTACAAACATTGCACATGTGATTCTTATATTGTTACATTATGTCTTATGTAGTAGTAACAGGAATTGCATGTAAAATGGTTCATCAGAAGGGAATTTTCATGACAACTGCAACATAATAATATTTAATCTGTTAATAATAATCACAATGGTAAGCTGTTTGGTATGGATGGAATCCAGTAAAATCAAGGAATCAAATGAGATACATTTCATACCAAATGGAGTTTAGTAAAACATAGTTCCAATAACTCTGTAAAACTGTAACACTGGAATGTCCTCTCTGGTAATCAACTCCTTTTCCCTTCACCCTACTCAGCAACGGTGGGGGTTTAGATTCCCGATTCGACCACACCTCCAGGTTAATTTATGACACTGCCGCCTGGTTCAAACGCGGGATTTGGCTTAAAAGAAACGGAGACAAACCGATCTGGGAGCATCGTATCCGATCTCCCACACCGTGCAGATTGTGTATTATGGGTAGGAAGATCGCATCCGATCTCCCACACCGTGCAGACTCCGTGTATACTCTGTGTTTGTGTTTGGAGAATCGTAACTGATCTCCCACACAGTGCAGATTATGTATGTATGTGTGTGTAGTTAAAGCAGGCCGGGTAAGATATTTACTCTGTGTTTTCTATTCTTAATTTGTATGTTTTGTAATTAACCTAATTTTAAGATAATGGCCTACCTGCCTGTGAATAAATTCTTATTATTTTAACTTACGTGGTCTCCATGACTCTATTCCATTTTCTACCCTTTCAGCCTAAATTACGACTGAATACTCTGGGAAAATTCTGACCAATGACCAACTGATCAGTGGTGGGGTACAGAAAGTGGAGATTATAAGTTGGTAGGCGGCTAAGGTCGGTCATTAACAGGTTTAGTGAATGTACGGCTCTGGGAATTTGACGTAGAGAGCCCATGGACGTTTTACGTCGGTTCTTGTCAAATTCGCCTTAAGGAGCCCTTTTAGTGCACGCTAACCTGGGCTCGCAACTATCGATGTAAAATATAATACATGTATTGTGTTAGCCAGACCCCAACCTCTGAGTTTCTCCACCGAACCGAGATTCGGCAATAGTGTTAATCCCGGGAGCATATATTGAGTAATGGTGGCATACAAGGAAGAGTCGAGTGTACTCACTCTGAGCTTCACGCATGATTAAAGTAAATTCTAAATTATATTTTAATAATTACGAGTAAACCAATTGTAACTGTTACGCTTACTGTTTGGGATCATAGATATATTCAATGTGTCGTTCAGCTCCTGTGTGTATGTTCTAATGCTTCCATTGGAATATTGACATTTGGACGACAGGTCGGATATATCTGTGATAACAACATAGCCCCGTTTACGAACGGGGAATTATAAGAATCGTACTGATCCATTTCAGGCCTGTCTTAAGCGGGATATGGAGCAGCGCATTCATATCTGACTCGTGGCGACGGACTCAGTATCTTCTTAAATATACTTGTAATATATTCATGACCGGAGGATAAATCACTAAACTCTTTTTATTTACATCACAACAGCAGAGGACAAACATATTTACTCCTTCCCCTCCAGCTATTCCCTCATTGGTCTAGCTGTGCGGGTTCTACATATTGAGTTAAGTAATTAAATAATGTATTCTTTGTGAACACTGAGTAGGTCATGGTTCACTCCCTCTGTGTCTCTCTTTCACAAACTGCTGAGAACAGGCAGATGTTTTCGTTACTTGTTTTGAAGGTTATTGATAGTTATAGAAAGACAAAACACCAAGAATTGGATACCCTTGTCTCAGTATGTTTAGAAACCGCCCCTTGTGGCAAATCAGTAAAGCAACGATATTGTGTATAAATCTCCTCTGTATGCTGTTTTTAGGTCAGAGAGATTCTGGTGAGACTCTCTCTCATTCTAAGTTTATCTCCAATAAACTGAAATTCTTTTTCTTATTCTATTACATCGGTTTGTTGTGGTTCTGTTTGGACAGACTTGCTCACTGTGGGTTGAAAGGGAAAAATCCACGACAATATGGCGTAGTCGGCAGGATTGCTAACTTGATTTTCTCCTACGCAGATTTCTCTCAAGTCGGAACGGCTTAGACAGTGCACTGCCGGGAGTTCAAACCCCGAGACCGCAACCCACCTTCTCACAGAGAGGTAACTGTAACCAGTAGCCTAGAGGAAGGACGGCGGCGACCAGACCGAGGAGAGTAAGACGTCTGTCTGGGGTGATCAATACGCAATCCATAGAAAGAGAATCACAGGTGAGCCACCACAGCAAAACGTAACTTGAGGCTGTATCGCGCTCAAATTCTAAAAAGTTTGATTAGTGACCGACGGGTCCGTCACTCTGTGGAGTGATTCAAACTGTGGAGGCTGTATGCTACTCCCACCCATGGACTAATATTTCTCTTTTTCTTTCACCTTTTTCTTTCTCTTGTAATGAGCTCTGAAACATTTTTGTAATGTGGTATCACGTATTGTCAGTAGAGGCAAATGATATACACGGACTAGTACAGGAGAGGCATTTTTGCAGAGGAGATGATTATGGTCATTTATACCTGTACGAGACACTTAATGAGGTTGACGAATTTGGAAGTGGTTCTCTGGTTTCTGTTGTAGCTATACCTAGAGGTGAGTGGTTAAAAGAGAAGGAAACGGCATTAATAGAAGTTAGGCTAAACGTTCACCCTGAAAGTGAGGGCAATTATCCAGAGGATAGTGCAGAGTCTGAAACTGATTCTGACTAAAATAGGCCTAATTAAAAGGGAAATTTTTTTTTTTTTTTTTTTTTTTTTATTTAAAAAAAAAAAAAAAAATTCAAAGTCATAGTTTGGTTGTGGGACAAACGCACAAAAATGGGTTCTAAAAATTCAAAGAAGCAGGACTCTGGTCCGGCAACCACACACCAGCGTGTTAAATGGCAAAAGTTAGGTTTCCCTGAAAAAGGCTCTTTTAGCCTAAATCAGATTGATAACCTAAAAATGCGGCTGCGGTCATATGAGGTTAAAAATAGTAAACGTAAAAATAAATGGCAACCCGACTGGGATGTAGTAGATTTGTGGGAAAAGGAATCAAAATTAAGGCAGGAAAAACAGACCAAGGGAGAAAATAAAAATACTGTGGAGAAATCCCAACAAAGTAATTCAGTGCTATCTCCTGTTGTGCATTCCGGCGGCTCTTTGTATCCCAATGTAGCACAGCTTGCAAGCATACACAAAATTAACCTGGACTTGGACTGTCCTGCGTGTCCTCCAGCTTATGTTCCACAGCAAGCGGCAGGAGCTCACGGACATCCCTCAGCCCCTGCTCTCCAGGCAGTGCATTCCAGTGCTGCTGCACAACCATCTGCGAGTGGGCCGGCGACCAGAGCGAGACCTGCAGCTTCAGTAGGCCCAGATTCCACAGTACAGGTAACTTCCCACAAGGGTGAACTGCACGAGGTAGAGATGCCTACCATCCATACAATGATGATGCTGCGTCTGCGTATATGAAGCAGATAGATACTTTGGAAACCAGTATGAAAACCGAATTCCCTGTTCGTCTGAACTGGGAAGCAGTCAGACAGGTTAAACAAAAGCCTGGTGAAACTGTTAATGATTTTCTTGAGAGACTTTCAGAGAAGTACGACGCACACAGTGGAATGGACAAACCAGAAAACAGCGAGACTCTTACTCCGTACGAGACTCAGCTAACCCACTGTTTCCTGGATGGATTGGATAAACACCTTGCAACCGCTATTAAGACCTCCTGTGTTGGCTGGCAGACTCGGAGACTTAAGGACGTTCTCCGTTATGCTGTTCACTGCGAAGAACAGGACCGCGACAAGCAACACAAAGACAAAAAGAAGAGCGACAAGATGACCTCTCAGCTGCAGCTGGCCCAGCTCCATTCCTACCAGGGGAACCGAGACGGTGCCGGTGGACAGCAGCAGCAAAGGAGAGGCCGCGGCAGACGTGGAGGATGGAATCAAGGGAACAGACAGAGACCCAACTCCATGGGACCCACTACCATGGTGGATTATGATGTTTGCCGAAGGTGTGGAAAAAAAGGGACATTGGGCTCGCGGTTGTAAATTTTCCGGTAATGCTGATAATTGGGACACAGCACCCCACGGGAATGTTACTTTCCAACATCCTGGGGGTCAAGCTGGATTACCTGGACAATGACATTTTGTGGGGGACGAGGAAACGCATGCGGACAAGGAGGGTGAGTTCACTGGGTTCCTTTACCATACGACTCCAAATGCGTTACCACTTTGGTCATTAAAAGTTGATGGGCGAGCATTAGACTTCATTGTGGATACGGGAGCTGGTCGGTCTGTAATAACAGCTAAATCATGGGATTCAAAACCTCCTCTTTTTAGTGGTAAAACCATGCTCAGCCAAGATGCTGGTGGAAATACCACGACAGAGAAATTTACAGCTCCATTACTGGTGCAAGATTTCAATACGGGCTCAAATATTACTTTGAAACATGCGTTCTTGTTCTCCCCTGTATGTCCGGTAAACCTGCTTGGCAGAGACTTAATGTGCAAATTAGGTCTGAGTGTGCAGTGTACTGATGACGGTTTAACTATTGACAGAGCTGCTACGGCGGAAACTCTAGAAATGTTTTACTATGCTTGGGATCTGGACAGATCCTCAGACACAGCTAAAGCCATACAAATGGCCAGAACTGAGTGGACAGGCACTGGTGACAGACTGACAGAATTACAACTACATGTAACAGCACATTTTAGTCGAGGTAGAGATTGGGAATTTGAAAAGAATTGGTACGGTGATTGTAAATTAAATTCGACATTGTTTTTGGTTGGTCGCGATTTCTGTGCATTGTCTGTACAATTGAGCTCAGCACAGCAGCAATTCTATTCCATAGCGGGAAGTGCACCCCATGTATCACTGTGCAAAGCCTCAAATAAAAAATGGGAGGACACAGGGCCATGGGTGAAATTATGTTTGAATACCACGGACTGGGAAAAGACAGGGGAATTTTCAAAATATTCTCCCTCTCTGCGTGTCACTGCGCACGAGTTTCCGAACTCTCTGACAGCTGTCTGCAGCATTCATGAGTTGTTGTGTGACACCCAAGCCTACTTGCATTTGTCAGACCCGAGATTCAGTGCAATTCCCTTTCAATTGTGGGCAACGTCCCAGAATGATGTGGGGCTCATAGCTGGAGTTACTCCACTTTAAGTAACCCCTAAATCTGAATACAGACCATGCAAACGTCAATATCCCCTACGCCCAGAAGCCGAAGACGGCATTGTCCCCGTATTTAATGCGTTGTTAGAAGCTGGTGTTGTGGTTCCCTGTCCTGACTCTCCATGCAACACTCCTATCTTGCCTGTAAAAAAGCCTGATGGGTCTTGGCGGTTCGTACAAGATTTACGAGCTGTGAACAGCGCCGTTCAACAGCGCGCTCCCGTTGTGCCAAACCCCGCAACCATTCTTGCACAGGTCCCGGGTAATGCTAAATATTTTTCTGTGATCGATCTAGCGAATGCATTCTTTAGTATTCCTGTTGATGTAAATTCCCAGTACTGGTTTGCCTTTACATTCAGGGCAAAAAGGTATACCTGGTCTCGATTACCCCAGGGGTATGCTGAATCACCAGCTGTTTTTTCAGCAGCGCTGCAGGAAAACTTGGAACAATTCCAGTTTTCTTCAGGCCAAAGTACTTTGATTCAATACGTTGATCTCCAGACGAGCACAGCTGTATTCAGGATTCACTTGAACTGTTGACATTCCTAGCCACAGAGGGCCACAAAGTTAACCCTATTTACTTTGGCCCATTTGGCCGAATTTTCGCCTAGTTTTTACTAGTGTCAATTAAGTGCCAATATCTCAAAAACTATTCACTGCACATCCATGGTTGAAAGTTTCAATGAAAGAAGAGGCTTGTACCATTCAGAAATTTGCATCAGAATAAATTTATGTAAAAATGGTCACATACAGTTTATACATAATACACATAAAAAAACAAAAAAAAGTACAAAACGCCTTGTGTTTTTACAGTTTAGCACTGAATATTTCAACTTCAAAGTACTGGAGCAAGCCAGAATTCCTTACACTAGTGCACTGATATGTTGTCCACTTGTGTATAGAATTTGGTAAAGATATCTACAGGCTTTCCTTATCCATTGGTAATTTTTCCAAAACTGTGCCCAGTGTCCCAATATTTATCCGAACGTCTCCAAATATAAAACATGTGCATATCTTTCTGTCTAGGCATGTCAATCATCAGAAAACTTTATTTTTCTTTTAAAACATTTTTTGTAATACAGAATGTGAAGAAAATTAACCTACACATGTTTTGTGTTTATGTGTATGAGGGTATTCTCTTACAAAGCGTGCCCAAAAGTGCCCAAATACCTCTCCGAAAAGGATTACTTACCCTAATGTTATCCAACCAATCTGCTTTACATTTAAAATGGCACTGTACTTCAAAGTTAGATTTACCAGAGCCCCATAAGCCAGCAGAATAACAGGTTTATCCATAACAAGCCTTCAACTTGACTTTTTACAGCAAAAGTAATGAATTATACATCACTATTTGGCAAACCTGTCTGTTACCACCTCCTACGACAGAGGTGTTAGGTGGGGGAGGGGTGTCTTCACTGTCCTCCCTGAAAAAGACAGATTCAAGTACATTACTAAGTAGAATCACTAAAAAATGAGAACACAAATTATCTCAAAAAGACATATGGCAAGTATTACAATTAAGTGGGAAAAAAAATGTATATATATATATATATATACGTATATACATTAAAAAATCTTACATCCACAGTACGTCTGATATTAGCTCCAACATAATTAGCAATCGTAGCTAACTAGGATTTATGAATTAGTATGTCAGCTTGCACGAACTAAATTACATTATTATAATACTGTAATGTCTTGACTGAACCGTGAAATAAAGTACTAAGAATGGATGTCGTTTCATGCGTAAATTCAACAACTAGCCCTTGTGTTGGTTGCTGCACAAAGAAACTGCGAATGAACGCTAGAAAACAAAGAGCAGGCGCTGCTTACCAGCCTGTGACGCCATAGAAGCTAACTAGCGAACTCCTGCGAGAATCCATTTATCACCAAACTAAAAATACTCTAGATAATAGCGCTCCATACTGTTGATAATTATGATGATAATAATAACAATAATAATAATAATTTGTATTATATATTTTTTAAAACACTTACATGTCCAGGCACGGGTCCATGCCAGAGTCATTGCTCTGCCAGAACACAGACTTCTTCGCCTCTGGGACACTTCTTCACCTCCAAAACCTGAGTAACCGTGAAATAAGCGCTCTTCTTTCCACCGTTGATTGCCACGTTCGCGTATAAATGTATAAAATAATCGTAAACTTTGAAGCAGCAAAGACATCACCAGCGCAATTGCATCATACAGCTGCCCGTGTCTGCGTACAGAGAAAGACTGGTCTGTGACGTTTTTTCAGCTCACAAAAAAAGCTACACATTGCTAAATACATCGGGATAGACTGAAAACGTAATTGTAACAGCAATCCAGCCCATCCCTTCCAGGATAAACTCAGTCAAAATGGCCACAGGCGTCATGTGATGCTGTCGACAGTCAGGAGCGCACAGCCGATTGCCCTATGGGCTGTCTTTACGCGTGGATACAGCGCCGTTCACAGTCGCTTGAATATGACATGTTTTACTTCGTTTGAAAGGGCAGGAAGCCCCGTAGAAGATAATCTACGTGTTTTACGGTAGATCATTCCTGTAGCAGTCTAGTAATGCTTTTACGCAACGGTAGTAACGTAGTACAAACGCAAAAGCGAAGGGTACGCACTGTGGAAATTGAGACTTTCCTGGATAATGGATAAATGGGTTACGAAAAAACGTTGAGGATTCTTCAGAAAAGGGCTATAACTGCATAACCAGGTATCGTATTTGGTTGCTTAAACATGTTTATCAAGAGAATTTGTAGAAAATAAAATGTATTTATACAAAACCGGAAGTATATCGGTTGTATGCATACTGAAGTGAGCACGGGAAAAAAACACCTAATGTTTATTTATACAACTTTTCAATAATATACAATTGTTCCTGAATCAGATCTTGATTTTTTAGCGTGTTGAAATGGTACCAAGACCTTTTGTGATACGCATTTTATTGCCTGTGACTGCGGCGAGGTGAAGGCTGTAAATTCCCAGTACTGGTTTGCCTTTACATTCAGGGCAAAAAGGTATACCTGGTCTCGATTACCCCAGGGGTATGCTGAATCACCAGCTGTTTTTTCAGCAGCGCTGCAGGAAAACTTGGAACAATTCCAGTTTTCTTCAGGCCAAAGTACTTTGATTCAATACGTTGATCTCCAGACGAGCACAGCTGTATTCAGGATTCACTTGAACTGTTGACATTCCTAGCCACAGAGGGCCACAAAGTTAAACAGGAGAAACTGCAATTTGCATTAAATACTGTTACCTACTTAGGACACACTGTTTCTGCAGAAGGCAAATCTTTGGGAACTGACAGAATCCAAGCGATTCTTGACCTCCCTAAACCGGTTACAAAAAAGCAGGTAATGTCTTTTCTAGGCATGACAGGGTACTGTAGGCAATGGATTTCTGATTACGCTGAAATCTCCCAACCCTTGCAAGATTTGGCACATGGCCATGATCTAGCAGCTAATGATAATGTCACATGGACAGAGATTGCTGAAATTTCCTTTCAGAAGTTGAAACAACAATTGGCCTCTTCTCCTACTTTGGGCCTGCCTGACATGATTAAACCTTTTCTTTTGACTGTTGATGAGAAGGGCGGCTACATGTCTGCTGTTCTTTTGCAAAAGCACGGTGATAAGCACAGGCCTGTGGCATACTATTCTCAGCGACTTGATGCTGTTTCTAGGGGCCTTCCTCTTTGTTTGCGCTCCATTTCAGCAGCGGCTTTGGCGGTAACTGCATCTGCATCACTTGTTGCTTATCGTCCTCTCACTGTCCTTGTTCCGCATGCGGTAGCAGAAATTCTGTTAAAGCAAAAAACAGCTCATTTCTCACCAGCTCGAATGCTTCACTATCAACATGTGTTGCTCTCTTTGCCAAATGTTACAGTCAAGCGATGCAATGTTCTGAATCCCGCTACTCTTTTACCTACACCTGAGGATGGGGAGCCGCATAATTGTGTTCATGTGTTAGATCAAATTCTCTCCCCCCGTCCTGACCTCGCCACCACTCCCCTCTCAAATGCAGACTTTGATATGTTTGTTGACGGTTCTGCCAGTCGATGTCCCCTCACAGGTGACAGTCAGGTTGGCTATGCAGTAGTGACACAACACCAGGTTCTGGAGTCAGCCCGCCTTCCTGGACATCTCTCAGCACAGGCAGCTGAACTGTTCGCTCTTACACGCGCTTGCCATTTGGCTGAAGGTAAAACTGTAAATATTTTCACTGACAGCAGATATGCTTTTGGAGTTGTGCACGACTTTGGAACTCTTTGGCAGCATAGAGGCTTCCTTACCTCTACAGGGAAAACTATACAGAATGGACACTTAGTGAGCTGCCTCCTACAGGCGATTCTTTTGCCTGCTGCCATTGCTATATGTAAATGCTCCGCTCACACAAACCAGACTGATGCTATCTCTCAAGGTAATGAACAGGCGGACTTGGCTGCCAAGACAGCTGCAATCGCCCCCCCTCACACAACTCTCAGTCTGCTCACACAGGCTGCTGTTCCCACAGACACTCCAATGGCCTCTGTACAGGACTGCCAAGCTGGGGCCACACCCCAGGAAAAGGCCAAATGGAAGCGAGACGGCACCTACACTGATGGGGTCTGGCTAGGCCCTACTGGTAAACCCTGTTTATCTCGTTTTTTATTTCCCTATTATGCTAAATTGACTCATGGACTGGATCATGTGTCAAAAGGAGGGATGATATCTTTGATGTCCAGACACTGGGACACGGATTTTCTACTTATGCAAAAAACTTTTGTGAAAAGTGTGTTATCTGTGTTGTAAATAATGCTGGGCGGGGCCAGAAAGTTCCAAATGCGGCCCACCCGGCTCACAGGAGCCTTTCGAGTACCTGATGATGGACTTCATTGAACTTAACCCATGCAGGGGTAAGAAATATTGTTTGGTGTTTGTTGACATGTTTTCAAAGTGGGTTGAAGTTTTTCCTACAGGGAAAGCTGATGCTGCAGCAGTGGCGAAAGCCCTACTAACAGAGCTTATTCCTAGGTGGGGGATCCCGAGGAAGCTGTCTTCAGACAGAGGCTCACACTTTTTAAACAAGGTGTTGGACAAAGTGACCGAGCAATTGGGGATCAGGTTGAAGTTCCATTGTGCTTACCACCCTCAGAGTGGAGGGGCGGTAGAGAGGGCAAATGGAACCATTAAGAACCGGTTAACTAAAGTGATGGCAGAGACAGGTCTGGATTGGGTCCAGGCCCTGCCAATTGTCCTTACAGGTATGCGGGGGAGGGTCCACGCTGCTACAGGGTTGTCGCCCTATGAAGTCATCACAGGGCGGCCCATGAGGACTGGATGTCACCCCCCAGGGCTGATGCTGGACAAAGAGCTAGCTGACACTCGCATGGTGAGTTACTGTGTTCAGCTAACCAATGTTCTGAGATCTGTGCATCAACACGTGAAAGCAGCTCTCCCAGATCCAGCCAGCGGGCCTCTACATGACCTGCAGCCAGGAGACTGGGTGGTGATAAAAGACTTCAGAAGGAAGAAGTGGCACCAGGCCAGGTGGAGGGGTCCTTTCCAGATACTACTCACCACGCCCACAGCCGTGCGAGTGGAAGGCCGTGCTTCTTGGGTCCACGCCAGCCACTGCAAAAGAGCTCCACCAGCGCCAAAGGAGGGATAAGGGTGAGAGACCCACCTCGACCGACGCACAGGGACGACTAAGTTCTCACGGAGTTTAAAAACTCAGAGAACCACCACTTCAAGGAGCACGTGACAGTAATATCTGCTCCCAACATGCCAGACAACAGCAGGAACAGAGGGGTACAACCCTTTGAGAAGATTAGGCTGCAGCCTGAAGGTAGGCCTATTGATACTAGGCCTCATTACACTCATCACAGTTCTGCCCATTATCCTGATTCATGAGACATTCTACACCATTAACACCAGTGAACCAAACGGTACTGTTGTAATGACTAGTAGGACTAAAAGGTATGTCACCACCGGGAATGAAGCTTGGCTGACACCAGGAACTGTGAAGCATCATTATGCTACTAATTCTTGGTGGCGTTATGCTGAGTGGACTGCAAAACAGCACTTTAACCGGTCTTGTTATGTTTGCTCTCACATGCCTCATTCCACAGCAGGCCCTCTTCTTCAGGTGCAGAATCTGAAGAACGACCTCTCAACGTGTTTGGTGGGACTGAGTTCTCACCCAGGTGTGGGAATACGGTGGGATAAAGCTGATTTCTCTGTGCCATTAAATCTGTCACTTTTGAGTACTCCAGTAGTCAATACAAATTGTTCTTTCCTGAAAGATTACCTAGCATGGCCACAGGTGTCATGGAGAATGCCCGGTCCAGTCGTACTGAAACATAGTATGAAGTTTGGAAGGTGTGCTATAGGTAATGGCTTTAATGCACTAGGTCAATTAGACAGTGATCAGAGTAAAACTGTTTTTTTGTAACTGTCCGCCCATGCAGCTGGATAAATGTTTTGACTGTCTGCGTAGCCCTTGTAGAAACAACCCTACCGTGGTTACTGATATCTGCAGGAAGAACTGGTCACACGCAATCTCATTACCTTGGAATAGGAAGCAAACTGCAAACTGTTCCGGGATAACACCATCCTCTCGTCTTGGGAGCCGGCTGTTATCTGATTGGTAATTGCTTTGTGGGTACTCTGCTCTCCCCCCTGACTGGAGTAGAGTTTGCGCCCTCATTGCCACATATGTGATTCCTGACTCAAGTTGCCATAGGTCAGTACTTACAGCAATATGTTCCTGATCCTGAACAAGATAATGTATTCCTTCTCCGACAACTTCCTGAGTTTACTGACGACCCTATTTAAAGTATAGGCCTGAATTATGTACCCACCCTGTCACATGGTTGGTGGGAAGACAGACAGTGTTGTAATGTGAAGAGATAAAAGGTTGACATTCCAGGAGTTGTGACAAGTCTCCATTACATGATGGGTTTTTATTTTTTATCTTTCTTTTCTTTCAGACTTTCTCTTGATAGTAATAATTTTATATGTTAAATAATCAGTAGTACATTATAGTGAAAATTATTTTTATATTCAACTATATTCAATCCTGTTACTATATTCACTATGATTTCATTTTTTATATTTTTAATTTTTCCTGTGTTGATTCTTGTTATTAATCAGATATGGATGATGTGCGATAATTGCTAATATCCGGAAGCGAAGCTTGATTGCCTTGAGAGGGATCGGGGGATTATTTTTTCCGGAACTGATTGGGTTTTCTGGCTCTGTGCTAGTTTTGTCCCATATAAGTCCTGAGTCTGCCGGTTTTTCAATTCCCCCTGGATTATTGGAGTATTGTACATATCCACACGAGATTATTGTATTTGATCTGTATAATCATGTAATCATTTATGATGTTATTAAAATGAATCACTTACTAATTGATTGAGTACATTAGGTAGATTGTAACAGAAAATTGTTAGTTATCATGAAATGATAAAAGGAGGGAAATGTGAAGGAATTTTCTGGTTTACAATATGTGTGTATTATCATAAAGACAATCACATGATTATCATTAAGCATTTAATATAATAGATCAATTATATATTGAGTTAAGTAATTAAATAATGTATTCTTTGTGAACACTGAGTAGGTCATGGTTCACTCCCTCTGTGTCTCTCTTTCACAAACTGCTGAGAACAGGCAGATGTTTTCGTTACTTGTTTTGAAGGTTATTGATAGTTATAGAAAGACAAAACACCAAGAATTGGATACCCTTGTCTCAGTATGTTTAGAAACCGCCCCTTGTGGCAAATCAGTAAAGCAACGATATTGTGTATAAATCTCCTCTGTATGCTGTTTTTAGGTCAGAGAGATTCTGGTGAGACTCTCTCTCATTCTAAGTTTATCTCCAATAAACTGAAATTCTTTTTCTTATTCTATTACATCGGTTTGTTGTGGTTCTGTTTGGACAGACTTGCTCACTGTGGGTTGAAAGGGAAAAATCCACGACACCACACACACACACGGACACAGTCTTGAGAATGGGCATTCATAATCGAGTAACAAATGGGGGAAAAGTACTTTTAATGATCAAAACAAGATATTTAATGAATTTCTGTATCATTACATGATGAAAATAATTTATCTCAGAGATATAGCAAAGAACCACCCAGGCTCAGCCATACATCCAATAACATTGTAAATGATTACAGGTCCTTTATGACCCGTGTTGTCAAATTTGGGGTAGTAATACAAATAGGATTTTTATTCAAAACCTAAGCAAGGAAAAATAAATATGATGATCAAGATTATTAATGAATACCTTGAATACCAAATGAGTAGGCAAAATAATTAAAACAAAGGCGACCCTCAGCTATGCATCAAATTCCATAGGAAATGAATATGGGTCCATTTGGGCCCATTTTCTGCATTTTAGGGGTAATCATACAAAAACACCTTTTATTCTAAAGGTAAAAACTTAAAAATTAAAATGATGGTATTTGATCATAAAATAACAAGTAAATTGAGGATGCCCTAGAATCCTGAATGAAATAAAATACAACAAAAAACAAAACTCGCCTGGGTCCATTTGGACCCATGTTGTGCATTCTAGGGTTAAATTTAAATTTAAGAACAAACTTTGTTTTTTTCTGTTTAGACACACTTCACCAATTTCTATAGTGATGGCATCAACAATGGAAGGATGTGTTATAAACATTATTGGATTTAAATGCTGGAGTGTGTCCATTTGTGCCATAAAAAAACATTTAACAGATTTACTGTGCATTATTTCTGTTTAATGTCATCTACCACAGTGATGTTAAAAGAAAGAAATTAGAAAGGGACATACCTCATATTTGCAGGCAGGAGTCCGACACTGTTACACTGCAGTATTTAATACCCTCAGAATAGCACGTAACCAGGAGAAGCCTAATACAAGCATTGGGTTGAGCTAAAGCTTACATAATGGTGGGTTGACTCCCTGCCAAAGGTGTGTTACCTTAAGTTTCATTTTCCAGAAAATTAAATGAAACAAAACAGGAGGAACTGTACTCATTAACATATTATTATTACTTATTAGTATTGTACTTATTATTATATTTGACCTCACGGCATTACTTACATATAGTAGTGAGGGTGTGCAAATATGTTTACACAGACTAGTTGAGTAAAACAATGAGCACCATCAGTCAGTAGGATATTCAGTGTAGTTTTGCTCCACATTATACCTTAGTAGTTTTATTGGAGCCACTGTTTAATTAACAACAATTATTGTGTCTGTGAATGATGACTGACATTTCTTGTATTTAAATACTGTCAGTGCCATTTCTTCTAACATCACACACAGTCAGGTCCATAAGTATTTGGACAGTGACACAATTTTTATTGTTTTGGCTCTGTACTCCAGCACATTGCATTTGAAATGGAACGGTGACTATGAGGTTAAAGTGCAGACTTTCAGTTACATCCATATCGGGTGAACGGTGTAGCAATTGTAGCCATTTTTATACATAGTCCCCCTCATTTTAGGGGACCAAAAGTTATTGGACAAATTAACATACACTTTAATGAAGTTATCATATTTAATATTTGGTTGCATATCCTTTGCATGTCATGAGTTCCTGATGTGTGTGACCCAGCAACATCAAAAGACTCTTGATATCTTATTTTCAGGTACTCTTACAAGCGATACTATAACCTCTCTGCATTTGAATGGATCTCTATGGGAATTGGGGGCTGGGACTACATTAAGCTGTAAATTACACAGGAATAGTATGGAACACATGGTTAGCTAAATGTGTGTAAGTCATCAAGGGGTTGAGGTATCAAATTAGCCTCAAACCATCAATCTGCTGCCAGATATGCAGTAGATATGGATGGGTCATTTTAAGGGTTGTTTCTCCTGACTTATTTTCCTATTGAACTCTATGGAAAAATACGTCAGGAGAAACACATGCAATGTGCTGGAGTACAAAACAACAAAAATTGTGTCACTGTCCAAATACTTATGGACCTGACTGTATGTGGAGCACTATGTGCGTATATTAAGTTAAATAAACTGAAGAAAACAACATGAAATATATGTTTTAGATATTTAATACCCAACATGAGTTTTGAGATATGTGCATAAGTTAGAGAACCTGATTCATATCCTGGAACGTACTTTGACTTGCATCTAAAAGTAAAAGGGCTTAAAAGTTGGCTCTGATACTACCTCAGAGAATAACATACAAGGCCATGGCATTTAAAGATGTTGCACGGTTCTGAATGTCACTGTAAATAGCAGTCATATTACTGCCATGAGTCAGAAGAAATTAATAAGAGGTGACGAGACAAGGCATTTGCAAAACAAGTCTTCCATTGATACGCAGGTCAACCCCTCCTGTGTGGTTACATTTCTGTGCTACACATTCAGCATCATTTTCCATATTCTTGAATCGTTCAGCATTGAATAAGGCCTTGTAATTTATGCAAACTTACTACTGTATGAAATAAACATAATTTCCCAGTTGATGCATTGTAAATTGTTCATGTGCAAATCATGATTACTTTTGAGTTTGTATGCAGTCAGGTCAGGTGGGACATACGATATAGAAAATGGGGAACAAAACTTGTTATTTTACTGTAATTCTCTTACTGTAGCGGTTATGCATAAAGTATTTTCATTCTATTACTTATAAATGATACACTAAATAAAACCTAAATCAGCAGTGAGTGAGGGATACTCTAACTCTTTAGAGATGGGGATATTATGGTTTGCTATATTGTGCTGATGTAGCTCAGATAGGCTCCATGAGTTAGCACATGAAAGTCTAGACTAGTTAGACTACTAAAGGATATGAAGCCATGTCTGAGAGAATTCTGGGACATTTCTAGTCATGTAAAAAGGAAGTGAAATGCCACACAATTATCATTCTGCTTGGTAGTAACCCCCCCCCATGTATTTTATTGTTTATCAGCGTTTGAAGGCCAGCGTAAGGCCGTCCCCCACAGTGAGCATGCTCAGATCGATCCTGTCGTCTTTGTGCAGTTCCTTGTTCAGCCTGTTGATGGTCTGTGAGGACAGGTCGCCCTCTGCAGGCCTTTATTTTCACACACATGCAGGTACAACTGCTGCAGACATACCTGCAACTAGTCATCCTGTCCTAGATTTCATTGAGCCAGCACTATTGACCTTAAGGTGGATGAGAATCATGCTTTTTGGAAGCATTGTATCATGTTAAATATTAATAGTGTTATTAATGAAGTCATTTTCTGCATCTACAGAGCCAAAATAACAAAAATTGTGTCACTGTCCAAATACTTATGGACCTGACTGTATGTGGAGCACTATGTGCGTATATTAAGTTATATAAACTGAAGGAAATAAAATTGAAACAACATGAAATATATGTTTAGATATTTAATACCCAACATGAGTTTTGTGATATGTGTAGGATATCTAATATTTAGATATATATAAGTACCCCCCCTTCTCTCTATCTCTGTCGCTCTCTGTCTCTCTCTCACTCACTTACCCCCACCAACATCAAAGATAAGCCAGTCTTTGTCATAAATTACACTGTAAATATCAGTCATATTACTGCCATGAGTCAGAAGAAATGAATAACAGGTGACGAGACAAGGCATTTGTAAAACAAGTCTTCCATTGATACGCAGGTCAACCCCTCCTGTGTGGTTACATTTCTGTGCTACACATTCGGCATCATTTTCCATATTCTTGAATCGTTCAGCATTGAATAAGGCCTTGTAATTTATGAAAAACATACTACTGTATGAAATAAACATAATTTCATTCATAATTCCAGTTGATGCATTGTAAATTATTCATGTGCAAATCATGATTACTTTTCAGTTTGTATGCAGTCAGGTAAGGTGGGACATACGATATAGAAAATGTGGGAAAACTCGTATTTTAATTCTATTATTTATTAATGATACACTAAATAAAACTTAAATCAGCAGTGAGTGAGGGATACTCTAACTCTTTAGAGATGGGGGATATTATGATTTGTTATATTGTGCTGATGTAGCTCAGATCGGCTACACGAGTTAGCACATGAAAGTCTACTAAAGAATATGAAGCCATGTCTGAGAGAATTCTGGGACATTTCTAGTCATGTAAAAAGGGAGTGAAATGCCACACAATTATCATTCTGCTTGGTAGTAACCCCCCCCCATGTATTTTATTATGTTTATCAGCGTTTGAAGGCCAGCGTAAGGCCGTCCCCCACAGTGAGCATGCTCAGATCGATCCTGTCGTCTTTGTAGTTTCTTGTTCAGCCTGTTGATGGTCTGTGAGGACAGGTCGTCCATGCTTTTTGGAAGCATTGTATCATGTTATATATTAATAGTGTTATTAATGAAGTCATTTTCTGCATCTTGTAAGTGTAAAAGTGCACTGGGTTGTAAGATATTGATGATGACCTAGTTTGTTTTAAAATGTCAAGCTTTTTGAGATCAATTTATTTCCAATAGATCAAGAAAGCAAGCAGAATGAGTAAATTATATTACTACTGTCATGGTTTTTGACGCCTTTTTCCCATGCGGTCGCTTTCCTCGGTCACCATGCGACGGCGCTGCCCTTTAGTGGAAGTTTGCTGCGCCCGTCTTGATTGCGATGCTTCTGTCAGCATCCACACCTGTGCGTGGTTACCTGGGAGTTATTTAAGCCCAGGTTTCCGTCGTTCTGGGCTTCAATATTATTGTGTATTATTTTGCGTTATTTGCACTGTTGGGTGTGTGGTATTATTTTGCCCTCTGTTTGCCTTAGCCAGTATGGTTAGTTCTAGGTATTTTAGGAGACCATTTTTGCTCCCTTTTGTTTGATTGGAGTTTTGCGGGACTTGCCTTTGTGCGTTGAGCTTTAAGGTTAAATTCCTTTTTTTTATGCTCGTTTCAGTCACCGCTTCCTGGTCCTTCCTTTTCCTCGTTACCTTTCCCCTTATTGAGATGTAAGGCTTAATCATACTGAGATGTAGGGCTTTATCTATATTGTGAGTCAGGGCGTTTATTCGTTTTTTGTGCCAATATTTTGGTTCTTAAGCGTTCTTAAGCTTTTCGTTACCGAGGCAGAGCGTTTATTATTTCTGGCTCTTTAGTTCCTTAGCTCGTAGAAGTATAGGGCAGTAGTTCTTTGTTCTATTTCGCCTTGTTTGGTTTTCTTACTGAGAAACTAGGCGTTTGTGCTTCTACTCATTTGCGTGTGACAGTGAGCCGGTTAGTAGCTTCGGCAAGTTTGTTCCCTGTTATTTGAGCATAAAAAACAAATAAATTGAGGATGCCCTAGAATCCTGAATTATAAAAAATACAACAAAAAACAAAACTCGCCTGGGTCCATTTGGACCCATGTTGTGCATTCTAGGGTTAAATTCAAATTCAAAAGGCAAACTTTGTTTTTTTCCTGTTTAGACACACTTCACCAATTTAAATGCCGGAGTGTGGCCATTTGTGCCATAAAAAAACTTTTAACTGATTTACTGTGCATTACTTCTGTTTAATGTAATCTACCACAGTGATGTTAAAAGAAAGAAATAAGAAAGGGACATACCTCATATTTGCAGGCAAGAGTCCGACACTGTTGCTCTGCAGTATTTAATACCCTCAGAATAGCATGTAACCAGGAGGAGGCTAAATACAAACATTGGGTTGAGCTTAAACTTATATAAGGGTGGCTTGACTCCCTGCCAAAGGTGTGTTACCTTAAGTTTCGTCTTCCAGAAAATGCACTGAAACCAAACAAGAGGAACTGGTTCCTGATGTGTGTGACCCAGCAACATCAAAAGACTCTTGATAACTTATTTTCAGGTACTCTTACAAGCGATACTATCTAACCTCTCTGCATTTGAATGGATCTCTATGGGAATTGGGGGCTGGAACTAGATTAAGCTGTAAATTACACAGGAATAGTATGGAACACATGGTTAGCTAAATGTGTCTAAGTCATCAAGGGGTTGAGGTGTCAAATTAGCATCAAACCATCAATCTGCTGCCAGATATGCAGTAGATATGGATGGGTCATTTTAAGGGTTGTTTCTCCTGACTTATTTTCCTATTGAACTCTATGGAAAAATGTGCCAGAAGAAACACATGCAATGTGCTGGAATACAGAGCCAAAATAACAAAAATTGTGTCACTGTCCAAATACTTATGGACCTGACTGTATGTGGAGCACTATGTGCGTATATTAAGTTATATAAACTGAAGAAAATAAAATTGAAACAACATGAAATATATGTTTAGATATTTAATACCCAACATGAGTTTTGTGATATGTGTAGGATATCTAATATTTAGATATATATAAGTAAAGTACCCCCCCCTTCTCTCTATCTCTGTCGCTCTCTGTCTCTCTCTCACTCACTTACCCCCACCAACATCAAACATAAGCCAGTCTTTGTCATAAATGACACTGTAAATATCAGTCATATTACTGCCATGAGTCAGAAGAAATTAATAAGAGGTGACGAGACAAGGCATTTGTAAAACAAGTCTTCCTTTGATACGCAGGTCAACCCCTCCTGTGTGGTTACATTTCTGTGCTACACATTCGGCATCATTTTCCATATTCTTGAATCGTTCAGCATTGAATAAGGCCTTGTAATTTATGCAAACTTACTACTGTATGAAATAAACATAATTTCCCAGTTGATGCATTGTAAATTGTTCATGTGCAAATCATGATTACTTTTGAGTTTGTATGCAGTCAGGTCAGGTGGGACATACGATATAGAAAATGGGGAACAAAACTTGTTATTTTACTGTAATTCTCTTACTGTAGGGGTTATGCATAAAGTATTTTCATTCTATTACTTATAAATGATACACTAAATAAAACTTAAATCAGCAGTGAGTGAGGGATACTCTAACTCTTTAGAGATGGGGATATTATGATTTGCTATATTGTGCTGATGTAGCTCAGATAGGCTACAGAGTTAGCACATGAAAGTCTACTAAAGAATATGAAGCCATGTTTGAGAGAATTCTGGGACATTTCTAGTCATGTAAAAAGGGAGTGAAATGCCACACAATTATCATTCTGCTTGGTAGTAACCCCCCCCCATGTATTTTATTATGTTTATCAGCGTTTGAAGGCCAGCGTAAGGCCGTCCCCCACAGTGAGCATGCTCAGATCGATCCTGTCGTCTTTGTAGTTTCTTGTTCAGCCTGTTGATGGTCTGTGAGGACAGGTCGTCCATGCTTTTTGGAAGCATTGTATCATGTTATATATTAATAGTGTTATTAATGAAGTCATTTTCTGCATCTTGTAAGTGTAAAAGTGCACTGGGTTGTAAGATATTGATGATGACCTAGTTTGTTTTAAAATGTCAAGCTTTTTGAGATCAATTTATTTCCAATAGATCAAGAAAGCAAGCAGAATGAGTAAATTATATTACTACTGTCATGGTTTTTGACGCCTTTTTCCCATGCGGTCGCTTTCCTCGGTCACCATGCGACGGCGCTGCCCTTTAGTGGAAGTTTGCTGCGCCCGTCTTGATTGCGATGCTTCTGTCAGCATCCACACCTGTGCGTGGTTACCTGGGAGTTATTTAAGCCCAGGTTTCCGTCGTTCTGGGCTTCAATATTATTGTGTATTATTTTGCGTTATTTGCACTGTTGGGTGTGTGGTATTATTTTGCCCTCTGTTTGCCTTAGCCAGTATGGTTAGTTCTAGGTATTTTAGGAGACCATTTTTGCTCCCTTTTGTTTGATTGGAGTTTTGCGGGACTTGCCTTTGTGCGTTGAGCTTTAAGGTTAAATTCCTTTTTTTTATGCTCGTTTCAGTCACCGCTTCCTGGTCCTTCCTTTTCCTCGTTACCTTTCCCCTTATTGAGATGTAAGGCTTAATCATACTGAAATGTAGGGCTTTATCTATATTGTGAGTCAGGGCGTTTATTCGTTTTTTGTGCCAATATTTTGGTTCTTAAGTGTTCTTAAGCTTTTCGTTACCGAGGCAGAGCGTTTATTATTTCTGGCTCTTTAGTTCCTTAGCTCGTAGAAGTATAGGGCAGTAGTTCTTTGTTCTATTTCGCCTTGTTTGGTTTTCTTACTGAGAAACTAGGCGTTTGTGCTTCTACTCATTTGCGTGTGACAGTGAGCCGGTTAGTAGCTTCGGCAAGTTTGTTCCCTGTTATTTGAGCATAAAAAACAAATAAATTGAGGATTCCCTAGAATCCTGAATGATAAAAAATACAACAAAAAACAAAACTCGCCTGGGTCCATTTGGACCCATGTTGTGCATTCTAGGGTTAAATTCAAATTCAAAAGGCAAACTTTGTTTTTTTCCTGTTTAGACACACTTCACCAATTTAAATGCCGGAGTGTGGCCATTTGTGCCATAAAAAAACATTTAATTGATTTACTGTGCATTATTTCTGTTTAATGTCATCTACCACAGTGATGTTAAAAGAAATCAGAAAGGGACATACCTCATATTTGCAGGCAAGAGTCCGACACTGTTGCTCTGCAGTATTTAATACCCACAGAATAGCATGTAACCAGGAGGAGGCTAAATACAAACATTGGGTTGAGCTTAAACTTATATAAGGGTGGCTTGACTCCCTGCCAAAGGTGTGTTACCTTAAGTTTCGTCTTCCAATAAAAAATGCACTGAAACCAAACAAGAGGAACTGGTTCCTGATGTGTGTGACCCAGCAACATCAAAAGACTCTTGATAACTTATTTTCAGGTACTCTTACAAGCGATACTATCTAACCTCTCTGCATTTGAATGGATCTCTATGGGAATTGGGAGCTGGAACTAGATTAAGCTGTAAATTACACAGGAATAGTATGGAACACATGGTTAGCTAAATGTGTCTAAGTCATCAAGGGGTTGAGGTGTCAAATTAACATCAAACCATCAATCTGCTGCCAGATATGCAGTAGATATGGATGGGTCATTTTAAGGGTTGTTTCTCCTGACTTATTTTCCTATTGAACTCTATGGAAAAATGTGCCAGAAGAAACACATGCAATGTGCTGGAGTACAGAGCCAAAATAACAAAAATTGTGTCACTGTCCAAATACTTATGGACCTGACTGTATGTGGAGCACTATGTGCGTATATTAAGTTATATAAACTGAAGAAAATAAAATTGAAACAACATGAAATATATGTTTAGATATTTAATACCCAACATGAGTTTTGTGATATGTGTAGGATATCTAATATTTAGATATATAAGTACCCCCCCTTCTCTCTATCTCTGTCGCTCTCTGTCTCTCTCTCACTCACTTACCCCCACCAACATCAAAGATAAGCCAGTCTTTGTCATAAATGACACTGTAAATATCAGTCATATTACTGCCATGAGTCAGAAGAAATTAATAAGAGGTGACGAGACAAGGCATTTGTAAAACAAGTCTTCCATTGATACGCAGGTCAACCCCTCCTGTGTGGTTACATTTCTGTGCTACACATTCAGCATCATTTTTCATATTCTTGAATCGTTCAGCATTGAATAAGGCCTTGTAATTTATGCAAACTTACTACTGTATGAAATAAACATAATTTCCCAGTTGATGCATTGTAAATTGTTCATGTGGAAATCATGATTACTTTTGAGTTTGTATGCAGTCAGGTCAGGTGGGACATACGATATAGAAAATGGGGAACAAAACTTGTTATTTTACTGTAATTCTCTTACTGTAGGGGTTATGCATAAAGTATTTTCATTCTATTACTTATAAATGATACACTAAATAAAACTTAAATCAGCAGTGAGTGAGGGATACTCTAACTCTTTAGAGATGGGGATATTATGATTTGCTATATTGTGCTGATGTAGCTCAGATAGGCTCCATGAGTTAGCACATGAAAGTCTAGACTAGTTAGACTACTAAAGGATATGAAGCCATGTCAGAGAATTCTGGGACTTTTCTAGTCGCGTAAAAAGGAAGTGAAATGCCACACAATTATCATTCTGCTTGGTAGTAACCCCCCCCCCCCCCCCCCCCCCCATGTATTTTATTGTTTATCAGCGTTTGAAGGCCAGCGTAAGGCCGTCCCCCACAGTGAGCATGCTCAGATCGATCCTGTCGTCTTTGTGCAGTTCCTTGTTCAGCCTGTTGACGGTCTGTGAGGACAGGTCTCCCTCTGCAGGCCTTTATTTTCACACACATGCAGGTACAACTGCTGCAGACATACCTGCAACTAGTCATCCTGTCCTAGATTTCATTGAGCCAGCACTATTGACCTTAAGGTGGATGAGAATCATGCTTTTTGGAAGCATTGTATCATGTTAAATATTAATAGTGTTATTAATGAAGTCATTTTCTGCATCTTGTAACTGTAAAAGTGCACTGGGTTGTAAGATATTGGTGATGACCTAGTTTGTTTTAAAATGTCAAGCTTTCTGAGATCAATTTATTTCCAATAGACCAAGAAAGCAAACAGAATGAGTAAATTATATTACTACAGTGAATGACTACATGCTGATATTTAAGTTTCGAAGCACCACTTGAATCACAAAAAAAATGCATATTACTATTTACCAGTGGGGCAATAATGACTGACGTGAAGGTCACTGCTTTCACATACTCAACTTCTCTAAGGCATAAAGGAAATGGAGGCTACAGTTTGCTCATACAACCGTGTCCAACTGTGCTTGTGAAGAAATAAACATTTGAATGTTATCGTGAGTTAACAGTTGGCGATTAAATAAAGGCCTGAGTGTTTTGGCATTTTTTTATGACTAAAGGATATTTCAATACTAAATCTGCCAGCATATTTTTTCTTGGTTTTCCACCAAGGTGGTTGGTCATAAATTCAAAAGAAATGTGCTTTTATAGAAAAGCATATTTTTACATACATAAATTGACCCCAAGAACAAGTGTGCGCAATATTGTAATCCTACTAGGCCAAGTTACAAAATATAAGCAAAGCCAACTGACTGTAAGCCTGTGGGTAGGTTGCATTAGCTTGCAGTGCCTGTGGGATGGCAGGGTATTTGGAAGCAAAAAGGCAGACACAAGGATTCACCCTTAAATGTACTTTAATCCTTGGACAATATACAGACTGGATGTTTCACATCCACACACAGTACTTCAAGTTATTGCTCATAACTGACTTTAAGGCTAGCAATTACATAAAATGAAAGATCCATTCCTGCTCCTGCTCACTTTCACTCAAGCCACAATTACAGAGGCCCAAGTACATACAATGCAATCAACAGTATTCTTGCTATTCAGTGCAATAAGCGGAGTACATTAATGTAACATGTCATGTGATTTTTCTTGTCTGTATGGTTAATGAACACCATGAGGTAAAGCAAACTGCAAAATGATAGTCACACCTTCTAATGAGTGGCGCCAGTAGTTAGCTGGACAGAAAGGAATTCTTCAATTTCAGTACGCATGGAAGTCTCCGCCGATTCTTTGATTTTGAGCAGCCTCTCATGACACACTTTCCAGTCTGTCGATATGTTCTGCAGCCTCATCCCTTCCATGTAGTGGGTCACAGCGGTACTAATTGAGTGCATGTGGTACTTCTGGAAGTCTCCGTACATGCGATGCAGAGCCTGTCGGTCGGCGGGCTTCAGGTCGGGACGAGCAAACATTTCCTTGAACATGCGATCTGCCCTTTCCACTTCCTTAACCTCGGCGTACCTCATCGCCAACTCCAGTTGGGGGTAAAAGTAGGAGGGGTTGAGACGAAGTGTCTCCTCCTTGTAAAAAATGCAGCGACGGATCAGCTTTTGGTCATCCGGGAGTTCGTTCCCGCTAATGGCTTTCCCGCGGTAGTTCTTGGATATCTCGTTGTGTAGCCGGGCGGAATCTGGGGCTATCGTCAGCATCGTGTTCAGCGCATCCAACGCCCTGTCATATTTCTCCACTTTCCTCAGAAACGTTCCCACCCTTAGAACTACGCTGAGGTTGTTTGGTGACACTTCTAGAGCTTTTATCATGTGATCCCATGTCTCCTTCTTTTCCCCGTTGTATTGGAATACGCGGGCCAGGTAAACTATGATCACGCCGTTGTCTGGGTCGAGCTGCAGGGCTCTCTCCAGCTGCTTCACAGTCTCCAACTTGCTGAACAGAATCGGCTTCCCGCTCCTGCTTCTCCAGCCGTCCAATCGGAAGAGGGAGAAGGCGTAGCCCGTGTTCCATTCCTTATCGTCAGGTTCCCTCTGCAGGGCCTCGTAGAAGCACTCTTTGGCGTCCTGATAGTGATTTTTGGAGAACCTCAGGAGGGACCAGGCCTTCTCCCCGAAAACCTCGCGATGGAGGGCCGCCGGTGGGGGCGTTGGGAAGCTCTCGTTGATCTCCTTGAGCCTCCGCAGGTACGTCTCGGCTTCACGGTCGTCGCCCATGAGGTGGTGCACCCAAGCCAAGTTTCCGTACGTCACGATGCAGCTCATTGCATTGTCCGCGTTTTCCTCCACAGCTTTGCGCAGGTAGCCCAGGGCCTCTTGATTACAGCCCTGCAGGTGTTTGACATAAGCAAGGTGGTTATAGGTTCTGCCCTTCAGATTGATCTCCTGTGGTAGGGAGTCCTCTGGTAGGGATACAACATCGCGGAATTTGGCCTCCAGGAAGTTGAGATCCGCGTCCTGTACAGTCAAGCCCCAGGTGAAGTGGCATTCCAGCTCCTCCAGGTCACTTCTCAGATTGTCATTTTCTTCACCACTTCCAGCACTAGAAGGCGAGAAACTGATTAGCGAGACTCATATTTAATACAACTCCTGTGTCAATACTTCACCAATTAGGATCTCCCCCTAGTGGGACATGTGTGAAGTACATGTCTAAATGGAATACATCACTAATCCAGTCGCTATTGTGATGCGATCATACAATTAAGCTACATTTTACTCAACAGAGGATTTATAATTAATTGCATAATACATTTAGCCAAGAAAATACTTCTTCCAGTTTTAACCCTAGAATGCACAATATATTGAATACCCCTAGAACGCACGACATGGGTCCAAATGGACCTGTATTCATTTCCTATGGAATTTGATGCATAGCTGAGGGTCTTGTTGTTAACAGAGTTTTTACAAACATAATGTTACTGTTTAGAGCTTGAAAAGCTGTGAGTTACTGTATGTACTGTGTGTATGACATGTGCTGAAAAGTAACAACAGAACATAATTCAAGCATTCTTGTGTGTCCAAATCATTTATAATTGTTTTAACAAAATAACTATAGCATAGCCACACACACACACACACACACACGCACACACGCTTGAGTGTAACAAATGGGAAAAAGTACTTTTAATGATCAAAACAAGATATTTAATGAATTCCTGTATCATTACATAATGAACATAATCTCAGAGATATAGCAAAGAACCACTCAGGCTCAGCCATACATCCAATAACATTGTAAATGAATACGGGTCCTTTATGACCGATGTTAAAAATAGGGGTAGTAAATACAGATATGATTTGTATTCGAAACCCATGAAAGGAAAAATAAATATGATGATCAGAAACAAGATAATTAATGAATACCTTGAATATGAAATGAGTAGGTAAATTAATTAAAATGAGGTAACAAAGACGACCCTCAGCTATGCATCAAATTCCATAGGAAATTAATATGGGTCCATTTGGACCCATGTTCTGCATTTTAGGGGTAATCGTACAAAAACACCTTTTATTCTAAATGTAAAAACATAAAAATTTTAATAATGGTATTTCAGCATAAAAAAACAAATAAATTGAGGATGCCCTAGAATCCTGAATGATAAAAAATACAACAAAAAACAAAACTCGCCTTTCTAGGGTTAATTCAAATTTAAAGGCAAACTTTGTTTTTTTCTGTTTAGACACACTTCACCAATTTAAATGCTGGAGTGTGGCCATTTGTGCCATAAAAAAACATTTAATTGATTTACTGTGCATTACTTCTGTTTAATGTCATCTACCACAGTGATGTTAAAAGAAAGAAATAAGAAAGGGACATACCTCATATTTGCAGACAAGAGTCAGACACTGTTACACTGCAGTATTTAATACCCTCAGAATAGCATGTAACCAGGAGTAGGCTAAATACAAACATTGGGTTGTACTTATATAAGGGTGGCTTGACTCCCTGCCAAAGGTGTGTTACCTTAAGTTTCGTCTTCCAGAAAATGCACTGAAACCAAACAAGAGGAACTGGTTCCTGATGTGTGTGACCCAGCAACATCAAAAGACTCTTGATATCTTATTTTCAGGTACTCTTACAAGCGATACTATCTAACCTCTCTGCATTTGAATGGATCTCTATGGGAATTGGGGGCTGGAACTAGATTAAGCTGTAAATTACACAGGAATAGTATGGAACACATGGTTAGCTAAATGTGTGTAAGTCATCAAGGGGTTGAGGTGTCAAATTAGCATCAAACCATCAATCTGCTGCCAGATATGCAGTAGATATGGATGGGTCATTTTAAGGGTTGTTTCTCCTGACTTATTTTCCTATTGAACTCTATGGAAAAATGTGCCAGAAGAAACACATGCAATGTGCTGGAGTACAGAGCCAAAATAACAAAAATTGTGTCACTGTCCAAATACTTATGGACCTGACTGTATGTGGAGCACTATGTGCGTATATTAAGTTATATAAACTGAAGGAAATAAAATTGAAACAACATGAAATATATGTTTAGATATTTAATACCCAACATGAGTTTTGTGATATGTGTAGGATATCTAATATTTAGATATATATAAGTAAAGTATCCCCCCCCCCCCTTCTCTCTATCTCTGTCGCTCTCTGTCTCTCTCTCACTCACTTACCCCCACCAACATCAAAGATAAGCCAGTCTTTGTCATAAATGACACTGTAAATATCAGTCATATTACTGCCATGAGTCAGAAGAAATGAATAACAGGTGACGAGACAAGGCATTTGTAAAACAAGTCTTCCATTGATACGCAGGTCAACCCCTCCTGTGTGGTTACATTTCTGTGCTACACATTCGGCATCATTTTCCATATTCTTGAATCGTTCAGCATTGAATAAGGCCTTGTAATTTATGAAAAACATACTACTGTATGAAATAAACATAATTTCATTCATAATTCCAGTTGATGCATTGTAAATTATTCATGTGCAAATCATGATTACTTTTCAGTTTGTATGCAGTCAGGTAAGGTGGGACATACGATATAGAAAATGTGGGAAAACTCGTTATTTTACTGTAATTCTCTTACTGTAATGGTTATTCATAAAGTATTTTAATTCTATTATTTATTAATGATACACTAAATAAAACTTAAATCAGCAGAGAATGAGGGATACTCTAACTCTTTAGAGATGGGGGATATTATGATTTGTTATATTGTGCTGATGTAGCTCAGATCGGCTACACGAGTTAGCACATGAAAGTCTACTAAAGAATATGAAGCCATGTTTGAGAGAATTCTGGGACTTTTATAGTCGTCTAAAAAGGAAGTGAAATGCTACACAATTATAATTCTGCTTGGTAGTAACCCCCCCCCCCACGTTTATCAGCGTTTGAAGGCCAGCGTAAGGCCGTCCCCCACAGTGAGCATGCTCAGATCGATCCTGTCGTCTTTGTAGTTTCTTGTTCAGCCTGTTGATGGTCTGGAAGGACAGGTCGTCCATGCTTTTTGGAAGCATTGTATCCTGTTATATATTAATAGTGTTATTAATGAAGTCATTTTCTGCATCTTGTAAGTGTAAAAGTGCACTGGGTTGTAAGATATTGGTGATGACCTAGTTTGTTTTAAAATGTCAAGCTTTTTGAGATCAATTTATTTCCAACAGACCAAGAAAGCAAGCAGAATGAGTAAATTATATTACTATTGTCATGGTTTTTGACGCCTTTTTCCCATGCGGTCGCTTTCCTCGGTCACCACGTGACGGCGCTGCCCTTTAGTGGAAGTTTGCTGCGCCCGTCTTGATTGCGATGCTTCTGTCAGCATCCACACCTGTGCGTGGTTACCTGGGAGTTATTTAAGCCCAGGTTTCCGTCGTTCTGGGCTTCAATATTATTGTGTATTATTTTGCGTTATTTGCACTGTTGGGTGTGTGGTATTATTTTGCCCTCTGTTTGCCTTAGCCAGTATGGTTAGTTCTAGGTATTTTAGGAGACCATTTTTGCTCCCTCTTGTTTGATTGGAGTTTTGCGGGACTTGCCTTTGTGCGTTGAGCTTTAAGGTTAAATTCCTTTTTTTTATGCTCGTTTCAGTCACCGCTTCCTGGTCCTTCCTTTTCCTCGTTACCTTTCCCCTTATTGAGATGTAAGGCTTAATCATACTGAAATGTAGGGCTTTATCTATATTGTGAGTCAGGGCGTTTATTCGTTTTTTGTGCCAATATTTTGGTTCTTAAGCGTTCTTAAGCTTTTCGTTACCGAGGCAGAGCGTTTATTATTTCTGGCTCTTTAGTTCCTTAGGTCGTAGAAGTATAGGGCAGTAGTTCTTTGTTCTATTTCGCCTTGTTTGGTTTTCTTACTGAGAAACTAGGCGTTTGTGCTTCTACTCATTTGCGTGTGACAGTGAGCCGGTTAGTAGCTTCGGCAAGTTTGTTCCCTGTTATTTGAGCATAAAAAACAAATAAATTGAGGATGCCCTAGAATCCTGAATGATAAAAAATACAACAAAAAACAAAACTCGCCTGGGTCCATTTGGACCCATGTTGTGCATTCTAGGGTTAAATTCAAATTCAAAAGGCAAACTTTGTTTTTTTCCTGTTTAGACACACTTCACCAATTTAAATGCCGGAGTGTGGCCATTTGTGCCATAAAAAAACATTTAATTGATTTACTGTGCATTATTTCTGTTTAATGTCATCTACCACAGTGATGTTAAAAGAAATCAGAAAGGGACATACCTCATATTTGCAGGCAAGAGTCCGACACTGTTGCTCTGCAGTATTTAATACCCACAGAATAGCATGTAACCAGGAGGAGGCTAAATACAAACATTGGGTTGAGCTTAAATTTATATAAGGGTGGCTTGACTCCCTGCCAAAGGTGTGTTACCTTAAGTTTCGTCTTCCAGAAAATGCACTGAAACCAAACAAGAGGAACTGGTTCCTGATGTGTGTGACCCAGCAACATCAAAAGACTCTTGATAACTTATTTTCAGGTACTCTTACAAGCGATACTATCTAACCTCTCTGCATTTGAATGGATCTCTATGGGAATTGGGAGCTGGAACTAGATTAAGCTGTAAATTACACAGGAATAGTATGGAACACATGGTTAGCTAAATGTGTCTAAGTCATCAAGGGGTTGAGGTGTCAAATTAGCATCAAACCATCAATCTGCTGCCAGATATGCAGTAGATATGGATGGGTCATTTTAAGGGTTGTTTCTCCTGACTTATTTTCCTATTGAACTCTATGGAAAAATGTGCCAGAAGAAACACATGCAATGTGCTGGAGTACAGAGCCAAAATAACAAAAATTGTGTCACTGTCCAAATACTTATGGACCTGACTGTATGTGGAGCACTATGTGCGTATATTAAGT
Organism: Synaphobranchus kaupii; assembly: GCA_029718625.1. NCBI lineage: Eukaryota > Metazoa > Chordata > Actinopteri > Anguilliformes > Synaphobranchidae > Synaphobranchus > Synaphobranchus kaupii. Next base: position 111,442,941 of record CM056380.1, read on the forward strand.
TATATAAACTGAAGAAAATAAAATTGAAACAACATGAAATATATGTTTAGATATTTAATACCCAACATGAGTTTTGTGATATGTGTAGGATATCTAATATTTAGATATATAAGTACCCCCCCCTTCTCTCTATCTCTGTCGCTCTCTGTCTCTCTCTCACTCACTTACCCCCACCAACATCAAAGATAAGCCAGTCTTTGTCATAAATGACACTGTAAATATCAGTCATATTACTGCCATGAGTCAGAAGAAATTAATAAGAGGTGACGAGACAAGGCATTTGTAAAACAAGTCTTCCATTGATACGCAGGTCAACCCCTCCTGTGTGGTTACATTTCTGTGCTACACATTCAGCATCATTTTCCATATTCTTGAATCGTTCAGCATTGAATAAGGCCTTGTAATTTATGCAAACTTACTACTGTATGAAATAAACATAATTTCCCAGTTGATGCATTGTAAATTGTTCATGTGGAAATCATGATTACTTTTGAGTTTGTATGCAGTCAGGTCAGGTGGGACATACGATATAGAAAATGGGGAACAAAACTTGTTATTTTACTGTAATTCTCTTACTGTAACGGTTATGCATAAAGTATTTTCATTCTATTACTTATAAATTATACACTAAATAAAACTTAAATCAGCAGTGAGTGAGGGATACTCTAACTTTTTAGAGATGGGGATATTATGGTTTGCTATATTGTGCTGATGTAGCTCAGATAGGCTCCATGAGTTAGCACATGAAAGTCTAGACTAGTTAGACTACTAAAGGATATGAAGCCATGTCTGAGAGAATTCTGGGACATTTCTAGTCATGTAAAAAGGAAGTGAAATGCCACACAATTATCATTCTGCTTGGTAGTAACCCCCCCCCCCCCCCCCCCCCCCATGTTTATCAGCGTTTGAAGGCCAGCGTAAGGCCGTCCCCCACAGTGAGCATGCTCAGATCGATCCTGTCGTCTTTGTGCAGTTCCTTGTTCAGCCTGTTGACGGTCTGTGAGGACAGGTCTCCCTCTGCAGGCCTTTATTTTCACACACATGCAGGTACAACTGCTGCAGACATACCTGCAACTAGTCATCCTGTCCTAGATTTCATTGAGCCAGCACTATTGACCTTAAGGTGGATGAGAATCATGCTTTTTGGAAGCATTGTATCATGTTAAATATTAATAGTGTTATTAATGAAGTCATTTTCTGCATCTTGTAACTGTAAAAGTGCACTGGGTTGTAAGATATTGGTGATGACCTAGTTTGTTTTAAAATGTCAAGCTTTCTGAGATCAATTTATTTCCAATAGACCAAGAAAGCAAACAGAATGAGTAAATTATATTACTACAGTGAATGACTACATGCTGATATTTAAGTTTCGAAGCACCACTTGAATCACAAAAAAAATGCATATTACTATTTACCAGTGGGGCAATAATGACTGACGTGAAGGTCACTGCTTTCACATACTCAACTTCTCTAAGGCATAAAGGAAATGGAGGCTACAGTTTGCTCATACAACCGTGTCCAACTGTGCTTGTGAAGAAATAAACATTTGAATGTTATCGTGAGTTAACAGTTGGCGATTAAATAAAGGCCTGAGTGTTTTGGCATTTTTTTATGACTAAAGGATATTTCAATACTAAATCTGCCAGCATATTTTTTCTTGGTTTTCCACCAAGGTGGTTGGTCATAAATTCAAAAGAAATGTGCTTTTATAGAAAAGCATATTTTTACATACATAAATTGACCCCAAGAACAAGTGTGCGCAATATTGTAATCCTACTAGGCCAAGTTACAAAATATAAGCAAAGCCAACTGACTGTAAGCCTGTGGGTAGGTTGCATTAGCTTGCAGTGCCTGTGGGATGGCAGGGTATTTGGAAGCAAAAAGGCAGACACAAGGATTCACCCTTAAATGTACTTTAATCCTTGGACAATATACAGACTGGATGTTTCACATCCACACACAGTACTTCAAGTTATTGCTCATAACTGACTTTAAGGCTAGCAATTACATAAAATGAAAGATCCATTCCTGCTCCTGCTCACTTTCACTCAAGCCACAATTACAGAGGCCCAAGTACATACAATGCAATCAACAGTATTCTTGCTATTCAGTGCAATAAGCGGAGTACATTAATGTAACATGTCATGTGATTTTTCTTGTCTGTATGGTTAATGAACACCATGAGGTAAAGCAAACTGCAAAATGATAGTCACACCTTCTAATGAGTGGCGCCAGTAGTTAGCTGGACAGAAAGGAATTCTTCAATTTCAGTACGCATGGAAGTCTCCGCCGATTCTTTGATTTTGAGCAGCCTCTCATGACACACTTTCCAGTCTGTCGATATGTTCTGCAGCCTCATCCCTTCCATGTAGTGGGTCACAGCGGTACTAATTGAGTGCATGTGGTACTTCTGGAAGTCTCCGTACATGCGATGCAGAGCCTGTCGGTCGGCGGGCTTCAGGTCGGGACGAGCAAACATTTCCTTGAACATGCGATCTGCCCTTTCCACTTCCTTAACCTCGGCGTACCTCATCGCCAACTCCAGTTGGGGGTAAAAGTAGGAGGGGTTGAGACGAAGTGTCTCCTCCTTGTAAAAAATGCAGCGACGGATCAGCTTTTGGTCATCCGGGAGTTCGTTCCCGCTAATGGCTTTCCCGCGGTAGTTCTTGGATATCTCGTTGTGTAGCCGGGCGGAATCTGGGGCTATCGTCAGCATCGTGTTCAGCGCATCCAACGCCCTGTCATATTTCTCCACTTTCCTCAGAAACGTTCCCACCCTTAGAACTACGCTGAGGTTGTTTGGTGACACTTCTAGAGCTTTTATCATGTGATCCCATGTCTCCTTCTTTTCCCCGTTGTATTGGAATACGCGGGCCAGGTAAACTATGATCACGCCGTTGTCTGGGTCGAGCTGCAGGGCTCTCTCCAGCTGCTTCACAGTCTCCAACTTGCTGAACAGAATCGGCTTCCCGCTCCTGCTTCTCCAGCCGTCCAATCGGAAGAGGGAGAAGGCGTAGCCCGTGTTCCATTCCTTATCGTCAGGTTCCCTCTGCAGGGCCTCGTAGAAGCACTCTTTGGCGTCCTGATAGTGATTTTTGGAGAACCTCAGGAGGGACCAGGCCTTCTCCCCGAAAACCTCGCGATGGAGGGCCGCCGGTGGGGGCGTTGGGAAGCTCTCGTTGATCTCCTTGAGCCTCCGCAGGTACGTCTCGGCTTCACGGTCGCCGCCCATGAGGTGGTGCACCCAAGCCAAGTTTCCGTACGTCACGATGCAGCTCATTGCATTGTCCGCGTTTTCCTCCACAGCTTTGCGCAGGTAGCCCAGGGCCTCTTGATTACAGCCCTGCAGGTGTTTGACATAAGCAAGGTGGTTATAGGTTCTGCCCTTCAGATTGATCTCCTGTGGTAGGGAGTCCTCTGGTAGGGATACAACATCGCGGAATTTGGCCTCCAGGAAGTTGAGATCCGCGTCCTGTACAGTCAAGCCCCAGGTGAAGTGGCATTCCAGCTCCTCCAGGTCACTTCTCAGATTGTCATTTTCTTCACCACTTCCAGCACTAGAAGGCGAGAAACTGATTAGCGAGACTCATATTTAATACAACTCCTGTGTCAATACTTCACCAATTAGGATCTCCCCCTAGTGGGACATGTGTGAAGTACATGTCTAAATGGAATACATCACTAATCCAGTCGCTATTGTGATGCGATCATACAATTAAGCTACATTTTACTCAACAGAGGATTTATAATTAATTGCATAATACATTTAGCCAAGAAAATACTTCTTCCAGTTTTAACCCTAGAATGCACAATATATTGAATACCCCTAGAACGCACGACATGGGTCCAAATGGACCTGTATTCATTTCCTATGGAATTTGATGCATAGCTGAGGGTCTTGTTGTTAACAGAGTTTTTACAAACATAATGTTACTGTTTAGAGCTTGAAAAGCTGTGAGTTACTGTATGTACTGTGTGTATGACATGTGCTGAAAA
>CM056380.1:112047436-112326697 GCA_029718625.1 Synaphobranchus kaupii
CCAGACGCCCTTCTTTCCGAAAACTACGGGCGCCATAAATTAACGCCGGGACACGCTGTGTGCGATATTTATTTCTCATTGAGTGCCGCGATAAATCAGCTTCCTGAGGCAGAAATTGATAACCTTGGATGTAAGGCTTAACACGTCTGACTCGTGATAACGGACACACTGTGCTTGTAACTATTTTTTTAAATTTTTTTTTTTAACTTGGCAGTAACTGGCAGCGTAAGTTCTCTGAGCAAGTAGTCTTGGGAGTCATTTGTAATCTCTTGTTTGACTGTTGGGTATTGGGCTGGCCTACTCGTTAACACGGCTGCCATATTTGACACAGCTGTGCCACCATATTTCCCTAACCTCGCACTTTTAACATAAACACGTCACAAGTAATGACACTAACGTTGTAAACACACATGACTCATTTCCCGGTCGCTGCACCTTTTATTTAATTAACTCCTGAGGTGCAAGGCTGTACATTGTAATGGCTTGGACGATGGTTATTACTGTGTGGAATAGATGTGCAGGTTACATCCTGTGGAAAGGGTGGTTTTCGCTCTGGAGATTTATGTGCTATAAATTAACCTCGTAACACGTTTTGTTCCGGCATTCTAATGCATTTGCGCTAATGGATTGGGTGCTTAGTTTTGATAATACGGCATGTGAGACGAGATGGTACCTTTGTACAGGTTATTTGTTGACGGACCGTACGCCGTCGCATTGTTCCATTTTGTTCTGCCTGATGACGTCGCTCCATGCTGGCTTCCTCTCTCTCTCCCCCTTCCCAAACATCAAAGGGAATTCCTCAGGAAATGAAAAGACAGTCTGAGGCCCTCATAGATGGACAAAACAGCGGTCACCATGACTGGAAGGTTTTATCACTTCTCTAGACAAGCGGTAGAGGACTATTTCAGTAAATAGGGCCCAGCATGGCTACACAACACCGCAGGGAAGCTATTACTGTTTGGACTTAACGTTTGAACGCTGTGATCTTGTAATAAAATAAGAGAAGTACTCTTTACTCAATTACATGTCCATTGTCCCTACTATCAAGTAAAGCTTCTTCTGGAAAGACGATGGCACGGAGATGGCTCCTGTTACTGCATTCGGAATGGCTCCCTATATGCTTAGTGTACTGTTAGCTCAGATGTCCTAATTCTCAGCGTTCTCAATTGAGAATTCCGAAACCATCAAAATGGCCAATCCCCTAAGTAGTGCACTGTAAAGTGTATTGGGAGCCGTTCCGAACGCAGCCTGTGATTGGCTACAGACGTGCTCGTGATTTAGCTCCTGTTCGATGCAGACAGAGGAAGTGATTGCCGTGTGCTCGGGACCTCATATAAAAGCTTCGGTCATAGCAGTGAGTCATAGCAGTGACCCTGTTTCCAAAATGGAGAAAAAGGTGTAAAGTTAGGGGGGGGAAAAAAAAAAACTTAATACTGTGTGAATTTGACCTTGACAGCAAGATCAAGGTAATACAGATTTCACAGTGAAGAAGCGTAGTGCCCTTGGTGAACTCTTGGTCGCAAAACCTTCTGTGACGCCGGACGTGGTGCTGTGGTGATTGTAGGAAAGTGCAAACCTTATTCAAGTGTCATTAGGTAGCCCTAGAGTAATATTCCAATACACCAGTGTCACTCACTAAACAACCAGAACCTCTCCCAACCACCCGCCTTCTACACCCAGTCATCAGGCTTTGAAAGGACTGACTAGTGTCTACAGCGCAAAGGAGAGCGACTTTGTAAGCCCGCCTGTCTCTTTCTCTCCGACTCTTCCAGATTTCGGACCATTGATGGCTTTCAGGTAGAAGACAAGGAGAGACTGTCAACATGAACTCTCTACAGTCGATGGACCGGCACATACAGCAGACAAACGACCGGCTGCTTTGCATAAGACAGGTAAGAGAGGACCCGCCCTCGGCAGCCGAGACACTGAAGGCGTGGCTTAGTTAAACAAAATGTACAGTGTGGGCCAGATACGGTCCCATCAGAAACCGAAAGGGCTTTCCGCTGAAAATTAGCCCTGGCAACAATACCCCCCCCCCCAAGGTAATTGGCTAAATTGTCATATGTATTTGTTTATCTGTGTAATTCATTATTCAAATGTATTACTGGATGAATGATATATGTTTGTAGTCACTGAACAACATGTTAATTGGGAACCACTCCTGGGAATAAAACAAACTAATAATCCTGTGACATCTGAATTGAGAATACCTCTCATTTGGTTTCCCTTTCAAAAATGCTCACGTTTTTTTGTCATTTGCATTAAAAAAGGCTGAAGTCTTTGTTGTTCAATACAAAGGAGCAAAGCATCATGGGATTGCCGGCTTTCCAACAGTCTTAACAGTCACTGATTTGATTTGAAATCGAGGCATTCAGTTGAATGCAAATCCATTAATGCATATCAATGCACATGAAAACCACACTGCTGGATACCGAGAAAAACCGGTGCCCCTTCAAAAAAAAAAAAACAAGGGAGGCATTGGAGCCAGGGAGGCAGTAATCCCATAATGCATTGCTCAGTTGTGTTTATAAAAAAGGCTACAAAAAGCTAAACAATTGTGAAATATAAACAATTGTTTCTGGCCTCTAAATTTTAGATGTACACTGCTGACAAATTCAAAATACTGTTGCTTTGACCATTGTGCGACAGGCTTGTGTATTCGTACGGTGGTACAACCCTGTTATTCTCTTGACAGCATTATCACAAAGTATTTTATGAAATCACCTTTACCCGTTGCTTACGCTGACTGGTTCTCAAAGTTTAAGATAAACTGAAATTCAGAATATATTCAGAATTTTATTACCTTGAATATAGTTAATGTTGATCAGATGTTTTGAGGTTCTTACCTTTTCACAAAGATGCAAGAAACCATCAACCATCATTACAAATGATTGTGCACAGTGAATCCCTCCAATACTGGCTCAATACTGGCTATATTCAAAGTGTGTGTTGATTTAATCAGATATGTCTGCAATCAAAATTTTTTATTTTTTTATTTTTTTTACCCACTTATGAGATATTCGCCTCAGTCACGGCATCTCCGATAATCAAGAACTCCTGTCTTTGTTCTTACCAAACTTGAGGCATGCTAGTCATGATGTCAAATGGAAAATATGAGTGCAATTACATGTGTGCAAGAGTTATGGCCACCTCCATTTTCCCTGTTATATTAAGTTAAATAAAAGTACTCTGTAAAACAGGGCCCAGCCGGTCTGTGACAGTTTAAAGGTTTATTAAGTTTGTTTTGGCTCTGTCTCCCAATGTGACCGCTACGATGTGAACATCATTCTAAATTTAGGGAGAGCTCTTCTCTCCCTAAGTGCTAAAATGCAGGATCTCAATACTTTGAAAAAAATATTTATAAAAACCAAATCAAATGTAAGATGTGGCTAATGTGTCTAACAGTAGTGCTGGGATCTGTAATAAATAGACGGATGTTATAGAGAGTGGCTGTTACAGAGTTGCTCATAACGGAGAATTGAAGCAACGTGGGTCTCAGTTTTACCCCTGGAAAACGATGCAGTGTTACTGAAGGCTGAGATGTTAAAACTGTAACTTGTGTATCCTGATCTAAACCGGTTTAATCCAGTAGCTTATTCAAATGAGATCCATTTGTGATACTCACAGCCCTGTGTAGCAGTGATAGTTCTGAAACAAACTTGTAAGGAATATTGCTGGTGTTTTTGCCAATTAAAGTGCTTCTAAAGCGGCTTCAAAGCCGTGAGTACAGGGGAAAAAAAACAAAAAAAGTCATTATCCTGAGATCGCGGAAGAATTCAAAATTAAGTCTCGTCTTCAGCAGTGTAGAATATGTCGGTGATTAAAATAATTAAGGAAATATTACAATCTGATCCAGCAGCTGGTTTTTGACTGAAGATTCTCGTGTAGAAGTCCTGCATCTTAACGAAATTACATTTTCCATTAGAATTCCAGAAGAATGGTTCCACTATTTTTAATATTCTCTAAAGGCATGGCACTTCTAATTGAATGGGGTTGAATATGCATTGTGCAGGCCTGTAATAGGAACATTTGTTTCTATAACAGGAATACGGTCTACTCCAACAGATAAAATGACTGGCTGTCAAATTGGATTTCTTTGTGGTCTGACATACGGGGATAAAGCAATACAGAGCCGGCAGCAGCTTTATGGCAGACTGATCTTCTGTGAAAATAGTGTGTGTCGAATACTACGTACATGAACACAGAGCTCACAGGCGGTGGTAAAATATAGCGCGAGACGGTTATGGGCTCCGGGCTGTATTTGTCAGACTACTGTTCATTCAGCAGCTCTGCAGAGATTCCCATGTGAACGTGTTCCCCATGTTGTTCATTTTTACACCTGGATCTTTACTGAAGACATTTAGGTAGCATTGTCTCATGTAGGATTTGAACCTGCAACCGTGCAGTTTGCAAGCCCAGGCTATGCCACGCTGCTATTCTGCTTGCAGTGTAGTTGTGTTATGAGGCAGAGTTGTTTTATATTAGCAGTTTTATGCAGTATCCTGCTTGCAGTGTAGTTGTGTTATGAGGCAGAGTTGTTTTATATTAGCAGTTTTATACAGTATCCTGCTTGCAGTGTAGTTGTGTTATGAAGCAGAGTTGTTTTATATTAGCAGTTTTATGCAGTATCCTGCTTGCAGTGTAGTTGTGTTATGAAGCAGAGTTGTTTTATATTAGCAGTTTTATGCAGTATCCTGCTTGCAGTGTAGTTGTTATGAGGCAGAGTTGTTTTATATTAGCAGTTTTATACAGTATCCTGCTTGCAGTGTAGTTGTGTTATGAGGCAGAGTTGTTTTATATTAGCAGTTTTATACAGTATCCTGCTTGCAGTGTAGTTGTGTTATGAGGCAGAGTTGTTTTATATTAGCAGTTTTATGCAGTATCCTGCTTGCAGTGTAGTTGTGTTATGAGGCAGAGTTGTTTTATATTAGCAGTTTTATGCAGTATCCTGCTTGCAGTGTAGTTGTGTTATGAAGCAGAGTTGTTTTATATTAGCAGTTTTATACAGTATCCTGCTTGCAGTGTAGTTGTGTTATGAGGCAGAGTTGTTTTATATTAGCAGTTTTATGCAGTATCCTGCTTGCAGTGTAGTTGTGTTATGAGGCAGAGTTGTTTTATATTAGCAGTTTTAAGCAGTATCCTGCTTGCAGTGTAGTTGTGTTATGAGGCAGAGTTGTTTTATATTAGCAGTTTTATACAGTATCCTGCTTGCAGTGTAGTTGTGTTATGAGGCAGAGTTGTTTTATATTAGCAGTTTTATACAGTATCCTGCTTGCAGTGTAGTTGTGTTATGAGGCAGGGTTGTTTTATATTAGCAGTTTTATGCAGTATCGTTATCAGTACGGTCACGCCCGTGCAATCGGAGACACATTTATTCAGAGGGGCTCCTCAGGTGTGATTATTAATGATAATAATCATAACTTTATTCAGTTTCTTTCAGGTGTGCAAAGTGCCTTACAAACAGTTTGAGACAATATCATATAAACAAAACAAGTCTACACAGTAAAAAAGGCAAGTAACTGATTAATGAATAAAAGCAGATGATTATTTTTTCCCTTGCCTGTTGGGTAGTGCTCAGGTTTTGCTGGTAAGATTTGGCTGTAGAATCAGGCACATCTGTGGTGTGACATCACCAGCATCTCCCTTAGCGATCACCTGTCCGTCTGCCACACGCCTGCCAATCTGCACCTGGTACAGGTGGAAAGACCGCACGCACGCTCACTCACTCACTCACTCACCCACTCACCCACTCACTCACTCACTCACTCACTGACTCACCCACTCCCCCCCTCGCTTACTCTCTCACTCACTCACTCACTCACCCACTCACTCACTCACTCACTCACTGACTCACCCACTCGCCCCCTCGCTTACTCTCTCACTCACTCACCCATTCACTCACTGACTCACCCACTCCCCCCCTCGCTTACTCTCTCACTCACTCACTCACCCACTCACTCACTCACTCGCCCCCTCGCTTACTCTCTCACTCACTCGCCCGCCCGCTTGCTCACTCACTCACTCACTTGCTCGCCCGCCTGTCCGCTCGCTCCTTTCATTTTTCTCCGTTTTGCCCTTACTGGTGAACCAACACCTCTTCCAGCAGTAACCTAGTTTTCCCAGGTCTCCCATCCAAGCACTTACCAAGTCCAGCCCTGCTTAGACTCAGGTGTTTGTATGAGTGGGTATGACTGCGGGACTAACCAAGTCCAGCCCTGCTTAGACTCAGGTGTTTGTATGAGTGGGTATGACTGCGGGACTAACCAAGTCCAGCCCTGCTTAGACTCAGGTGTTTGTATGAGTGGGTATGACTGCGGGACTAACCAAGTCCAGCCCTGCTTAGACTCAGGTGTTTGTATGAGTGGGTATGACTGCGGGACTAACCAAGTCCAGCCCTGCTTAGACTCAGGTGTTTGTATGAGTGGGTATGACTGCGGGACTAACCAAGTCCAGCCCTGCTTAGACTCAGGTGTTTGTATGAGTGGGTATGACTGCGGGACTAACCAAGTCCAGCCCTGCTTAGACTCAGGTGTTTGTATGAGTGGGTATGACTGCGGGACTAACCAAGTCCAGCCCTGCTTAGACTCAGGTGTTTGTATGCTTTTTTTCCCCAGGCCTACGCAGTTGAGGTGAAATGTCCGCATTAGCCAATCAGAGAGGGAGCTCACAGAGTCAGGCAGCTGTATGAGAGATTAAACACGGCGAAGCATTGTTAGGGCTGTTAGACGTATCCATAGCGATGGGGGGAAAAAGGCTACGTCATTGCGTTGCGTTGAATGGCTCCTACCAGCCCCATTGGCCTTTCCTTTGCAGAGGTCTCAAGGTGTAGCCGTCCATTTATATAATGGATTTTACAATTATTATCACCGTGAAGCTTATTGCTGTGTTTTTAATCTAATAACGGAATTTGACAAATGGCCATTACCATGCGCCCGTCTTAATTGGCTCTCTTTTAAAGAGGTCCGTGGTTTAATTTGAGGTATTTCTGCGTCCATTTGCTTTTATCTCTGCTGTGGAATTTAAAACCCATTTGGAGTCCCTTTCAGAAGCTCCATTCAGCTAGTGCTAAAGGCAGCAACCCAGTTGAATGTTAAGCATTTTGTTTTAGCTCTTAATGTGACCTCTGACCTTTGCGTTTCACGCCCCCGCGCCTTGTGTCTCTTTTTTTTTTTTTTCTCTCTGACAGCACTTGCAAAATCCGGCGAATTTCCAGACTGCTGCGACGGAGCTCCTGGACTGGTGTGGCGATCCGAGGGCCTTCCAGCGGCCCTTTGAGCACAGCCTGATGGCGTGTCTGACGGTAAGGCTGGGGGTGAGGAGGGGGGGTCGCGGTACGGACGCGCGACACGAGCTCAAAGCAGCGGCCGCTCGTCACACGCTCCATAACCACCTCAGTCCTCCACATGGGGGGGAGACCCTGTTTAATACCCTGGACCAAAACAAATTAAATATATATTTTTTTTTTTAGAACTTTCCCCCTGCCTGTAGCCTTGTTGGGGTTGCTTAACGATTGTAAGTCAAGAAGCAGCTTGTATACGTCAAGCTGTCTTTTCCGCTAAGTGGAGAAGGACGCGAGGGAAACGCAACAATTAATCCACATTTGTCTTGGATCAGCGGATATAATTGGAACCAGTGTTGAGGCTGCAAACGGAATACGTTTTAGTTTTAAAGTCCGTTTCCACGCCTTCGTGCCTCTCTGCCTTGTACCCGGTTAAAGCGTAATGTGAACAGAAGATCTTAAACGTGAATGTCCGCCACCTCGTTTACACCCCACGGGCGGGCCACGCCCGTCTGGCGAAGAGTAACGAAAGCGCTCTGGTTGAACTGGCTGCGGGTGAGGTTTTCTACGACGGAAACGAACGCCGCGCAGACCTTTTGTGTGTGCGGACGCGTGGATTTTCTCTAAAATGCTGGATGTGGTCTCATGTATGTTGTGTCATTATATTTTCTTTGGGTGTGGCCATAGTTGGCCATCCCGCATCATTGTAGAGCGACAGATTGTTGAAGCTGTTGAAGTACTCGCGGACGATCCTTTTCCATAATCGCTTTTGGCGCAAAAAGGTTTCCCTATCTGATTTTGTTGTGGGGGAGGACAGGGTGATGTTGTTGTGGGGGAGGACAGGGTGATGTTGTTGTGGGGGAGGACAGAGTGATGTTGTTGTGGGGGAGGACAGGGTGATGTTGAAAACACACAGCGGAATCGCTGATAAAATGGCGTAGATGCTCCGGTTCGTCAGGTTGAACCGTAGAAGGCTGAATCGCAAACTGCTGCAGTCAGTGTGTTTGGTTTCTCAGATTGTCTCTATTCTCTGTGCTTACATCAAGGGCTTATGAACAGTGTAGGATAATGTGCACAGTATTGAATCTTAAAACAAGGGCTTATGAACAGTGTTAGATAATGTAAACAGTATTGAAGCTTAAATGAACAGTGTTAGATAATGTGCACAGTATTGAAGCTTAAAACAAGGGCTTGTGTACGGTGTAGGATAACGTAAACAGTATTGAAGCTTAAAACAAGGGCTTATGAACAGTGTTAGATAATGTAAACAGTATTGAAGCTTAAAACAAGGGCTTGTGAACAGTGTAAGATCATGTAAGCAGTATTGAAGCTTAAAACAAGGCCTTGTGAACAGTGTAAGATCATGTAAACAGTATTGAAGCTTAAAACAAGGGCTTGTGTACGGTGTAGGATAACGTAAACAGTATTGAAGCTTAAAACAAGGGCTTATGAACAGTGTTAGGTAATGTAAACAGTATTTAAACGGGACATTCTCTGTGTGTAGTTGCCAGCCACACCTGCTGAAGACCCAACGACAGGTTGATTGGTTGGCTTCTTGGTTTTTGCCTGCTTCATGTGTTACCCATTGTGTGAAAATCCTGAAGGCCTTTCCCTTATGCACACTGCTAAAGCCACATTGCTAGGCCAGTGAGATTCCCCTTCAACGCGCCCTCTGTTTGCTTCACCTCTCGCCGTCGGTTCAAACGCTCGCTGTCGTCAGCCGCAAAGGTGGAGAGAGAGAGCCTCACAATGCCGAGGAGGAAGAGTCACCCTCGAAACTTCACGTGAGTTCAGCGGGAGAGTTGCCGTAAAACGGCGTTAAGAATTTGAGTCCAATTATCCTTTAAACGCGGCCGCTAACTGTGAGATCTCTTGAAAGCGAGAGCTCAGATGAAGCAATTAGGCTGTATAATTTCCATCGTTTAATTAGCGTCAGCGGCAGTAGCGGATCTCGTTAGCCGGTTCCATTGTGCTGCCTTCTAAAGGCCTTCTCCCCGCCCACGGGAGCTCGCTGTTCGCTATTTGACGGCGCCGGGCTTGTCGTCGTGGAGGATCTTGTCGAAGCGTCTCGAAGAATTTTCGCACCTCGGGCTGCGGCGCTATTTCCTGTTAGTCACATTTTCAACGCTGGCCGAGTTTGGTGAGGAATCTGACGCGGCTCTGAACCGCGCCAAATTTGGGCAAAAAAAAAAGGTGCTCCCGGTGCTGAGCTGTTTGAGCCGTTCCAGGTTTTACCCGCAGCACTGATCCGCATCTTGTAAAACCTGGAGTGGGTCAGACTGCTTGTCACTGGCAGTGCTGTTCCCAGCCCGACATATTGATGATGTCAGCGATATGCTCTCCTCCAGGGGTAGGCAAACCCTGGTCCTGGAGTGCCAGAGATAGTCCTGGTTTTTGCTCCACCCAAACCTATAATTACATAACTGGATTCATTTTCATTAATCGGGTGTAGTGAATGCAGGTAACCATGTGCTGGAGGCACTCCAGCGTTTCACCGTTCAGAATATTCAGGCTCAGACTTTTTTTTAAATTTATTTTTTATTTTTTTATTTACTTCTGATTTTTTCCCATCTTTCTCCCAATTTAGTAGCCAATTGAACCCTTATTCTAATTCAATTCCCCCCGTGTAGCAGCCGCTAGAGAACCACCGCTGCACAACCCCGTCAGCCGGTAGTAGACAGAGGTCGCCACGTCCTTATTCAGGGCGCGACTCCTCCTAGCTCCTGACCGTGATTCCAGCCCGCCCAGGGCCGCTATGCGCGCAGCGATTCTCTCCGAGCCCCTCCCCCCACCCGGAAGCAGCCGCCAATTGCCGCTCCGACAGGGCACCGGCCATGCTCGGATCTGGCAGGACCGGGGCGCGAACCCCGATCCTCGGAGCACAACTGCACCGACTGAAAGTCGGCACTCTTACCGTTGTACCACCGCAGCGCCCTCAGGCTCAGACTTTTAATCATCCATCGAAATCCTGTGATCAATCTCAAGATGGAACAAAAACCAGAAACGGCACTGGCACTCCAGGACCAGGGTTGCCTGCCCCTGCTGTACTCTAATGCGCGGCGGCGTTCTTAGTGTGCTGTATTTCAGAAAGCCAGGACAGGTTTCTGCGCTTTCAATACAATAAACATCACTCCTCCAGCAGACTGCTTTCTCTATGAAACCTGTACACTTTGCTGCAAGCTTTTAGCTGTATGTATGGTCACACTGATTGGATGAATTGGATTTGAATTACAAACTGACGGGTCAACCAAACGTGGTAATAAACGGACAGCTTATTAATATTGATGCCAATATGTATGAGTTTTTAGTGACCTATTTTCCTGAAGCCTCTGTACCTCAGAGGTTATTCCGAGTTCTCCTGAAGCCTCTGTACCTCAGAGGTTATTCCGAGTTCTCCTGAAGCCTCTGAACCTCGGAGGTTATTCCGAGTTCTCCTGAAGCCTCTATACCTCGGAGGTTATTCCGAGTTCTCCTGAAGCCTCTGAACCTCGGAGGTTATTCCGAGTTCTCCTGAAGCCTCTGAACCTCGGAGGTTATTCCGAGTTCTCCTGAAGCCTCTGTACCTCGGAGGTTGTACCTCAGAGTTCTTTTCCAGTCATTCTCTATGTCTGCACCGACACGGTTTCAAAAGACTGGAGACTCATACCTGTTTCTGCATTGAGGCCATTAAGTCATTAGTTGCTGTGGACTGAGTATATGAACATTATTGGAAAAGACAATATCATCACATAGTAAATGGATAGAATAGTCATCATACGTACCATTCAAATATCTAGTCAATAATACAGAAGATTTGTGGTTATGTTTTATTCTAGACAAGTTCAGCTTTTTAAATAATTTACATAACCAAGCTAGCACAGTCCCTTAGTTTATTCTACTGCAGTAATGCCCGGTCTGCTTGTCTTCTTGACCACAATAAAGGAATAAGAGGAAGGAGACTATTATTTGAGCTCTTGTCCTAACGCTGTTTAAGTCATTCTCCGCACCTTTTTAATTAATATTAATAAATACATCCAAATTATGTGCACCTGCATGCATTATGAGGTCGCCATGGTCACAATTAATTTACAAACCAAGCAGACACACAACCAATTTCACCATCAGCCTAACCAATAGGCCTAAATACTGCATCATAAAGAAGGCCTGGATGCTATCTTTGAACCAGAAACACATTTGTAAGCCGGCAGTTTGAGAATATAAGCCTGTGAGTTATCCTATCTTTGGTGCTTGTTGTAAGACAGTGTACTTCTTGTGTAACTCTACTGGTTGAATGGTGAGTAGTAGCCACTCCATTGAAGGCTGTAAGTAGTCTTTTACCCAAGTTCTTTAGAAACAAAGCCTAAGCATGTTTTCATTTGGTCATTTGATCATTGTTTTTGTCCCGTGAATAATCTTCTTGTTTTATTTGGGAGCAGTGCTGTTTTGGGCCTACACCCCCAGCGGGTACTGGGATTGCTTTGCTGGCTGAGAGACTTAAGCTTGGCACAACAACTTACTGAATTTGCAACAAGGAAAATTTGCTTTTGCATAAATATTGTAATTCAGTCTGTCAAATAGCTGAAATGTTTCCCTCCAAATGCAAAACATTTGTAATTGTGTCACACAAAATGATGTGTTTCTGTTTTTCTCAGCCGCCTGGTGTGTGCAATTTCTCCTCATTTGCAATTTGCAAAGCCGTGGTCGGTTAGTAAGTCTCAAAAAAAATAAAAAATAAGTCGTCAATAAATCTCACAAAAACATTAATGGTGACGTTCAGTACTCTGACAGGGCGCAGCGCTCGTGTTTTCTTGCCGGACTGGAAGACGGGTCACCACCTGAACACCGCGTGTTTAGAGCCAGTGGGATGTGAGGCTTTCTCTGTTACAGATAATGGGGACGGGAGGTCAAAGCTCTCCGTGTCACTTAATTATGATTTATGACACCTCCAGAGACCGCTAAGGTTTCATTAGCGGCTCCACATCAGCGGGCTTAGCGTGTGCTTATTTATTTATCGCTTATTAATGTATGCGGCCATGTTAATAGAGTGGATACTGTTATGAAACCGGCAACGTAATGGCGTCAAGTCGAGACTTTATATCGGCTAGGGAACAACCTTCCGGGATCTATCTGTTCCAGAGTCCAGGATCATCCTGCGGGCCGTGTATAAATAGCCCCCTATCTGTTTTTTGGGTCTGTGCGACGAGGCGTGAGATTTAGCACTAACCTCTTTCGCTGTGTTCCAGTTGAGCGGGCTAAGGCCTAAGAGGGGTATGTGGGAGCGTGAGAGAGGTAAAGAGCACACCAGCCTGTCCACTGCTTTATACAGTGTGTGGGGTAAAGAGCCAGCCAGCCTGTCCACTGCTTTATACAGTGTGTGGGGTAAAGAGCCAGCCAGCCTGTCCACTGCTTTATACAGTGTGTGGGGTGAGGGGTATGTGGGAGTGTGTGAGGTAAAGAGCCAGCCAGCCTGTCCACTGCTTTATACAGTGTGTGGGGTAAAGAGCCAGCCAGCCAGCCTGTCCACTGCTTTATACAGTGTGTGGGGTAAAGAGCCAGCCAGCCAGCCTGTGCACTGCTTTATACAGTGTGTGGGGTAAAGAGCCAGCCAGCCTGTCCACTGCTTTATACAGGGTGTGGGGTAAAGAGCACGCCAGCCTGTCCACTGCTTTATACAGTGTGTGGGGTAAAGAGCCAGCCAGCCTGTCCACTGCTTTATACAGGGTGTGGGGTAAAGAGCACACCAGCCTGTCCACTGCTTTATACAGTGTGTGGGGTAAAGAGCACGCCAGCCTGTCCACTGCTTTATACAGTGTGTGGGGAGAGAGGGGTATGTGGGTGTGTGTGTGGGGTAAAGAGCCAGCCAGCCTGTCCACTGCTTTATACAGTGTGTGGGGTAAAGAGCCAGCCAGCCTGTCCACTGCTTTATACAGTGTGTGGGGTAAAGAGCACGCCAGCCTGTCCACTGCTTTATACAGTGTGTGGGGAGAGAGGGGTATGTGGGAGTGTGTGTGGGGTAAAGAGCCAGCCAGCCTGTCCACTGCTTTATACAGTGTGTGGGGTAAAGAGCACGCCAGCCTGTCCACTTCTTTATACAGTGTGTGGGGAGAGAGTGTTAAAGAGCCAGCCTGTCCACTGCTTTATACAGTGTGTGGGGTAAAGAGCCAGCCAGCCTCTGTCCACTGCTTTATACAGTGTGTGGGGTGAGGGGTATGTGGGAGTGTGTGAGGTAAAGAGCCAGCCAGCCTGTCCACTGCTTTATACAGTGTGTGGGGTAAAGAGCCAGCCAGCCAGCCTGTCCACTGCTTTATACAGTGTGTGGGGTAAAGAGCCAGCCAGCCTGTCCACTGCTTTATACAGGGTGTGGGGTAAAGAGCACGCCAGCCTGTCCACTGCTTTATACAGTGTGTGGGGTATAGAGCCAGCCAGCCTGTCCACTGCTTTATACAGGGTGTGGGGTAAAGAGCACACCAGCCTGTCCACTGCTTTATACAGGGTGTGGGGTAAAGAGCACACCAGCCTGTCCACTGCTTTATACAGTGTGTGGGGTAAAGAGCCAGCCAGCCTGTCCACTGCTTTATACAGTGTGTGGGGTAAAGAGCCAGCCAGCCTGTCCACTGCTTTATACAGTGTGTGGGGTAAAGAGCCAGCCAGCCTGTCCACTGCTTTATACAGTGTGTGGGGTAAAGAGCCAGCCAGCCTGTCCACTGCTTTATACAGTGTGTGGGGTAAAGAGCCAGCCAGCCTGTCCACTGCTTTATACAGTGTATGGGGTAAAGAGCCAGCCAGCCTGTCCACTGCTTTATACAGTGTGTGGGGTAAAGAACCAGCCAGCCTGTCCACTGCTTTATACAGTGTGTGGGGTAAAGAGCCAGCCAGCCTGTCCACTGCTTTATACAGTGTGTGGGGTAAAGAGCCAGCCAGCCTGTCCACTGCTTTATACAGTGTGTGGGGTAAAGAGCACACCAGCCTGTCCACTGCTTTATACAGTGTGTGGGGAGAGAGGGGTATGTGGGAGTGTGTGTGGGGTAAAGAGCACGCCGGCCTGTCCACTGCTTTATACAGTGTGTGGGGTAAAGAGCACGCCAGCCTGTCCACTGCTTTATACAGTGTGTGGGGAGAGAGGGGTATGTGGGTGTGTGTGTGGGGTAAAGAGCCAGCCAGCCTGTCCACTGCTTTATACAGTGTGTGGGGTAAAGAGCCAGCCAGCCTGTCCACTGCTTTATACAGTGTGTGGGGTAAAGAGCACGCCAGCCTGTCCACTGCTTTATACAGTGTGTGGGGTGAGAGGGGTATGTGGGAGTGTGTGTGGGGTAAAGAGCCAGCCAGCCTGTCCACTGCTTTATACAGTGTGTGGGGTAAAGAGCACGCCAGCCTGTCCACTGCTTTATACAGTGTGTGGGGAGAGAGGGTTAAAGAGCCAGCCTGTCCACTGCTTTATACAGTGTGTGGGGAGAGAGGGGTATGTGGGAGTGTGTGTGGGGTAAAGAGCCAGCCAGCCTGTCCACTGCTTTATACAGTGTGTGGGGAGAGAGGGTTAAAGAGCCAGCCTGTCCACTGCTTTATACAGGGTGTGGGGAGAGAGGGGTATGTGGGTGTGTGTGTGGGGTAAAGAGCCAGCCAGCCTGTCCACTGCTTTATACAGTGTGTGGGGTAAAGAGCCAGCCAGCCAGCCTGTCCACTGCTTTATACAGTGTGTGAGGTAAAGAGCCAGCCAGTCAGCCTGTCCACTGCTTTATACAGTGTGTGGGGAGAGAGGGGTATGTGGGAGTGTGTGTGGGGTAAAGAGCCAGCCAGCCAGCCTGTCCACTGCTTTATACAGTGTGTGGGGAGAGAGGGGTATGTGGGAGTGTGTGTGGGGTAAAGAGCCAGCCAGCCTGTCCACTGCTTTATACAGTGTGTGGGGTGAGAGGGGTATGTGGGAGTGTGTTAGGGGTAAAGAGCCAGCCAGCCTGGCCACTGCTTTATACAGTGTGTGGGGTGAGAGGGGTATGTGGGAGTGTGTTAGGGGTAAAGAGCCAGCCAGCCTGGCCACTGCTTTATACAGTGTGTGGGGTAAAGAGCCAGCCAGCCTGGCCACTGCTTTATACAGTGTGTGGGGTAAAGAGCCAGCCAGCCTGGCCACTGCTTTATACAGTGTGTGGAGCGAGAGGGTGTTTTAGTATGAATTATTTACCTTCAAGTGTTTCATCTCCGTGGTCATCTATAAACCGGGCGACAGGGGCCCGAAAATGGCGCGGCAGGGGAAGATGGGAGATGGGTACTGAAAATGAGCGCCCCCCCCCCTCCCCCCACTGACACATTTAAAATTGGCTGCATCATAAAATGGCCTGGAAGAAACAGAGGGATTAAAAGGAGGGAAAGAGGACAGAATGGAGGCTCCCCGGCGTGGAGCTTTTCCGACAGGAGTCTGCTTAAGACGTCGAGGACGGCGTCATTTTATACATCTTTTATGAAGGCCTTTATACAGGCCTTAAAATAGTCCGCTGCTCAGACACTTAAGGACTGAGGAGCTGGAGAAAGTACTCTTCCCTGAGGGAGAATTGTGAAACTGTTTGTGTGTTGTGTGCGCGTTCTGTTCGCGTTTGTGGCAAAGGAGTACTTGTTCAGCTGCACAACATTTTACATTAATTTTAATGACTTCAGATCACAAATAATGTTCGCACCGAAGGTTGAAAGAACATTAGTAACATTTACTCATGTACTGCGCTGTAAGTTCAGGGTAAAGTACATTGCGTTAAATGTAGGCTTTTCTGATGATTTTCTCTTGGCTCTGGCCGTTTATTGCTGTCTGAGCATGTTGGCCTTCAGTGTATATTGGCTCTGTCTCTGACTGTGTGTTGGCTCTGACTGTGTTGGGCTGTGATATTGTGTGTTGGGTCTGAGTGTGTGTTGGTTCTGTGAGCGTGTTTTGGATCTGATTGGCTGTTGGTTCTGGGTGTGTGTTTGCTCAGTACGTTGGCCCTGTCCTTATGTTGGTTCTGACCGTGTGTTGGTTCTGGGTAGGTTCTAAGCGTTCTGACTGTTGGTTCTGGGTAGGTTCTAAGCATTCTGACTGTGTGTTGGTTCTGGGTAGGTTCTAAGTGTTCTTACCATGTGTTAGTTCTGAGTAGGTTCTAAGCATTCTGACTGTGTGTTGGGTCTGAGTTGGTTCTAAGCGTTCTGACTGTGTGTTGGTTCTGGTAGGTTCTAAGTGTTCTTACCATGTGTTGGTTCTGAGTTGGTTCTAAGCATTCTTACTGTGTGTTGGTTCTGAGTTGGTTCTAAGTATTCTGACTGTGTGTTGGTTCTGAGTTGGTTCTAAAGCATTCTGACTGTGTGTTGGTTCTGAGTTGGTTCTAAGCATTCTGACTGTGTGTTGGTTCTGAGTTGGTTCTAAGCATTCTGACTGTGTGTTGGTTCTGGGTAGGTTCTAAGCATTCTGACTGTGTGTTGGTTCTGAGTTGGTTCTAAGCATTCTGACTGTGTTGGTTCTGAGTTGGTTCTAAGCATTCTGACTGTGTGTTGGTTCTGAGTTGGTTCTAAGCATTCTGACTGTGTGTTGGTTCTGAGTTGGTTCTAAGCGTGTCTCTTCTCTCCAGGTGGTCAGCCGTGTTGCTGCCCAGCAAGGTTTCGACTTGGATCTGGGGTACCGGCTCCTGGCAGTGTGCGCCGCTAACCGGGACAAGTTCACCCCAAAATCTGCAGGTGAGACCCAGCGCTCTTCTGGTGCAGGTACGGACTCGGACCCCTTCTGGCGCTGGGGAGAGGCTTCCTGTGTTCTTTATTCAGCTTATTAGTAAGTGCTTTTTACAGTAACACTGTAACTCCAAAGATAAATATATAAATCAACTTAGTGGTCCTCAACCCTGTTCCTGGATATCTACCGTCCTGTAGGTTTTCATTTCAACTCTTAATTTGGCACACCCGATTCTACTTATTAGCAGCTCAACGAGATCTCCAGCTGTTGAGTGAGGTGTGTTTCGTTCTGGTTGGTGTGAAAACCTACAGGACGGTAGATCTGCAGGAACGGGTTTGGGGACCACTGCTGTAAGGAATACAGGTCTCACCTCAGGTAATACTTAGGAAGGTAACAAAGCCCTGATGTCCGCTGAGTCCACAGAGCTGTTTGATTGTGTGCCGGTCAGCAGTGTTCAGTGGAGAATTTATGAATGCTTTAAAGTTTTATTTACTTAGGCTCTTGCTTGTCAGTTCCATATTTACGATCAATAAATACATTAGCAGTTTATGACTAGACCAATGCCCTTTGCAGCGACTTGTGTTTTAACGACCCTGATGGAGTAGTGGAACCATAGTGCTAATCTAATTACATGGGGCTGTGTTCAACAAACTTTCTTTGAAGTAGTTTGAAGTTGTTTCACATTTGGGCTGTGTCATAAAAATGCCCTTTTCTCATCTGCACTTGGCCAGTATAACAAAACAATTCAGCCACTGAATTATTATTTTTTTTATTGGAATGGTTTTTCAGGATGGAACAATTTTGTTTGGTAATTCCTGATTATTTTTCCAACATTTAAAATGAAGGCTTTATCAAACCCTATTTCTTACTAAAAAGAACTGCATCGCTCAAATCTAATCTTATGAATGCTTAATTATTTTGAGAATGTGATAAACAGGACATTGTATAAAAATATATAACAATACATTTTGTTTCAATTATTCCAGGCATAGACATAAAAAAATGCCAAATGGAAATATTCATTATTATCAATGTGGTTTTGACAGTTTGAACCTCGAGTAAGGTATAATGGCCTTTAAATTTTGTGGTTATCAAAATATAACATGAGTATGAGCCGAAAACATGGAAAGCCCACTGGTACAGTCCACAAGAATTATACTACAAAAATGTTCACTGTCCATGCCGTAATAAAAAAATAAAAAAATAAAATAACCTTTGGCCTCTTCTCAGATGCATTCAACCAATCGTAAACCTCCTGTAGTTTCCTGCTTTTGGACATTTGCCAGTGTGAAATATAGATGAATACCAAGGGTAAATACGTAACATTAAATTTATGTATTTTTTTATTTTTTATTTTTTTATTTTTTTGAGACGTTGACCTGCAGTACTTGCTCTCCAGTTGTAAGCAGCCTAATGAAGGTATCTGCTATGAATGAAGATAAATGGGCCGTGAAAGAAAATGAGAACGCGGAAATGGCCACTCCAGAACATTCTTCTGCCCTTTGAAAGTAATCCTCTCTTGGTCCGGTGTGAGAGGATGCAGGGGCGGTTCACCCTAGCTTGAAATCTGTGGACGAAAAAAGGCCTAGAAAAGGTTCTGCCGTAAAATATGAGAAATGTCGGTGTTATGCCGTCACATACAGGTTCTATATCTGTTTTTACGTTTGATACTTCCCCTTCCAAAACCAAGTGTTTAAGTGCTCATAAAGTTTTGGTGTCTTTACTGAAGTTGTGTGGCTTGCTTCACAGGGAGTCTGAGCTGAATTACATTTTACAAGATCAGAGTGCAATCTCAACTGAGCACATTAAGTCTTTCATTTTTAGTGGCGTTTGGTTCAGTGTCATTGCTTTTTTATGGGCCTGGATCTTGGATTGCCCCGTTTCCTCGCCGTTTAAATCCTTTCCAGCCGTGGCAACGTTTGGGGAAGGAGGGATTCTAATGTGTCCTCGCAGTGCACGGCCATGATTTGTGGTAAACGACCTCCGTGTTCAGAAAATGATGTATGTGGAGAATGTGGCAGTTGCAGAGAAACTGTTTAACTGTAACTCAAAACCTCACGGCGGTAATGGCGCCCTGACGTGGAGATGGACACACAAAAAGCACTCGGAGAGCCTTGTCATCGAGCTAGCTCATAAAAGGCAATCGCACATATCCAACGGCAAGGTTGCATCAAACACCCATCCTGCCGTTGCCAAGAAACCGCAGCGATTGAGTGGACAGAGCTTCTGCTATCTCAGACCCCCTCTCTCAGTGGGTCTCTAGATTTGTTAGGGAGATAGTGTGGATTAAACGATGCTATGCACTTTTCCCTCCCCCGTATTTTTTATCAGTTCAGTGTATCCTTTTCTGAATGATTTCTGGTGGAGAGAACACAATCTGTTTACTGAGCATTGCGAGGGCGTCACAAGGGTTGAGAGTCTATTTAAAGCACCTGTGTGAAACTTTCTTGTGTCTAATTAAAAATACTGTACCACTGTGTTTATTGTGCTCTTGGACAATGGCAGGTTTTGCCAGCTGGAGTGGTGGGCGTACAGCATTAGCCCGTTAGCCCGGTAGATGATCAGCATTAGCCCGTTAGCCCGGTAGATGATCAGCATTAGCCCGTTAGATGATCAGCATTAGCCCGTTAGCCCGTTAGATGATCAGCATTAGCCCGTTAGCCCGGTAGATGATCAGCATTAGCCCGTTAGCCCGGTAGATGATCAGTATTAGCCCGTTAGCCCGGTAGATGATCAGCATTAGCCCGTTAGCCCGGTAATTGTGGATGATCGGCCTTCCTTCCTCATTGTGAGCCGCGACGTCGGATCGAATCCGACCGCGTGACCTTTGTCACATGTCTCTCCCACTCTCTCTCTCGCTCCCATTCGTCCTGTCTCTCTACACTCTGCTGTCCAATAAAGCTGAAAAGGCCCTAAAATATATATTATTAATATAAATTAAAGCACACTGCATATATTTCACTGTGTTTACAGGATTACCCTGTCCATTTGTATGATATATTATTACATTTACACGCTGAAGATAGCATTACCTGATAGGGAGACTGATTCTTATAGAAAGCAAACATTTGAAATATTCGCAAAGAATTTAAAATTTTGGTGCTGGCCTTTAATTGCATTTACTTATTTATTATTAATTTTTTTATTTATTAGATATACAATTACCTTTATTTGAAATATAGAATATATTTTATGTATATATAATTAGACCCTCAACTGCAGGTTACAACACATCTGATATCATCTTTTAAACAGGTCCATACTGGTGGCATATTTTGAATTCCCCACAACCAGAAAACAGAAATCTTTGAATTCTCTGGGAATGCCCAAGAACTGAACAGTTTTATGGTTATCCGGTCTGCTACTGTATGTCCTAAAACCGTTAGATGGAGTTATCCTGTTGTTAGTGGTGAAATTATCAGTTTGTTTTTTTTTTACCCCAAAAATTTGGATCGAAATATTTTTGTAGGTTTAAAGATGTGACCAGTTACACCAAATGTTATAATTAATAATAAAACTGTCAAAAAATAAACTATTTGACAGAATCTTATAAGAATTTTATACTTGCATACCAGCTTGTAATTACCTGTTACTGGTGGTTTTAACAATTAACCATTTTTCTGTATTCGGCTGTTCATGACATGCAGAGTGAAACATAGCCTTCCCCGTAGATCCAACGCGTTTATTTGGTAGGTTATTATTAATGCTAAAAATACTCGTACCACCGCGATGCAGATCTCGGAATCAACAATGCCGATTGCCCGATGATTAATATGTTCCCTTGGCTGGGTAAATATGCAAATCTATAATTATTTTTGCGGTTTGATTTTTCTATGATTCATTGTAGCAACAAGCTGCAGCTTAATTGTGGTGAGAGGAGCTTGTAAAAGTGAGTCGACCTCTTCTGTCAAACGGGAAGACTGCTCGCTTTTCCCGCGGAGTGCTGTCAGCCCGCGCGCCTCTGTAGGCGAGCTTGTCTTTCACGTTCTTAAAGGCAAAATGATCGTCTTTGTCGGAAGTGACAGACGACATCCATACTGGGTTGTAATTCCCCCGTCATCTACGCGATTTACAGCCGCTGACAAGCGCACGGAGACAACACGGCGATATGAGCTCTTCTTAAGCCGCCCACATTGGAGTTGGCGTAACAGTCAAGATTATGACTGTATGTGGGTTTGCTTACCTTGCTACGTGGTTGAGGTTCTGTTGTGTTGGTTTGAAATGCCACGACATCCGTCTCTGTTCAAATGTAGTTAACAGAGTATACATTTCCTTCCCCAGAGAGCAAATATATTTAGCAACTACTATAAGCTATAAATATTAATTCAGTGAAGTGGAAACGATGCATAGTGCATATTTTCAGAAACAAGCGCCCAATCATAAAATACATTTCGAAAGTTTATTCAGATCATTGATCACTTTTCTATAAACTTAAAAGGAGAGATAAATAACAATAACAACAGTTCAGACTAGTCGTGTGCAACCTCACCGAAATCAGCATCTACAGCAACATGATAATGGACATGATATTACCAAATTTACTTTAAATCAACAATGGGTTCTGCTCATCTACTCAATTTAGAAATAGTTAGACTTTTTTTAAATTTTTTTTTTATTTCGGCATGCATATAGTCACACTTCATCACAATTTCTGTAATATGCCCTGAACAAACACAGTACCTGCCGAAAAGGGATACGGGAAAAAGCAGCCTGCTTATCAAAAGTCCCGCCCCAAAAGTCCCGCCCCAGTCCCGCCCCAATTTCCAACTCAAATTTAAATGTTCACATTATACTTGGTAATAAAAGCTTGGTTTAGTTGGATGTTGTTATTTGAATATTAAATACTATTTGCAAATAGAATCTCAAATGCAGCTATATTTTTTGGGCTAGATAGGTTTGTCATTTCACACAGTTTGAAACACAGTGATATCCCCAAGGCATGGCAACACCAAAGCTGCGTTTTCCAATCGGAAGAATCTGGAAGAATCATGGCCCAAACTAAAGGAGCAGTTGGTTTAGTTATGGGCGGTGACATGGCTCATGTTGTAATAGGAACTGCTACTTTGGTTTAATTGCTGGCAGTATCTGCTGATTTATTTTGGTAGCCTGGCGGTCGGCCGAGTTACAGGTGGCTTGGCACACATGTGAGAGGTCTGCATTTTTCCTGCCGTTGCCAAAGATGATTCATCAGTGTCTACTGCACAAAATCTGAGCTGGGAGTACCGTTTCGCCTTTGTAAGAAAAAGTTTTTTTTTTTTTTTAAACGGGTACAGGTTCCTCTTTCTGTAGCCGAGCCGTCTTAACCGCAGGCCGCTCGGCTGACCCGTGACCGAGCGACCGACCGACCGCTGCGCCAGTGTTTTTAAAGGCCAGCTGCGGCGATGCCTGGCGAGCGTTTGGGTGTGAGGGTGATGGCGGGGGGTGCGGCGGAGGCCCATTAGCTGGGGATCAGTCTCTGACCTGCGGGCTTTAGTCTGAAAGACTGGAGTGACTGACGCTGAATAATTGATGTGTATCGTGCAGTTGAGAGAGAGAGAGAGAAGGAGAGAGAGAGAGACTTTTTTTCAAGTCAAAAAAAAGAGAGACGGAGGAGAGGGGAGAGGAAAGACAGAGGAGAGAGAGAGAGAGGGAAAGAGGAGGGGGGGGAGAAAGATGGAGGAGAGAGAGAGAGAGAGGGAAAGAGGAGAGAGGGGGAAAAGAGACGGAGGAGAGAGAGAGAGGGGGAAAGAGATGGAGGAGAGGGGAGAGAGGTGCTGTAAAATAGCTGCTGTTCACTGCTTTAGAGGGTGATTTTTAAAGTACAGCGTACATTTCTCTCTGCAGTGAAGAGAAAGAGTTAAGGGAGGCAGAGACAGTGCCGTGTGTGTGTGTGTGAGAGGCTTTGTGTGTGTGTGTGCGTGCGTGCGTGCGTGCGTGCGTGCGTGCGTGCGTGCGTGCGTGCGTGCGTTTGTGTGTGTGTGTGTTTGTGTTAGTGTGAGAGAGGCTTTGTGTGTGTGTGTGTGTGTGTGTGTGCACGCATGCGTGTGCGAGGGTCAAACAGGGAGAGGTGAGGTGCCCTACTTGAGAGAGCTTTTTTTTCAGGCACTTTCACAGGCTGACACAGGCCAATGTCACAGGAAGTGCCCGGTTTGTCTTGCTGCCAGTATTTCATCACGGATTACGCAAGGGGACCTGTGTTCTGAGCGCACAGGCAGAGAGAACCTGTGAGGGATTGCAACCAATCACCACATGGGATGGACACGTCGTGCTGCGTGTTGAAAAGGCCGTATGGGTCTGACACCCCTCCCCCTCCACCCCCAATGCTTTCCCCATCCCCTCACCCTGAGCATTTACAGGCTTTGAGCAGGAAAAAACAGCAGCGCACCCCATTGGTCCAGCCCCTCTCCGGCTGACTGAAACTGGCCAATCAAACCTGAGCAGGGCGACCCTGCTATTTGTTTAAATTCCTTCTCTTTTTTTTTTTTTTTATTTCAGCACAAACAACTTTCTGCAAGTTGCTCATCTATTGCTCACAACTTGGAGGGGAAATATTATTTGAGTTGAGTTTTTTTTTGGTTTTGGCATTTTGTGAAGACATTCATTTAAACGTGTTCTCAAGCTGCCGCTGAGGGTAAATTGGAAAGAAAAACAAACCGCCGCTGTCGTTGCCTGCATTGGGACGACAGTAGCGCTGCACATATGAAGCTCCTCAGCCCTTTAAATGAGGAAGAAAATGAGAGGATTTTTACCAAGGCCGTTATTACCCCGTCTCTCCGTTTCCGACACTAGGATGAGCTGGAAGTGAGAGCAATACATCATCAGACCGGCTGTCAGAGCTGTCCCAAGGTTTTCCCTGTGAGAGTTACCACCGGGGCAGAGTCTTTTTTTATTGTGTTCCCGCCATAATTCTTCTCTGCTTTCCCCGGTTTCTCATTTCAACCCTGCTGTTCGGGGTGTAGAGAGTTCCTTGTGATCCGATGGTGCAAATTTATCGGTAACGTCTCTGAGAGTGAACCGTGAGAGCAAACTGGGGGAGCCAAATTCCTCGTCATGATATGTAGCCCACTTATATGCTCGTCTCTTATGCTCAGCGATATAGAGAGATTTATAATTGTCTAATTCTTTGGCAGCATTAATGGTGATTTGTCCTCCCAGTAAAGTGCATTGGATTGATCTAATTGGAGAGAGGGTTGAACAGACTGCAGGTTTTGTGTGTGACTCAACCCAGCATTCAATCAGCCATTTTAGCTATCTGACATGTATAGGACTCTGGGTTGAGTCGAGTTGTTTGCTTTGAAAGGGAGGATGTTATTTGTCACTTTAGTTAGCCAAACGTCTCATAACATACATCAGAAAATTCTTGCATTTAAAGCCTGCATTGAAGTGTCCATACTTCATAAATAAATAATTCATAAAGCCCCCCACCCCAAACGGCTATAAATACACCATAATGCCACTAAGGCAAGGGACTTGCTAACTTCATAACGGTATCTACTTATCGACTAGAAAGCTGTCCGAAAACATTGTGAGTCTTCTGGAGAGGAGTCACTGCTGTCCGTGGTTCAGGGGTCAGTGTTGTGTTTTTTCTGAGCTCTTGTAGTTCTTGGTCAGTGTACTCAAGACGATGGTAATGGCAGTAAAGTGGAAAGCACACAGTGCATCCTGTTCATAGCGCTGGTTATGCTTCAGCAGAAACGATGGCCCACGCACAAAGCTTCTCGTTTCCAGGGGGGTCTCGGTCCACACGCTTATTGTGAGCCGCGACGTCGGCGGTTTCGATCCAGCCGCGTGACCTTTGTGTTGCATGTCTCTCCCTCTCTCTCTCGCATTCTTCCTGTCTCTCTAAACTCTGCTGTCCAATAAAGTTGAAAAATCCCTCAAAACATATATATATATATATATATTTTTTAAAAGCCTTTCGTTTCCTGTGAGCAGGTGTCAGCGGTCTGCAACTGATTATTTATTATTTATTTTTACTGAAGACAAAAAATAAATAATAATTCCCCACCCATACCATGTTGGCCCATGAGAGTGGGCGTGGCTACCCACATGATGCGACACACAATATTTACACAATTTAAGTTATAAGCGTTGCAATTTTTAGTATTATCAATGAATAATATGCTACAGACCAATTTACCATTAATAATTGATTTTATGGTGAAATCCCCCTTTAATGTGTAAAATTTGGGAGATTAAATGTGATTAAAACCAGGAAAAAAAACAAAAACAAAAAAACATATGGGCATCTCTGGTCGCCAAGCGTTCTCCGTGCTAATCATCTCAATTTAGCTCGGAGCGCTGGCGTGCGTGGCGGGGGTCCCCCGCCAAGCCATGGCAACAGCGGGAGCGCGCTCAGTCAGTAATCTTGCTTCTAAAGACATGGACATAGAAACAGATGATTTACTCAGGCATGGGGTGACTGTAACCTTCCAACACACACAGAGCTCCTTTTATCCAGCCAATGGCAGGCCCCTAGCTAAAACGGCCAATCAAACGTAAACAGACGCTAAAAGGCTGTTTACCTGCTGTCGATGATGCTGTTACATTGAGTATAGCATTTAGCTAGCTGAGGATAAATATCATTAAATTGGCAGTTATTTTTAATTGGGCAGAAGTTAGAATGTGACATTTACAAGAGTATAAATGGTTTTCTCATAAATATTACCCTAACAACAGTAAAAATAAATCTTAGAACTTGCATCAAGCTTTCTGTGTATCCATAGCAACTTGTAAGTATGATGTGTGATCTTTTGCTTCATATCCTCTGCACAATATGTGGTGAATTGTGCGAATGAATATAATAATAGTAATATCCATAGTCTTTTCTGTGACTGTGGCAATATGAGAGGAGGAAGTACTTATGAATAGATCAGGGATTTCACAGCAAAGGTAATACAGTCAGTGTACCATTTTATCCAAACCTTGTCTAACGTGCAAGAAAATGTGCAAGAAAATTGTCGTATTTCAAATGATTTCCCTGAAGATGTTTTAAAATGAAACCACATGCTTCTGGGTCCGGGCTTAATTTGGCTAGACGGAGTATCGTAAGACTGTCTGAGAATTGTAGTGATATTAGGATTCCTCATATACTGTATTCCTGCTTACTTGTCATAAAACAAACAATTAAAATCTTTTTTTTTAAAAATATATATTCCGGGTCTGTTCTGTGATATGTTCTACATCTTTTCGGTTTTCATTACACACCAGTAAAATGTTGAATTTGAACCCCACAGAAACCAACACCTGCAGAAGATGTCAGAGTGACTCAGGTACTCTTGTGTGTTCTGGTATTGTTCCGCTTGTACAGTGCGTCAGTGGGGAGCTGCTGTATATACGCCACCATCGTCACCCTCCACAATGCATCCATCTCTTCCTTTCCTGCATTTAGTTGAACTACAGAGGGGCGGAGTCTCAAGTAACGCAGGCCTGACTTCACTGTATTGCCCGTTTCCCTTCACTTTGAATTACCGATTAGCCTTTTACCATTTAGCCTTTTACCGTTTAGCCTTTTACCGTTTAGCCTTTTACCAATTCGCTTTTGTGACCCCCATGTTCGTTCTGTTGTTGTTTTATTTGACAATCATCAATAGATATAATACTGTTTCACCTGAAAACAGTTGTCAAAATACATTTAAAAAACATTGAGGTGTTAAAATGCACAAAAAAATCCAAAGGCTTATTTCCATTGTTGGGGTGGGAGGGGAGTGGGTGCTGCAAGATGACAAGTCTGGCAAGACTGACAAGTGCAGGTACAATATCAATTTAAGACACATAAAAAGAAAAAAACAGCAAACAGCGAGAAAGTATTACCTGCTAAGGCCCTTAGTCTGAGAGACTATTTAATTGCCATGTTTCGATGTCCCGCCAAGCTCCAAATTTTGTGCGACTAATTTAGGAATGGCAGTAGTCTGGGAATAGTGTACTCAGATTTGTTTTACTACGCGGAGTTTCAAAGTTCAGGACAAGCCGCAATGCAGTGACACCGAACCAAGGCCTCGGTTGCATTTTTAGGTCGGGGGGGGGGGGGGGGGGGGGTGGTTAACATTCCTGCTCAATACCTGTTTGTTGCAGTTTCACTAAAGCATGGTTGTATTGATTTTTCTGTTCATTTTTGTCACAGTCTGCTAGACAAACCCATCAAACGGCTTTATAATTGTGTGCTGTAATATCATATCAGTGGAATATGCATTCGGTGTACAGTATCCATGATATCTCCGTTTGTATCATATCTGTTTGTGTTTGTACGCCCCTGGGGCATCAGTAAGGGCTTTTCTTGCATGAGTAATTGTAGGTTTTTTTGAGCAGTTTGACAGTGAACAATGTAAACCATTCTTTAGGAATTCAGTTTTGTCAAATATTTGGCCACGCAGCAAAAACCTGCTGTTGATTTGAAGATAGTGTCCAATGTTTCTGTACACAGTTACAGGAAATGCATTTGGAGTGTTATGCTCCTCTACATGTAGTTACAGGAATGTGTGTGGGTTGCCTTGTTTTTGTACCTGCATTTATAGGACATTTATGTGGGTTGTAATGTTTCTTTGCCCAGTTCTGCAATGTTTCTTCTTTATTTACCTGTGAAATAGGAGACAGATTTGTAGACTTAATTTTGCTTCAGCAACAGCGGTATGATTATTGAACGTTGTTTTAGTTTCATTATTGTATTTTATATAGGGTATTACTAGCCTGTAGTAGTGTTAGCTCTTGTGTCATGGCAATATTAAAAGCGCAATATTATAAGCACGGTCGTAGTAGACTAAAGATGAAATAATCTCCTCATAGAGTTGTCTATGTTGTGTTGGCTTTTTAATTGCTTTGAGACCATATGCAGAAATGGGAACAATCTGACATCAAAGCACAGCAGGAGGACTAAATCTTTGCTCGCGGCTCCCTCAGTCACCGTGACGACCACGCGGCTAAAGCGATGTTGATATTTTGAATGGAAAGACGACTCTGAGGGACTCTCACAAGCGCAGCAATCCAAGTCTGTGAAAGGAGAGGAAATGGGACGGACGGCCGACTGTACGAAAGCTACATTTTCACGTTTTCACGTTTTCACAGCATATACAGTGTAGCGGGAATGCTAAATCTGGGCGGCGTTAGCATGGATTCAGTGGTATCTGCGTACCCTCTCGCTTACCGCCAGCATCTCCCCAGCTAGCTACCCAGAGGGTGCAAAAGAAAGGGATCCTGCGTATCTGGGTGGGGTTCGCAACTTAGCTGGCTAGCATGCAACTTGCAACGGCATGAACCAGTGATTATATTCAGTTAATTTTTATAACTATTTAGTTCGCTGCCCTATTACTTTATATAGCTTGCCAGCTTACTGACGGAGAGGCTTGACTGTTACTTTTTTTTTTTTTTGGGAATGTCATTATCAACCACACTCGTTATCTTTTGTCATGTTAATTGCTTTTTGCCACAGACGACAAAAGTGCTCTCGTCCGAAGCATGTGATGTCAGTTCCTGCTCCTTAATCAGCGATTAACACGGTTCACAAGTCCAGCTGGCACGGGTATGAATGGAGGAAGACGCCATGTGCAGTTTAACAGGCTTGCAGACACTCGAGTGACCATCAGGGGTCACTGGTGAGCAATAATACGCTGTCATCCCCGCCAACCGAATCTCTCCCATCCACTGGGCGACTCTTGAGCCAGTTGTGTATCACCCGACAGACTCGATACCAGACCGTTGGGTCCATCCATGCGCTCGACCAGGGGGTTTCAATCTTTTCTGACCACCACCCAGGCTCAAAGGCATCCAGGGGACCCCAATCATGAGTTAAAAAGGGTTATATTTAAAAAATATATATATTTTATATTTTGAAATTTATTACAAAATATATAGTCGTTTATTCTATATAGCCATTGCATATCACGTCTGGCCAGGGACCCTCTACAGTATCTTCAAGGACCCCCTGGGGTCCACGGACCCCCTGTTGAAAACTCAGGCACTAGACCACTGCCTCAACAGGATGAGCCACCAAAGCAATCCCTCAAAATTGATAAGTTTTAGGAGTTTGGAGCTGGAAGTGGCCAAGGAAAAAAATATCCTGTAAACATCATAAAATGAATATGGAGATTATCTGCACTCTGCATTTCCTGCTGTTTCTGCACATCTTGTTCGGAGCTCAAACATATGCTCCGTTTTAACAGGGCTATTTTCTAGTCACAAAATGCTGAGTTAGTGCTGTCTAACACACCTGTGTCCTTTGAATCCAGTCCTCCTATGAAACGGCCCTAAATGCCCCAGGTAGGCTACACACAGTACAGACTGCGATAGGAAAGTTTCTCGTCCCTTCAAATTTGTGCTCAGCGACTTGCATGGCGATTAAATCACTTGCAGAGATCCGCTGCGCACACACACACACACACACACACACACACACACACACACACACACACACACACACACACTGGCTGGGTGTTTAATGCTAAACGGTCAGTTTGATGAAGTGGGCCGCGTTTCGGTGATGGATTCTTCACGCAGCTTTTTAGGAGGTTTGAGTAACCACGGCGACGCAGCGGCTATCGAGACCCCCCCCATGTTGTTCGGTCAGCGGGAGGGCAGCTCTTTCACCCCGACACAAAGGAAGGGAGTAGAGGGCCTCTGCCAATGGGAGGAGGACTAGGGATGAGATGGCGGCCTGTCATAGGTCCGCAACGACAGCCCCTTCCACTCGTCTCCGCCCACCTCGCCTTCGCCCCTCCCCTACATAAACCCACAAGGCACAATGACCACCGTTTATGTTCTTAGTGCGGGTGGGCGGAGCTACCGTTTATGTTCTTAGTGCGGGTGGACGGGGCAACTGTCTCCATCCTCAAATTGTGGCCATTCCTGTAAAAAACACATTTTGTAAAAAGCGCTGTACAAATAAAATTTAATTGAACATCTAAACTAACTTTTTTTTTTTTTTTACCATTTTTATCAAAACTTCTTGCCATGACATCATTCCAGGTAGCATAGTCGTTTGGTTTCTCAGGTTACCAGATGGTATGGCAAGGCATATTAAAACATTTTCATGATGGTAGATACAGATTGAGACAAGGAAGGCATTAAGGAAGGAAGGCAATAACTTCCGTGGGATTTGGGGAGTCCGACGCCGCTGTGTGAATTGCTTATGTTATGAATAACACATAAAACCAGGGTTGCTTTAGATTTCGGGTGAATAAAGTCCTCTGAATAGATTGATGATTCAAGGTTATCCTGACTGGATTTTACACCTCTGTCTGCGTGGCTGGTACTGGTTGGGAAAACCCTGAGAGTGACAAGGGAACAGATTTTCGGGCGTCTGTCATACCTGCCCGCTCCCGTGGCATGGGACATACTCTGCTGGAGACCAGAATGACAAGACTATGCAAGGCCTGTTCCACCAATGGGACAGACGGACGCTCCATCCAAAGCACATTCTGGAAGAGACTTCTCGTGTTGGATTGTTTTAAAAATAAAATGGAAATGAAGGGGATTGAGAAAGATTGAAGAACCGTAGTAGGCAGTAGTCATGATTGTTATACAAGCAGCTCTGGGCTAGGAGTATGCAGTCAGGCTGTGGTGGGGTAGGGTGGGGGTAGTGGGGGGGTTTGGAGGTAGTATCAGTTTCTCTGCCTGTCACTCATACCCTCTAGTCTTTGAGTAAAATAGCAGTTTCCCGCCCCTTTGACCACAGTGCCTGAGCCAGGGCAGTGAAGTATAGTGGTAAGCCCTGTCTAATGGTGCGGTAGAAGGGCTCTCGTTTAAGCGGAACGGTCGATGCCCCTCCCCCCTCCCCACTCCCCACTCAGTTGTGCATCTGTGGCATGGGGTGGAGATCTGGGGCTCTTGTGTTCAACAGCTGGGCCCGTTTCAGCCCCTCATCTCAAGCTAGGTCACTGGCGTGATTCTAGACAAGTGTGAAAAAGGATTAGTATTCTCAGGGTTAATGCTTGGGGGGGGAAAGCTCTTTTTATGGTGAGATATGTAAATGAGGTTTTATGTGGCAGGCTTTTGTCTCTGTGGGTGAGCTCCATAACTAGCGCCCGGGCTAATAAATACAGCACAATCTCTCCTGCTTCACATTTAATGGCCATATTAGTGTCATTTATGGAGATGTGTCATCCCCTGTACCGCGGGGAACCAGCTTAAAAATGTAGATGTGTGTTTGAAAGCAATGATAGGCAAGGCCATTGTGAACAGGACAGTAATGTCAGCTTAGTAGATCTGTTAAGTTTGCAACTTATACCCATATACACATACAGTGAGCACCATAATTCATTGGACAGTGACACATTTTTTGTGACCCAACAATATCAAAAGACTCTTGATATCTTATTTTCTGGTACTCTTACGAGCGATACTATAACTTCTCTGCATTTGAATGGATCTCTATGGGAATTGGGGGATGGGGCTAGATTTAGCTGCAAATTATGCTGGAACAATATGGAATACATAGTTTGCAAAATGGCTCTAAGTCATCAAGGCTCTGAGGTATCAAACGAACCTCAAACCATCACTCTGCTGCCAGATATGCAGTAGATATGGATGGATCACTTTATGGGTTGTTTCTCCTGACAAATTTTCCTATTGAACTCTGGAAAGTCAGGAGAAGAAACCCTTCAAGTTATCCATCCATATCTGCTGTATTTCTGGCAGCAGAGTGATGGTTTAAGGCTTGTTTGATATGTCAGACCCTTGATGACATAGAGACATTTAGCCAACCATGTGTTCCATACTGTTCCAGTGTAATTTACAGCTAAATCTAGTCCCATTACCATAGAGATCCATTCAAATGCAGAGAGATAATAGTATCGCATGTAGGAGTCTTTTGATATTGTTGGGTCACAGACATCAGGCAATCATGGCATGCAAAGGATATGTGGCCAAATATTTAAAAAATGACTACTTTATTCTACATTGTTAAACTGTCCAATATTTTTGATGCCCGAAAATGGGGGGGGGGGGGCTATGTACAAAAGGTTCTATAATTTCTAAACGGTTCATCCAATATGGATGATAATGCATTCAATTTAAAGCTGACAGGCTGCACTTCAACCTCATTGTCATTGTATCCTTTCAAACTCAAAAGTACTCGAGTACAGAACCAAAATAACAAAGAATGTGTCACTGTCAAATTATGGTGCTCACTGTATATACATATATAGGGCTGTACTAATCAACATAATCGGTCCGATTAATCAACTAATGCTTTGCATTTCATTTTCAAATCAACTAGCCTGCTAAGATTTTTATGGACATTTTGGTTAAACTATGTAGAGAGACAAAGCGCCCTGTCTACTGTGTAAATGGAGCTTTTCATAAAAGGGTAATGCGAGCCTTTCTTTTTAAAAAATAAATAAATAAACATTAATTATTTTGCACAAATTACAAAAAATCTAATCCCAGCATACTGTCAGTGCAGAACGCACGCTGAAGGATCGGTCTTCATTGCTGCAGGTTCTCCAGAGAATAGAGCACGTTTTTTAGCGCACAGTCCTTTTTACCTTGTAGATAAGGGTTTATACAGCGTTGCAGTAATGCTGCGTTTGCGTTGCACAAACAGCGCGGGAAGTCTCAACCAACAAATGCACACGCCTTCAGGACTAAAGCGCACGCATCCTGCCGTCTCTGAAATACGTTATTTAAATGGGAATCGCATTCGGTCCGTCAGCTTGTCTCTCACAGCTGTTGAGAGGCCCCTGTGTGTGACTTTCAGGGAAAATATCACCACCCTCAGTCTATTGTAATATAATTTCATTTTTTTAATGGGCCCATGTGGAAGCCCCAAGTATAGATATGCAGTGTTATAGATAATACCACAAAAGTAAGTAATATCCTAAATAGGTAATCGCATATTGCAATGTAATACAGTCATATTTGTAATATCCTTAATCGTGACGCCTTTACGTCTCCGTGGGATTCATAATTATCAGTCAATGAATATTCTATTCAGTGCAAGGCGCATTGAAACGGCACAATATGGCCGTAACGGAGGGAAGAACAGGGATACTTCTCTGTTATATAATGCTTTATCTCAGTTTTGGCCCTCCCTTTTTTCAACAGAATTATCCACCTGGTTTCACTGGGCAGAAGGCCCATTGGAATTACAGAACTCAATCCTGAGCACTGGCGGACCCCCGCCCCCCTGGTGCCCCCCCGGTTGAAAACGTCGCGCTTAAGTGCCCTCTTGAGTGGCGAAAACGAGTGTATGTGCCCTATTGGCTGCCCTTCACATAGGAAAACATCACAAGAAAATACAATAACATGTCTTAATGAGTGCTCTATTAGTGGATAAAATGTGATGCAGTGCCCTATTGGTGCCCTTCCGATTGTCTAAACTTGACAATCCCTATGGATGCCCTTCCAAAGGTAAACAGTGCTGTGATAAAGTGCCCTCTATGCTGCCACTACATAAGTGTCCCAAAGGGTGTCCTTTCTGGATTGCCTACATAATGTTAATCAAGGACGAAGACTATTTCAGCACACATAACGCATCATAGCGATGCTTTTTGGGCGCTGATTGGGCCCCATGTCGTGCAGTAGGTGCCCTTTTTTTCTTTTTGCCCCTGCCCTTCAAACAGCCTGAGTCCGCCACTGATCCTGAGTGATGTGTGTGCATGTAAAGCACCGCGGTTCAATACATAAACCGTATCATGCATCTCTCATGCAAGATATGGACAGCACTTGCACAACCTAAATCCAAAACTTAATTTCTCACACCACTGTTTAGCCTTTGAGTAGCACAGCTGAAGGCACTGGGCTATGCTCTATGCAAACGTTATCTTCAAAACCTGAGAACATTGATTTAAAATTCAGTTGGGCATTACTGCTGGACTGTTCGGTCTAAATTCAGTAAAAAAGAAAAATATTTGCAGTTGTGTAACAAAACAGTCCCTCCCCCCCATTCTCCCCGGGCTTCTGTGTACCCTTAAGGCAGTCAGATCAGCATTGTGTTTTCATTTGCACCGACCACAATGACTGTTGAATGTATTTTTTCGTTTTTGAAGAAGGTACACACAGTACAAGTATTCTCTTAATGCGTAATGTGTCAAACTAATCTCGGTATGTAGTCCTTTCCTAGGGTCTAAAAAAACTTCAATACATTCCACAAAAACGCAGTAAATTAGGTTACGTTTGATGCTCTGGTAAAAACTCTCCAGCAAACATACTGCGCGGCTCGTCTTTTCTTCCGCTCTCCGGGAAAAAGCTATTAGCGCTAAGTGGAAAAACACGTCACAGCTTGCAATTTGTGCTGTACACATAATGTGTTGTTAAGGTCAAAAGGACACGAGGGTTCTCTGTTGCAGATAATGGGGAAGGTAGATCAGAGCTCTGCCTGTCACTTAATTATGATTTATTACCTCTGCCGAGACCGGTTCGGTTTCATTTAATGCCACCTTTTCCCTGTTCATTGGCGTGCTGTGACTTCTTACTTCTAAAATGTGTATCTAATTGGAGCTGGAGCTTAACTAATTAAGTGTTTGGTCAAAGTAAGGTCAAACCCGTCATGAAGATGAACTAAAATCCATTTTATATCAAGGAGAAATGTTTAGTTGGACTTCCCAAACCCTTACCGTTGCTTTGATTCAACCATGCACGCCGTGATTTCCTTTAGCGAAGCAGTCTCACATTGCATGCGCCACAGGAAGCTGTTCCAAGATCAAACATCATTTTTGAAGAGTAATCAGGCAATATACAAACATAACTTGCAAAAACAGCCTGTCTTGGCAAGTGTTTTAGCCTTGTAATGAGACTTATTTGTATTGAAATCTTATTTTCTACTTGAGAGAGAAAAAATATTAGCTTGCTTTAAATAACTTTTTCCCTTGACAAGTGAAATTGTTACCCCATTGGCAATCTTTTTGTCTCTTTTTTTTTTTTTTAAAAAGCAATAGAAATAAGATTTTAATTCTGAATGTAAGACTAAAATATTATTTTGGGTTTAATAATATTTTATATTAATATTATACTAAATTATATTTTGGGTTTTTTGAAGTGTACAACCCCTGGAGGCATAATGTCGCCGTACAAACTGCTTTGGAGTTGGCCTGCTTGCAGTGTATTTTCTATCTAACGAACCCCCGAATACCCCCATACTAGCATTTGTAAAGCCAGAACATTAATTTCACAACATTCTGTAGATATCTAAAATATCTTTCTCGGCAAAGACTGTGTAGGCCAATCAAAAACATACATTAAAACAAAGTGTTGGCCTACTACGCCTTTAAGGCATTTTCGACGATAAGCATTACCTTACGACAGGACCTTATGACATCATGAGACGTGAGCTGATGTACACTGCAGCTACCGGAGATGATTAATAGTGCAGATGGTTACCTCAGCTTTATAGAGCGCTCACGAGTCAGGAGAAGCTCCTGAAGACATCATTAGCTTCCCGCGTCGCTCTCTCCGCAGGTCCGCTTCACAATTTCTGCTGAGCAGCGTGCGGTCGGATAGCAGTTACTCCGCTATTCCGCGTAACGTTTCGCATGTTTACACAAACAGCATTACCCCGCTGCTTTGTCTTCATAGTTATTTATTATTTTTGGATTGTTTCTGTCTGTCGCAATAATAATCAGGCACATCTCTTTGTGTTTAATTCTATTTTATAATTTAAACCCATTTTCTCGCGCACAAACGTTTCTCGCGCAACTGTCAAGATATAATTTTCAGTTGACAAGCGGTAGCCTGTCAACTGGTAGTCATTCGCAGCTCACCTGTGAATACACCATTCTTGTGTTATTCAGAACTTTGTGGATATTTTTACATTTTCTTTTTTAATTATTAATTTGGGCCTGTAAGAAACCGCATGGCTGTTCAACCTTTTTTATGTATCGTTTTTTATTGTTTATTTCGGGTTGGGTAACGAGGTCACATGATTGCATCTGTAATCCAGTAAGAACTGTCTCGTTGATTGTGTTCTGTAAAAAAAAATCCAGTAACTGGAAATGTGAGCTATTTGATCGTAACTATTAGTAGGCTAAATAACGTTTACAGCAAACATCAGTAAGATATTCTCATTGCCAAAAGCACAAGAATTTTGATGATCGTGTTGTTAATTTGGTGCGCTGTGAAGTTGTTTGATTTTGCTTCCATGGTGTTATGATTTCATGACCTTGTGTTTCGCGTTAAAGCAGATAGATTTTGGCACACAGTAACCAGGTTTTGAGCCTAGGCCTTTTGTTTCATTTAGCAAAAGGATTTGTTGTCACGTGTGGAATATTTTGTCTTGCGTGTTAACTGCTTTGTTAATTCAAGAAAGCCAAGTCATTTTGACAAGCTATTCTGGTAGAATGAATATCTTATTGAGGAGCTGGTTGAGAGGAATTTCAGAGTGAGAGTGCCCCCTTGTGGCAAGATGCAGAATTGTACCCGAATGTTCTATTCCAGAACAAGCAACACTTCTGAAATGAACGATGCGTTTGAATGTATGACCTATAATGAATAGATTTATTGCAAGTTTGACAGCTAATACAAAGAAGTTATGTTTATTGTTTATGAATGAAGGAAACAAATTAAATATAAATCAAATGCCTAAGAACTGGAAAGCTGAAAACCTGGTAAATGAATTGGTCCACTTTCTTAAAAATTAGTGTTTTAATGTTTTTTTTACCTCCTCATCGTTTTGGCATGGATCGTCCTCCATACCTCATCCATGCTTTAACCACTCTCTTCAGCTCCACAGTGGTGGTAAAATGCATATTCACAGCGCCTGCATTAATGACAGGAACTCACGGGCGTGGCCGTTTCCTTTCAGCTCTCCTGTCGTCATGGTGCGAGGAGCTGGGTCGGCTCCTCCTCCTCCGGCATCAGAAGAACCGGGCCGGCGAGACCGCAGGGAAAAGCATTCCCACACAGCCGTCCCTGGGCTCTATGAAACCTGCCTTATCGCACGGGTCAGTACCACAACCCACCTCTGATACACGAGTCCAGACCAAAGTCTGTCTCTCACACACGGGTCAGTACCACAGTCTATCTCTCTCACACACGGGTCAGTACCACAGTCTATCTCTCTCACACACGGGTCAGTACCACAGTCTCTCTCACACACGGGTCAGTACCACAGTCTCTCTCTCTCTCACACGGTTCAGTACCACAGTCTATCTCTCTCTCACACAGGTCAGTACCACAGTCTCTCTCTCACACATGGGTCAGTACCACAGTCTCTTTCTCTCACACACGGGTCAGTACCACAGTCTCTTTCTCTCACACACGGGTCAGTACCACAGTCTCTCTCTCTC
The DNA here is from genome assembly GCA_029718625.1 of Synaphobranchus kaupii. Lineage (NCBI taxonomy): Eukaryota > Metazoa > Chordata > Actinopteri > Anguilliformes > Synaphobranchidae > Synaphobranchus > Synaphobranchus kaupii. Next base: position 112,084,563 of record CM056380.1, read on the forward strand.
ACACACGGGTCAGTACCACAGTCTCTCTCACACACGGGTCAGTACCACAGTCTCTTTCTCTCACACACGGGTCAGTACCACAGTCTCTTTCTCTCACACACGGGTCAGTACCACAGTCTCTCTCTCACACATGGGTCAGTACCACAGTCTCTCTCACACACGGGTCAGTACCACAGTCTATCTCTCACACACGGGTCAGTACCACAGTCTCTTTCTCTCACACACGGGTCAGTACCACAGTCTATCTCTCACACACGGGTCAGTACCACAGTCTCTTTCTCTCACACACGGGTCAGTACCACAGTCTCTCTCTCTCTCACACATGGGTCAGTACCACAGTCTCTCTCACACACGGGTCAGTACCACAGTCTCTTTCTCTCACACGCGGGTCAGTACCACAGTCTCTCTCTCACACACGGGTCAGTACCACAGTCTCTTTCTCTCACACACGGGTCAGTACCACAGTCTCTTTCTCTCACACACGGGTCAGTACCACAGTCTCACACACAGGTCAGAACCACAGTCTCTCTCTCACACACACGGGTCAGTACCACAGTCTCTCTCACACACGGGTCAGTACCACAGTCTCTTTCTCTCACACACAGGTCAGAACCACAGTCTCTCTCTCTCACACACGGGTCAGTACCACAGTCTCTCTCACACACGGGTCAGAACCACAGTCTCTCACACACAGGTCAGAACCACAGTCTCTCTCACATACGGGTCAGAACCACAGTCTCTCACACACACGGGTCAGAACCACAGTCTCTCTCTCTCACACACACGGGTCAGTACCACAGTCTCACACACAGGTCAGAACCACAGTCTCTCTCTCACACACACGGGTCAGTACCACAGTCTCTCTCACACACGGGTCAGTACCACAGTCTCTCTCTCTCACACACACGGGTCAGAACCACAGTCTCTCTCTCACACACACGGGTCAGTACCACAGTCTCTCTCACACACGGGTCAGAACCACAGTCTCTCTCTCTCTCTCTCACACACACGGGTCAGAACCACAGTCTCTCTCTCTCTCTCTCACACACGGGTCAGTACCACAGTCTCTTTCTCTCACACACGGGTCAGTACCACAGTCTCTTTCTCTCACACACGGGTTAGAACCACAGTCTCTCTCACACATAGGTCAGTACCACAGTCTCTCTCTCTCTCTCTCTCTCACACACGGGTCAGAACCACAGTCTCACACGGGTCAGAACCACAGTCTCTCACACGCGGGTCAGAACCACAGTCTCTCACACACGGGTCAGAACCACAGTCTCTCTCTCACACACAGGTCAGAACCACAGTCTCTCTCACACGCGGGTCAGAACCACAGTCATTTCACACGGGTCAGTACCACAACCCACCTCTGGTACTGTCTGGTACTGTTCTGATGCACAGAACAGTACCAGAACCTCACAATCCTGGGCTCTCTCTTGTTGTAAAAGAGATGAGTGGTGTGGATATGAATTGTGGGTGAATTGTGTCAGGACTAGGAGGAAAAGTGCACTGCAAAAAAAGACCAAGCACCTATGCTCACAAGCCTACAATCATACAAATCTATATGACTCAAACATAAAGAGGAGCAACCAATGAGACAGTTGTGAACATTGCATGTCTTTAACGTACCCATTGGTTCATTTGCAAATTGATTTGCATGAGACAGAAATTGAGTATTTTACAGTATTTTTATCGTATATATTTTTTCACCTCAAAAGCTTTTGAAAGGCAATCACTATCAAAGCAAGTTTTGTATAAATGATCATACTTGGGTAGATCATAGGTCAAAGTGTACCTTACAATGATGGAATCCTGATGCCTAATGTCTGAAACTTTGTGTCTTATGGCTTGTTTTTAAAAAAAAATCTGGAACATGTCTTCCAAAAATCAATATGTCTGCCTGCCATAGCATACGACCTATCGATGCAAAACTCGCTCCGCACGTCTGACCATAGATGTAGAACCATAGATGTGACATATCATGTAATGTAATAGTATTTTGGAATTCTGAAATGGAACAATTTGGCAGCCATCTTACCTGGGTACAGCTATAATAGGAACCTATGGAAAAGTGTCATGTACTTTTTAACCCACTGTGATGTCATAATCGGGTCTCAGAAGCCAGATAGCTGATGATTGGCTCATAGATATAAAACCATGGTTACTGGCTACCATCTTACCTGGGTATGGTCTCAAAGATTGTGCCACTAACTATGACATATGTCACATCTATGGTTCTATATCTATGCATCTGACCTTCTATACAGTTTTCATCAAATACGACAGAACTCTTCGGGAATTATAGTGCTTTTGTGGTAAATGGGAGAGCACGAAATTTCAAAACGCAAGGCTGTCCAAAGACAAGATGATGTTGTCGCATGCTTGGCTGCAGTACATGCAGCATGCAGCAGCTGCATTACCTGCAAGAAATCTCAACTCAGTGGTTTTTTCCCCCGCAGTGATGGTTCCTTCCCTTACGACTCCGTTGCCTGGCAACAGAACGCCAATCAGCCGCCAGGATCCTTATCTGTGGTGACGACAGTGTGGGGCCTGACCAACACGTCGCAGAGTCAGGTGAGACGCAAGGCCGTCCAGGATTGGCTGAGTACCAAAAATATGTAAAACCTTGCTGAAAATTAATGAGTAGATGAATAAAGTAATAAATGAGTAAACTGATGGTTTCCACTCATGAAGTCCACTCTAAAGACATGTGTTTTCCCTCACAGAGAATCACATCTGGTTATTATGTAACTGCGTGGAGCAAACTGAGGTGATTGCATCAGTGTGCGTCTGCATTGTGTTAAAATGCTCTTTGTTTTCATGTTGGTGTTGTTTTTGAAACAGGTACTGGTCAACAGCACTCCCATGAATCCCGGGGGCAACCCCATGGCGTCTGGCATGTCCGCCCACAACCCTGGGATGGGCTCGCCTCAGTACGCCGGCCAGCAGCAACAGTACCCCCCCAAAGGAGGATCCGGGCAGGCTTACCTACAGCAGGGCGTGTACGGGCGGCCCGGTTACCCAGGCGGAGGGTTCAGTGGGAGGTAAAGGGCTCAGGTGTACGTTTAGCAGGGCGTGTACAGACAGCCTGGTTACCCAGGAGGGGGCTGTAGTGGCAGGTAAAGGGCTCAGGTGTACCTTTAGCAGGGCGTGTACAGACAGCCTGGTTACCCAGGAGGGGGCTGTAGTGGGAGGTAAAGGGCTCAGGTGTACGTTTAGCAGGGCGTGTACGAGTGGCCTGGTTACCCAGGAGGGGACTGTAGTGGGAGGTAAAGGGCTCAGGTGTACCTTTAGCAGGGCGTGTACAGACAGCCTGGTTACCCAGGAGGGGGCTGTAGTGGGAGGTAAAGGGCTCAGGTGTACATTTAGCAGGGCGTGTACAGACAGCCTGGTTACCCAGGAGGGGGCTGTAGTGGCAGGTAAAGGGCTGAGCTTTACCTTTAGCAGGGCGTGTACAGACAGCCTGGTTACCCAGGAGGGGGCTGTAGTGGCAGGTAAAGGGCTCAGCTTTACCTTTAGCAGGGCGTGTACAGACAGCCTGGTTACCCAGGAGGGGGCTGTAGTGGGAGGTAAAGGGCTCAGGTGTACCTTTAGCAGGGCGTGTACAGACAGCCTGGTTACCCAGGAGGGGGCTGTAGTGGGAGGTAAAGGGCTCAGGTGTACCTTTAGCAGGGCGTGTACAGACAGCCTGGTTACCCAGGAGGGGGCTGCAGTGGGAGGTAAAGGGCTCAGGTGTACCTTTAGCAGGGCGTGTACAGACAGCCTGGTTACCCAGGAGGGGGCTGTCGTGGGAGGTAAAGGGCTCAGCTTTACCTTTAGCAGGGCGTGTACAGACAGCCTGGTTACCCAGGAGGGGCTGTAGTGGGAGGTAAAGGGCTCAGGTGTACCTTTAGCAGGGCGTGTACAGACAGCCTGGTTACCCAGGAGGGGGCTGTAGTGGGAGGTAAAGGGCTCAGGTGTACCTTTAGCAGGGCGTGTACAGACAGCCTGGTTACCCAGGAGGGGGCTGTAGTGGCAGGTAAAGGGCTGAGCTTTACCTTTAGCAGGGGGTGTACAGACAGCCTGGTTACCCAGGAGGGGGCTGTAGTGGGAGGTAAAGGGCTCAGGTGTACCTTTAGCAGGGCGTGTACAGACAGCCTGGTTACCCAGGAGGGGGCTGTAGTGGGAGGTAAAGGGCTCAGGTGTACCTTTAGCAGGGCGTGTACAGACAGCCTGGTTACCCAGGAGGGGGCTGTAGTGGGAGGGAAAGGGCTCAGCTGTACCTTTAGCAGGGCGTGTACAGACAGCCTGGTTACCCAGGAGGGGGCTGTAGTGGGAGGTAAAGGGCTCAGGTGTACCTTTAGCAGGGCGTGTACAGACAGCCTGGTTACCCAGGAGGGGGCTGTAGTGGGAGGTAAAGGGCTCAGGTGTACCTTTAGCAGGGCGTGTACAGACAGCCTGGTTACCCAGGAGGGGGCTGTAGTGGGAGGTAAAGGGCTCAGGTGTACCTTTAGCAGGGCGTGTACAGACAGCCTGGTTACCCAGGAGGGGGCTGTAGTGGGAGGTAAAGGGCTCAGGTGTACCTTGAGCAGGGCGTGTACAGACAGCCTGGTTACCCAGGAGGGGGCTGTAGTGGCAGGTAAAGGGCTCAGCTTTACCTTTAGCAGGGCGTGTACAGACAGCCTGGTTACCCAGGAGGGGGCTGTAGTGGGAGGTAAAGGGCTCAGGTGTACCTTTAGCAGGGCGTGTACAGAGCCTGGTTACCCAGGAGGGGGCTGTAGTGGGAGGTAAAGGGCTCAGGTGTACCTTTAGCAGGGCGTGTACAGACAGCCTGGTTACCCAGGCCTTACACAGACACTGGGTCTGTCAGCCAGCTGCAGTCTAGTCAGTCTAGACCTCGCAAAGGGAGCATTTAGGCTTTGAGTGACTACCATACAATACGATAAAACTTTATTGTCAGATTTTTCTGAAATTTGTTTTGCATCATAGCAGCTCCATTTAAAAACACACACATCATAAACAAGGCTCAACAATCTACACACAATCAAAATTACAGTCAACTCTGTGTGTTCTGAAGTTACCCGGGAGGTCCGAATGGCCCGGCAGGCATGGGCATGCCTCCTCAGACCCGGCCCTCCGCGGACTTTGCCCAGCCCGCCGCCGCCGCCGCCGCCGCTGCCGTTGCCGCCGCCGCCGCCACGGCAACCGCCACCGCCACGGCGACCGTCGCCGCCCTGCAGGAGACGCACAACAAGGACATGAACCAGTACGGCCCGGTAAGACTCGACCGAACACGCCCCAGCATCACCCGAGGAGAACTGCAGGCTTCTGTCGATGCTTATTAACGAATGCTCATGTCTCACAGATGCTAGTTTTATTCTTTTTATTATTTTTTTAAAATCTTTTTATTATTCATGAAATATTCTTGTCTGTGGTGCACAATATCCATGTAAGAAGAGCGCACAGACTAACAGTTTGGTTTCTCAGTCACCTGCTTTGTTTTCTGGTGCATGATGTCACCGCAATTCACCAATGGCAGGAGAAACTTGCAAGACTTCCTGTTTGGGGCAAACCATTTATGGCTGGAAAGGGGGTCGTCCCTGCTAATACAGAGCCATTGGAGCAGCCCAGCCCATCTTAGTCACAGAAGCACTCTGATTGGTAGCTCCTCCCAGTCACAGAAGCGCTCTGATTGGTAGCCCCTCCCAGTCACAGAAGCGCTCTGATTGGTAGCCCCTTCCTGTTCCTGTCACAGAAGCGCTCTGATTGGTAGCCCCTTCCTGTTCCTTCACAGAAGCACTCTGATTGGTAGCCTTTTCCTGTTCCAGTCACAGAAGCGCTCTGATTGGTAGCCCCTTCCTGTTCCAGTCACAGTAGCCCTCTGATTGGTAGCCCCTTCCTGTTCCAGTCACAGAAGCGCTCTGATTGGTAGGCCCCTTCCTGTTCCAGTCACAGAAGCGCTCTGATTGGTAGGCCCCTTCCTGTTCCAGTCACAGAAGCACTCTGATTGGTCCCACTTTCTTCCCCCAGATGTGCTCGCCCTTCCAGATGGGCCCCGCCCAGGGGTACAGCAGCCAGTTCATGAACCAGCCGGGCTCCCGGGGGCCCCCCTCCATCCAGGGCAGCATGAGCCCCGTGGGCATGGGGGCCTCAAGCATGAGCGGGCCCCCCATGGGGATGGGCCAACCCAGGGCCCAGGGCATGGGGCCCCTCGGGGCCCACGGACAGAGGGGGCCCCAGCAGGGCTACATGGGCCCCAGGCCCCAGTCACTTCCTGTGCAGGGGATGAAGAGGCCCTACCCTGGAGAGGTCAGCGGAGTCGAACCCGCAGCTCGCTGTGCTTAAACTGTGTCTGTTTCATTGCTTCGTGTGTTTTTTTGGTATGCTACGTACACCACGCTTCCGCCAAAAAAAAAACTCAGTTTTATAAATGTACGTGTATGAATGTGATGCCGATGCTTTTATTTGGGCGGCACGGTGGTGCAGTGGATAGCACTGTCACCTCACAGCAAGAAGGTCCCGGGCTCGAATCCCAGATGGGACTTTTCTGTGTGGAGTTCTCCCCGTGTCTGTGTGGGTTTTCTCTGGGTACTCCGGTTTCCTCCCACAATTCAAAGACATGCAGGTTAGGCTAATTTGAGGGGGGGGGGCGGGGGGCGTTAACCGGGTGTTGCTGTAAAAGAGCATGTGTGCTCAGTCAACCTACCCTGTATAAATAAAGGTAAATAATAATAATTTGGGATTTCTCTCGTCTCTCACACCAGGGTCCTTATGGTGGCCAGCAGTATGGATCTAACAGCCAGTTCCCCAACCAGCCAGGCCAGTACCCCACCCCCAGCCCTACCCGGCCCTTACCCTCACCCGGCTACCCAGGGCAGAGGCCACAAGGCCACCAGAGCACAGGGCAGTACCCCTCTCCGGGGGTACCCATGGGCCAGTATTACAAGGTGGGGGTCACCGGCGCACTCTGCTTGTAAAATGTCCTGGGCCCTGGGTTGGCCCATCCCCCGTGGGGGGCCCTGTCATGCCCACGGGGCTCTCGCTTGTCTCGACTGTGGAGCTTTTCCACCCTAGCTCCCCAGTGGTGGAACGAGCTCCTTAATGGTGGAACAAACTCCCCACTCTGCTGCGCTCAGCTGAAACACTGTCTGTTTTCCGTCGTGGTCTGAAAACGCACTTTTTTTTTTTGAAAACACCTCGACTAAAGTACCTATATAGGGCCAATTCTATAGTACTCGCTTCCTGTTTTTTTTGCTTGTTTTCTATTTAACTTGTGTTTTTGGTTATTTTATAGTTCAGAATATATAGCTGACTGTGTACTATTCATGTTCATTACTAGGGATGGCTCCCACGCTGTGAGAAAGTTGTGCTTTGTCGGATCTGCGTAGTAGTCGCGTCAGTGACCCTCAATATGCACTTATTGTACGTCGCTTTGGATAAAAGCGTCTTCCAAATAATTGTAATGTAATGTAAAATGTGCTTATATCCAGCGTGATGGTGCACCACAGACCTCTCTTTATCTGCACGTCATTCATTCATCTTATTTACTCTCCTTTTCAGCAAGAGCCGTTCAATGGTCAGACTAACACTTTCTCTGGCAGCGGATATTCATACAACCAAGGCGGTGTTACCGGGGTATGTTACCGCTCTGCTTCTCTGCATAGTGACCCTGTTACTCAAATCGTGGTCGTCGAGTGCTGAGAACTGCTGGTTTTCCACCCTCCCTTTACCTGGGAGTCGGGTAGGAAGACGGTCTGGCCAATCAGTGGCACTAATTGTGCAGTTAATTACCTGGGAGAAAAGAAAACCAGGGCCGGATTTGGATTTGAAGGACCAGATTTGAGTATCCATGGAGTTTTGTATACTTACTCGGGCTGCCCCCGACCAAATATTTGCTTAGTCGACCTGTCGACGTCAGTACAAACCCATAGTCGACTAACCGCCGTACATTTATGCTATTAATTAAATTATTTAAATATGTATTTTCGAACACCAAGAATGGTTTGACTTCCATCTGATCTATAGTAAGTTTACTGTATTACAGAGAAATACAAAACCGTCATTATGTGCATTTAAAATATCAATTGTAGCTACAAGCACAGGCTGCGATTTGCTGGCCTGCGCTGCCTATTAACGCCATCGGTTTGCTTATGGCCCACGCTGTAGGCTATTAACGGCATTAACGTTTTGCTGACAATGAAATCTTTGAGAAGATTCGCTGAGTGATAGGCTAATTGTTGCTTGCAGAGTTTACATTTAACTTTTTTAGGGTCATCCTTTAGAAGCTCAAAATACTCGCATACTTTTGATTTTCTCTGACATTTTATACAACTGATCTATTCCTTAATTAATAGACACCAATTGCTCGTTACAAGGCGCACGTCCGGAATGAATAGTTCCAGTCTCTTTTGATCAACGAATGGTTTAGTCGACTATTTGGGGGCAGCCCTAATACTTACTGTTCAAATTGTATACTTTACTGTGTATTGTTTACTCACAGGTCATATTGAATTTTTTTGTGTGTTGTGAGTAATAGCCGGTCATATTGTATACTTTAGTGTGTATTAACAGGTCATGTAGTATATTTCATTGTGTATTGTATACAAACAGGTCATGTTGTATATTTTATTGTGTATTGTATACTAACAGGTCATGTTGTATATTTTATTGTTTATTGTATATTTCTTTCTATCTCAGCCCCCTCGGACCGTCAGTAACTACCCCCACTCCCCCCGTCCCAGGGAATCCCACGCCCCCTGTGACCCCAGGAAGCTGTATTCCGCCATACCTGTCCCCCAACCGGGACGTTAAGTCCCCGTTTCCAGTAGAGATGAAGCCAAATATCCCTCCGAGTGAGTGTTCCAGTAAAGAGTCTCTCGTGTTCACCTTACATGATCTTTCCCCAAGGACTGCTCTACATGTACGGTACATAGGTCCCTGCTTACAGGAGTGAAACTTGAAGGGTTTCTTCTCCTGACTTATTTTTACATAGAGTTCAATAGGAAAATTTGTCAGGAGAAACAACCCTCCAAGTGATCCGTCCATATCTACTGCATATCTGGCAGCAGAGTGATGGTTTGAAGCTCGCTTGATAACTTCAGACCCTTGATGACTTACAGCCATTTTACCAACCATGTATTCCATACTGTTTCAGCATAATTTACAGCTAAATCTAGTCCCACCCCCCAATTCCCGTAGAGATCCATTCAAATGCAGAGACGTTATAGTATCGCTTGTAAGAGTACCAGAAAATAAGATATCAAGAGTCTTTTGATGTTGTTGGATCACAGACATCAGGAAGTCATGGCATGCAAACCAAAGTCATATGCAACCAAATATAAAAAATTATTACTTTATTCTATATATAAATACAGGGGTGCCAATAATTGTGGCACGTGATTTTGTTAAAAATAATTATTTCTTGAGGTTTTTTTTTTTCATAATAAATTTACTTCAGTTAAAGGTTGGATTTTTCTCATTTTTTCAGTGTGACATTAAGCTAATTCACCAAACGGTGAATTTTTTATAACCCTTTTTACTCATCTTTACCAGGGGTGCCAATAATAGTGAGGGCACTGTATGTTGTGGATCAGGAAAGTTTTGATACCATTTGATAATATTTAATATTACTCGCTCGTAATTGTATCAAAAACAAATGCAAAATAATAAAATAGTCAATTCAGATGCCATTTTAATTTAATTCAATTAAATTTCATACACTAGGTGGTACACAGACAGAAAAGTCATTGTGTTTTCTTTATTACTTCAATTTTACCCCGTTTTCTCCCACTTTTTAAATCGAGATTTCCACTCATTTCCAACTCACACCTGATTTGACAGAGTATTTTTCACTCCACAAGTCCACTATTCAGTGAAAATGAAAAGAGGAGATGATCATTGTACTGCATGAGCCAAAAGCAGGGATGATCAGACATGCATAAGACAGTTGTGACATCACTTGACTAGTGGATAACAGAGGAGCTCCACCAATCACACAGTACAATAAACAACCAAGAGATATCTGATTGGTGGATACTTTCTGGTGACTTCCTGGAGCCTGGAACTGTAGCTTAAACCTTTAATTTTTCAGTGGCTCACGCTTCCTCTCCCTCTGCGATGCCAGCCAATGGGAACGAGGAGCTGCGGCTGACCTTCCCCGTCCGGGACGGCATGGTCCTGGAGCCCTTCCGGCTGGAGCACAACCTGGCGGTCAGCAACCACGTCTTCCACCTGCGCCCGTCCGTCCACCAGACGCTCATGTGGAGGTGAGGGGCCTCCCCTACTGCCGCAGGCCCAGAGACGCCTCCCTAAGCCTGGCCCGGCCCGGTTCTTTACCAGCCCTCTGCTCTTCTGCTGCTGGAGACCACCCTAAGCCTGGCCCGGCCCGGTTCTTTACCAGCCCTCTGCTCTTCTGCTGCTGGAGACCACGGCCTCCAGGTGGCAGGAGAATAGAACTCCTATAGTTTATCGTCTTAAATGTTATTACATTTATTTCACAAACTGAACGACATGCGCTACATGTAGAACATACAAACGTCATAATTACTGGGCGGTGCCAAGGACAAATAATGGTATGAGGCTTTATAATGAAAACAATGAAAACTGACTACAACACATCACAGATAAAGTAACTAAGTAACAAGTGGCACTACTGGCCCCTGTGCCCCATTCAACCTCTCCATTCAAAATGGCAACAATAAAAAAAAAACAACAAAAAAAACGCAATATGGCGAAACCATGATTTTAAATCCCTAGCGGACACTGCCTTGTTCTCATGGCTTCAATAGAAACCCACTCTGATACTATACTACTGATTCTTTCCACCCTGTAAAGTGTGTAAAACTTAATTTGGCGCCCTCTGCAGGTCTGACCTGGAGCTGCAGTTTAAGTGCTACCACCACGAGGACCGGCAGATGAACACAAACTGGCCGGCGTCCGTGCAGGTCAGCGTCAACGCCACGCCGCTCACCATCGAGAGGGGCGACAACAAGACTTCCCACAAGCCCTTGCACCTCAAGCAGGTGTGCCAGCCGGGGAGGAACACCATCCAGATCACCGTCACGGCCTGCTGCTGCGTGAGTCCCGCCCCCTCTCCCACACACAGCCAATCAGAGCACCATCCAGATCGCTCTCACAGCCTGCTGCTGTGTGAGTCCCGCCCCCTCTCCCAAACGCAGCCAATCAGAGCACCATCCAGATCACCGTCACAGCCTGCTGCTGCGTGAGTCCCTCCCCCTCTCCCACACACAGCCAATCAGAACACCATCCAGATCACCGTCACAGCCTGCTGCTGTGTAAGTCCCGCCCCCGCTCCCGCACACAGCCAATCAGAGCCAGACACAGCTGAGCTAACTTATGTAGCGTACTCTGTCACACTGCTAATGACACATAATATAAATGCACTGTATAATCTGCCTGTTAATGCCTATTTCAGATTATTTTTTCAGATTCTTTAAACAATGTTCCCTTGTCCCCCAGGTTCATAAGGATGCAGTAACTTATACTTCACTTGCTCGCTCCCTCCCTCCCTCCCTCTCTCTCTCTCTCCCCCCCCTCTCTCTCTCTCTCTCTCTCCCTCCTTCCCTCCCTCCCTCCCCTCTCTCTCCCTCCCTCCCTCCCCCTCTCCTTCGCTCCATCCCTCCCCCTCCCCTCTCTCTCTCCCTCCCTCCCCTCCCCTCTCTCCCTCCCTCCCTCCCTCCCCCTCCTCTCTCTCTCTCTCTCTCCTTCCCTCCCTCCCCCTCCCCTCTCTCTCTTTATCTCCTCCCCTTTCTCTCTCTCTGTTCTGTTCTTCAGTCACACCTGTTCGTCCTGCAGCTGGTCCATCGGCCGTCTGTCAGGTCGGTTCTGCAGGGTCTTCTGAAGAAGAGGCTTCTGCCGGCAGAGCACTGTATCACCAAAAGTACGGCTCCTTAAACTCACCAACACTGTGTGCTCAAACACCCCTATCACATGACTGTTTAATTAGTTGGTAAACTCAACAACACTGTACTAAAACACCCCTATCACATGACTGTTTAATGAGTAAACTCAACAGCACTCTTTACTAAAACATCCCTATCACATGACTGTTTAATGAGAATGGTAAACTCAGCAGCACTGTACTAAAACACCCCTATCACATGACTGTTTAATGAGATGGTATACTCAACAACACTGTACTAAAACACCCCTGTCACATGACTGTTTAATGAGATGGTATACTCAACAACACTACTAAAACACCCCTGTCACATGACTGTTTAATGAGAATGGTAAACTCAGCAGCACTGTACTAAAACGCCCCTATCACATGACTGTAATGACATGGTAAACTCAACAACACTGTACTAAAACACATGCATCACACACTTGTTTAATGTGAATGATAAAACCAGGGACAGTGGTAGTCGTTCATACTCTGTGAGGCAGGTAGTCATTCTTGTCTTTTTTTAAAGGGCCATTTACTTGATTACTCAATTACTCATTTACTCAAAATCAATCTATGCATTGATTTCACCCCATACATTCCGCTTAAAGACCCATTTCCGTTATCTGTTGGGAGCGCTCCATACATGCGCTAACCATTTTCATTTTTCAAAGAAATGATAAAACAAATACAGAAGCAACAGTTCAGAGGATTATACGCGTGAAGCTGCTGCAATGCTATGCTGCCACGTTTGGGTATTCTCTGACCCCTCTCACCCCTCTCCCTCCAGTCAAAAGGAACTTCAGCAGCTCGGCCGTTTCCTCTGGGGGCGCCTCCCTAAACGGGGAGGACGGGGTGGAGCAGACGGCCATCAAGGTGTCCTTAAAATGTCCCGTGACGTTCCGGCGGATAAAGCTCCCGTCCCGTGGTCACGACTGCAAACACGTGCAGGCCAGTATTCCCAAAAAAAACATTTATTCCCATTTAGTGTTCCGCAAAGTAACAAAATAATAACGTTGTGTTTTCGCACCCCGCAGTGTTTTGACCTGGAAACGTACCTGCAGCTGAACTGCGAGCGGGGAACGTGGCGGTGTCCCGTGTGCCAGTACGTCCTAAACACGCTTAATGGTTTACACGCATGTTTATATTCAGGTCTCTCGTTCCTCTGGGGGTCCAGTATGTCATGACTGTTTCTTTGCCCCCGCAGTAAAACAGCGTTGTTGGAGGGCCTCGAGGTTGACCAGTACATGTGGGGCGTCCTGAATGCCGTCCAAAAGTAAGTTATTTTTCTACGGTTTCTGAAATCAGAAACGAGTATGAATACTTTTAATGATTGACAAATATTGTTTATGTTAACTGAGGCATTCGTTCATTTTAGTTCATGGCACTTCATTAACCATGAAGAAATATCATACAAAGCCTCTTTTAATGCTTTTGTTGACCGTTTGGTTGACATGAACAAGCCATGTTTATGCTTCGTTAACGCATGCATAATGTATTTGTTCATATTAACCAAGGCTTTGGCTAATAATCATGGAATTATTTTTGTTCAGTGTGACCATGAAATGTTATTTTCTCCTCTCCACACCATCAGCTTTTCATATTTATGTGCATTAAATCATGTTTTTCACAGACTTCAGTATGTGCTTCTACCGGTAGCGAAGGGTAGCGAAAGATAAAAAGATAAACATTTCCTGTGTTGTCTCCCCCAGTTCAGATTTTGAAGAGGTCACCGTAGACCCGACGTGTAGCTGGCGGCCGGGTTCCGATAAAGTTGGAGCCGCACATCAAGGAGGACCCGGACGGACCTTTAGCCAAACGCTACAAGACCATCAGCCCCGGCCAAATGGTCATGCCCAACGTCATGGAGACGATTGCACAGCTTGGGCCTGGCCCCGCCCCCTACCCGCCCCTCCCTCTTATGCACGGCGGAAACAACAGCGAATACAGCAGCCCAGGTAGGGCGTGGCCAACCGTCAAACGGGTGTAGCGTCTTTCGCCCCTGACAAGACCTTTAAGTGTCCCACATGAGCCGATCGTGATGCTAACTGTTAAGCCATAGCACAATTCATGCACCGCGAGACTGATGCACTGGGAGACTGATACACTGGGAGACTGATGCACCGCGAGACTGATGCACTGGGAGACTGATGCACTGGGAGACTGATGCACTGGGAGACTGATGCACTGGGAGACTGATGCACTGGGAGACTGATGCGCTGGGAGACTGATGCGCTGGGAGACTGATGCGCTGGGAGACTGATGCGCTGGGAGACTGATGCGCTGCGAGACTGATGCGCTGGGAGACTGATACGCTGGGAGACTGTTGCGCTGGGAGACTGTTGCGCTGGGAGACTGATACACTGGGAGACTGATACACTGGGAGACTGATGCACTGGGAGACTGATACACTGGGAGACTGATGCACTGGGAGACTGATGCACTGGGAGACTGATACACTGGGAGACTGATACACTGGGAGACTGATGCACTGGGAGACTGATACACTGGGAGACTGATACACTGGGAGACTGATACACTGGGAGACTGATGCACTGGGAGACTGATGCACTGGGAGACTGATGCACTGGGAGACTGATACACTGGGAGACTGATACACTGGGAGACTGATACGCTGGGAGACTGATGCGCTGGGAGACTGATGCGCTGGGAGACTGATGCGCTGGGAGACTGATGCGCTGGGAGACTGATGCGCTGGGAGACTGATGCGCTGGGAGACTGATGCGCTGGGAGACTGATGCGCTGGGAGACTGATGCGCTGGGAGACTGATACACTGGGAGACTGATGCTTCTGAAAGCTGGGTTAGGACTGAAGCTTTTTCAAAGCTAATTATTTTCTCTTTTCGGGCGTCTTGGTGATGTCGCCCGGGGAGCGCTATCCACACGCCCATTGCTAATTGCGACATCGGCGGTTTGCGTGTCTCTCCCTCCCTCTCTCTCCCCATTCTTCCTGTCTCTCTACACTGTGCTGTCCAATAAAGCTGAAAAAGCCCTAAAACATATTTTAAAAAATAAGTAAAATATTCTCCCTTCTCCACCCTAAGAAGTTAAGGTCCTTGTAATGCAGCTAGGCTTGCCAGATTGCATCTTGTGTGACCTTCAAGTTGTATTTCATATTCCTGTGGCAGTTTGCAGTCACGATCATCCCACTTTAAAGCTTTAATAGACTTTCATATTTTCAGATGATCTACAGCGCTACGAGCAATGAGGTTTTCATCGTTGTTTTTTTAATTTGTGTTTGTGCGCCAGGCAACGGTTACCATGGGCACGGAAGCTTTGAGTTCCCCCACGGCGGCGGGAGTGGAACCCCGGGACCCCAGCTGTCCCACCTTCCGGACGGGCCCGGGCCCAAACCGGCCAATCGCTGCACGCCCGAGACGGTGAGCGTCAGGAGCGCGGCTGCTTCCACGGCAACCGTGTGCGCCATGTGTCCTTTCTCTGGGTTTATGACGCACCGCCAAAATCAGGATCGCCGACTCGAAGAGGGACTTGTGCTAGCAAAGGCTTTTAAAAAATCTAAATACATTTAAAAAAAAATATGTGCAGAGGAAAAATGTACGGTTAAGTAAAGCCTTCATTAGGAATAGCTGTGTGTATATATATATATATATATATATATATATATATAGGGAGTTTTTATAAGGCAGAGCAATACTGCGTTTAAGATCATCTGCTTCTGGCTGGTGATGACCTACAGGGCATATATATATGTATATGTGTGTACATATATATATATATATATATATATATATATATATGCCCTGTAGGTCATCACCAGCCAGAAGCAGATGATCAAAACGCAGTATTGCTCTGCGTTATAAAAACACCCTGAGAACTCTACCTATGATTATGTCATTTGATTTGAATGTACTTTGACAGTCAAAATAATATTGATGTGTGGGTGCTAAAACGGTAAAACATTCCCACATCTTCAAAACCAATTGATGCATTTTTCCAAAAATGGATGACGTCCAAACGTGAATTTGGGACTGATGTGCCAGATTGGGCCACTATAGACTCTATAGGCTATTGTGTGTATTAATTGGCTTCATTGTGGCTATGTGTGTTTATCCCCCTTGATTGCATAGTTTGTATATGAAATCCTTGGAACAGATGTCTAAAGCAAGCAAAGGATTGATAGTAAATGAAAAACAAATGGGACAAACACTGGAAAAATTTTTTTAGCTGTTAGAAGAATTTAGAGTTAGCAGGCTGCTTAGCTATTAGCCTGTTTGGTTCAAAACCTTATGGTATTAAGAGCCTGCCAAGGTTAATACTT
The DNA here is from genome assembly GCA_029718625.1 of Synaphobranchus kaupii. Taxonomy (NCBI): domain Eukaryota; kingdom Metazoa; phylum Chordata; class Actinopteri; order Anguilliformes; family Synaphobranchidae; genus Synaphobranchus; species Synaphobranchus kaupii. The sequence continues at coordinate 112,100,750 of CM056380.1, forward strand.
AGACAATGCGGTTTTTGTAATGGCTGGACTGTCTGATCCTCCAAGGAGTCATTATCGTACATATGTGGTAATCCATTTAGCAATTCAAATGTAATATCTCTGTCGGTGTACATCAGTAAACTCACTTACCAACTACCGCAACGCTAGCGAAAGCTATAGCGAAAACTAGTTTCACTAGTTGTCACTTCCCTTTCTAGATGTTTTGGAGATAGAGAGCCTGGGGTGGAGACTAGGGCTCTGTTATACCCATATCTCTCTTCTCTCTCTTCCCTCTCTCTCTCTTCTCTTCCCCCTCTCTCTCTCTTCTCTTCCCCCTCTCTCGCTCTCTCTCTTCCCCCTCTCTCGCTCTCTCTCTTCCCTCTCTCTCTCTTCTCTTCCCCCTCTCTCTCTTCTCTTCCCCCTCTCTCTCTCTCTCTCTCTCTCTCTCTCTCTCTCTCTCTCTCTCTCTCTCTCTCTCTCTCTCTCTCTCTCTCTCTCTCTCTCTCTCTCTCTGTCTGTCTCACTCTTCTTCTTTTCCTTCTCTGTCCTCTCAATTTTTTATAGCTCTTGTGAGTACATTTTAAGCATCTTTTGAATATGTGATGTAACAATAAAGCTGTTTTAAAATTCAAAAATTCTCTCTCTCTCTCTCTCTCTCTCTCTCTCCCACTCCCTCTCCCGCAGATGTGTCATCTAAGCTCTGATCAGTGCCACGGCTCAGTGCCACAGGGCCTGCACGCACCCCCTCACGCCAGCGGCCAATCAGGGCAGCCGTTACATCACAGCGGCCCTCCTCTCCCGCCCTCCCGCCAGCACCCGCCCATGCGGCCCGCTTCCAACAGCCACCCGCACGGCGAGGTGACCTTTGACCCCCCCGCCACCATGGAGGCTCAGCCAGGGGGCCAGGGAACCCCAGACATTCCGGAACCTTCCTTGGACGTAAGTATGCATCGCGGTCCCGGCCCCTTCGGGACGACTGCGTCACCGTGTGGAGTCGCGTGTCACCATTGTGTCTGCTGAGCCTTATTACCGGAATCTATAACAAATTAGTAAGAAATGTATGAAAGCGTTACATCCGTCATAACTTTCACAATGTTTTTCTCACTCATGGATTTGCAGGTTGATGGCCCAAGCGTACTGAGTAGCTAAGCCTGTCTTGCCATAATTCCATTTTATCAAGTGTGATGAATAAAGCAAGTTATAAATAATAATAAATCACAAAATTCATCAGACTGTATTTCCTGGAGGATCTCCATGCCCAGAGGATTCAGATTAATGTGAAACACGCAGCAAAGGAAAGCATAATCATGTCCCAATGGAACAGTTTTAATTTAACTGTGTATTCCTGAGATGTAGACAAAGGACACACACATGTTTACCTTAAAAAATGACATGTACTGCATATACAGTATACTTCATATGCTTCCTAACATTGGCCATACTTACTGAAAATCACACCACTGGCCAGTGATGGGAGCTGCATAGTTAGCCTAGCGACGCAGGCACAAATCAAGCACAACATAGCTTTACATGTACACTATTATTGTTTTCTTTAATCATTCTGAATGTTTTGTGAAATCAACATTAATTACCAATACAAATTGAATCCAATTTATCCTAATCATTGGTAATTATGATTTGGACCTATATAATATACAACTAATAAATGTGATTGGGAGATGATTTGGATGTTCTTGAGAGATGTTGGGGGCTTGAGTGGTCTCTTGGGCTCAGGAATGGTATAATGCTGCTGTCTGTGTGGAATGTGCCAGAGAGAGAGTCATTGTGCACTGGCTCCGCTGGGATACGCACAGTTTGTGTCTTTCATCTCCTCCTCGTTCCCATGGTGATGAGAAAAACACGCTTCCTTTGAAACGGTCTCCCTGTCGTCCTCTTCCGCAGCTCCTTCCAGAACTGACCAATCCTGACGAGCTGCTGTCGTACCTGGATCCTCCAGACCTCCCGAGCAACAGCAACGATGACCTGCTTTCCCTCTTTGAAAACAATTGACTCCCTTTTCTCCTCAGAACCGCCGTGTGTTTGTGCTCAGCTGGCCAGGGTCAGCCTGGGACAGCCTGGGACAGCCCGGGCCAGCCTGGGTCAATCTGGGTCAGCCTGGGACAGCCCGGGCCAGCCTGGGTCAATCTGGGTCAGCCTAGACAGCTGCCTCACACTAAAGATTGGCTGCAAAAAAAAAAGGTGCACTCCACTGACCTTCCTCCTGCTCTGACTGACAGTGACACCAGACGGTCTCGTGGGGTGCTGAGGTGCCTGAAACATTTTAAACTGAAATAAAAAAAAAGTTTGGTTTTAAAACATTTTTGGAACATTTTAAACTGCGCAGCTATCAATTTGTTTATATCTCACACAGGACTCTGTGAACACTACAAAAGTATTGTAGCATTTTTTTTTTTTTTTTTTAAAAGAAAATTTTCTGAGAAAAAAAAAGAGAGATTAAAAGAAAAATCCATCTCATTCTGGTCAGTGTCCCCAATCCCCTTTAAACCTCGTTCTTCCGAGCTATAAAAGCCGAGCTTCTCGAGACTGAGATGAATAATACTGATGTTTTTGTGTTCAGCACTAATTGTAAGCACAAAAGCCCATGGTACGTCAACAGGAGGCCGGAAACAGAAAATGTCTCAAAGGGGGGGGGGGGTAGCCGCTTCATTACATAAGTATTTCATAAATGCTTAAAAGCCCCATTTCATCATGCAGAATCTGGAAAATATGCTTTGGTGACAATACATGTTTTCATTACATCCCTTTAAAATTATAATTCAGAATCATATTAAATAAAAATTAAAAAAATGTCACGGTACAGTGATGTTTTTTGCAGGGCGGGGTTGTGGGAGATTCTGTGGGTTGTATATATACTCTCTTTTTTCCAGAGAGTCTTATTCTCAAACAAACAAGTAGCTTCTTTGTATAAAACCAATCCATAGTCAAACTGATAACCCCTGATAAGAGGTTTGTATACAGGAGGGAAGATGCTTGGTTTTGTACTCAGAGGGCCTGATTTACTAAAGACCTTTAGTGTGTGCAAAACCATTTAGCACACGCAAAACCAATAACATGGCCCATGATTGGTCATGGTATTTGTTTTGCACCCAATCATTGGTCGTGTTATTAGTTTTGAGTGTGCTAAAAAGGTTTTGCACCCGCTAAAGGTCTTAGTAAATCAGGCCCAGAGTGTTATTGCAGTCCTGTATTGGTGTCCAAATCACTGAATCGCACCCTAGACGTGGCTTCTGTGGGTCTCCTGCATGTACCCTATTCTGTGGTGTCTGTCCCTCTCCTACATTACATACAGTGAGTGGTACAGTACGTGCATGTGTGCCAATTTAACCCCTGTGTAATGGTATTATAAACTGAAGAATTTTATGGTTTTTTTTAACAATTAATGTCCTGTTTTTATTTAATTTTGTTAAATAAACATTTTTGGTTAGCGGAACGGCTTTCTGATATGGAAAAATGTCTTGTTTGTTTTTTTTGCTCATTAATTAGTATTTTATAGTTTTCATTTTAATTTATATATTTGGGCACTTCTATTTCAGCACTGCAAAACTTTTTTACTAATTTATGATTCTCTTCCTCTGAATGAAGAGCCAATTGCATTTAAATTCAGTCAATTGAGGAATTTAATTGAAATTCACTTCAATTTTGAAAGCCTGCCGTAATATTTTATGGAGTTTTTTTTTCTTCAATTTATGTCTTAAGTTCAATAAATTTCCTCAGTCGACTGAATTGAAATGGAATTTAATGCAACGCTGCGTTTTGGTACCACAATGGTAGTACAGCTTGCACACTTGAGTAGAAAGAGAGATAATATTTATTTACAATTAAATAGGATAAAAGAACATAAATTTACTGAGCTGTTAATCATTACTTCAGCAAAAGCTATATCGGACAGCTAGCTCGCTAACCTGAGGTACTGTAGTAAGAATTAGCTTTATTTCTTTACTAACCCTTGCTAATGTAGTGCAATGTGTAAATACACACAAACACACACACACACACACACACACACACACACACACACACACACACACACACACACACACACACACACACATATACATAAATATAGAGAGAGAGGAAAGGATTTTGATAAGAAGTTTGATAAGAATATAAAATGTTTAAAGGTGATTAGGATGTGTAATGTTTCAGTTACTAAGTAGCTATAATTTGCAGAATATTCCCCTTTAGTTTCCTGTAACATTTAACATTTGTCCCGGAAGTTTTGACGCATGTAAGAGCACCGCGTGGTTCACTGTCCCCGCCTTCAGCCTGCTTGCACCCAGCACCAGATTAGGCCGTGGGGGCGGAGTCCAGCGGCTGGTTCTTGCCCTGGACAAAAACAAACAAACAAAAAGAAACGAAAACCCGCAGGCCCAGTCTTGGCACGGCAGACAAACTGGAAGGCATTGTGGGTAATTTAAAATGTTAACACAACCGCCCCTGCTATATAAGCGTAAATGTATGCTTGTCCTCTGTGTTTGTATGTAGATATTGTTTTTAAACAAATATCTGGAATTATGTCCAGTAGCCTATACTACCATGATATTTTTGTGTTTTGTTTGAGCAGAAAAATGCTGTTGAAAAATGCAACTTTATTATTTTTGGCTGAGTTATTTTAAATATATTTTACTTTGGGCTGATTATTCGACTTCATCATTTGTGCATAATTTGCACTCGTTTTTCCAGTAAATTCTCAAGACGGCTTTAACACAAGGCTGTGTCTTTTTCGCTTGTAGCTTTTTATGCATTTCTTGTGTCCCAAGAAGCCTAATTGCAAAATTAAATGGATAAGCTTCCCCTCCCAGCCATCAGGTTACTGTACGTGAATAATTTCTGATTGTTTTGAAGTGGTGGTTTTCACTTTGCATAGTACAAACCCCAATTCCAATAAAGTTGTGACAGTATGTAAAATGCACCTACAAGCAGAAAGCGGTGATTGGTAAAAAATTTATTTTACATATATTTAATTGAAAATAGTACAAAGAAAAGATATTTAATGTTTTACCTTGTCAACTTTATTGATTTTTGTAAATCGAATTTGATGCCGGCAACAATTTGGACAGGGGCAAAAAAAAAAAAAAAAGACTGGGAAGTTCAAAAAACACCTGTTTGGAACATTCCACAGGTTAACAGGTGATGTTCTTTCTCCTGACTCATTTTTCTATTGAACTCTATGGAAAAATTTGTCAGGAGAAACAACTCTTAAAGTGATCCATCCATTTCATACTGTATATCTGGCAGCAGAGTGATGGTTTGAGGCTCGTTTTATACGTCAGACCCTTGATGACTTACAGCCATTTAGCCAAGCATGGGTTCCTGTGTAATTTACAGCTGAATCTAGTCCCACCCCCCAATTCCCATGGAGATTCATTCAAAAACAGAGAGGTTATAGTATCCCTTGTAAGAGTACCGGAAAATAAGATATCTTTCGATATCCTTTTATACCCAGTCATTATAGCATCACCTGTCAGCCTGTGGAATGTTCCAAACAGGTGTTTTGGAACATGTTGCAGGCATCAAATTAGGAATTAGCGTATATTTACAAAAATCAATAAAGTTTATAAGGTAAAACATTAAATATCTTTTATTTGTACTATTTTCAATTTAATATATGTAAAAGATAATTTACAAATCACTGCTTTCTGCTTTTATGTGCCTTTCACATACTGTCCCCACTTTTTTGGAATTGGGGTTTGTAATTGGGGTGTGGACAAATCATATAATTTTCCTATATTAACTTCTACTATTTCCCCAGTTTTCAAAACTAAATAAATTTAGCTGCTTACCAGCCTTATTTCTTGATGTTGGCACCATGTGGATGATATGTTGGTTATGGCTTTTATCCTAATGTAGTGAGTCATGGCAATATCAAAGTTATAATTTAATGTCCTACAGTATGTTTTTACACAAATCATGATGGCCTTATTTTGAATACATCTATGCTATTATATTATTGTCTATTGTTGTAACTGAAAAATAATTTTGTGAATTCTAAAGACCATATAAAATGTATACTTGTAAATACATTTTGAAGGCTTTCCCACTATTGAAATAGTTTTTCGAATGTTTCTTTTTTTTATTATTATTATTATTCATATGCTGGTGATCACCTTATTTCCTTTCTACATAAATGTATATGGAAATTAACATAAACAAAACTACTTCTCGTCCAGTTCACGAGAGGATGAATATGGAAGAATATACTAGTTGAAAACTTGTGAATATAATTGTCTTTTTTAATAAAAAGAACTGCCATACCATTCCTGTCCCTTTCTGTATGTAGACGTATTTGATGCATTGTATTGCTTCAGTATGCCTACTGTGAGGTCTAAGTTTGTTTCAGTAGGCCCCCAGCATCCCATTAGTTATGCATTAAAAACTAGATCCGTACAAGAAATTATGTAATAATCACAGTAATATTCAAGCTTCCCCAATGAACTGTAGGACCCAAATAGACCGCAATATGGGGTAACTCAAGAGATGCCTGTACATAATGTAAATTACAAGGATTTTAAGGTTTGCGACACCCGTCCCCCTCCGTCAAAAGCCAGTTAATGTGAGAAATTAATTGTTTATTTTCATCAGTCGAGTCTCTGGGCATTTGTGCTCTTATGTAAATATACATCTACTTCTTTTATGTTTTTTTTTACCGTGAGTAGTCTTACCCCTGTATTTTTATGGTGCTATTTTTAAAAAGGATGGATTAATACGGGCACTTACTGGGGACTGCCTGGGGCAATGACATGGGACCAAATATGGTCCCAAAAGATAGTACCAGATTCATAGATCGTACATCCTTTTTGATATGATCACACAGAAAACATTTTAAAAGGTACAATCTTTCATTGATTCATGCAGAAGTGGCCATTGCTTTCTGTTTGTACATTGTATGTACATTTGCTCATTTCATATTCTCAACTGGTCAGAAAAAAAAAAGAATTGTGACTATTAGTCTTGCAAAACTGTATGTAGTTAGATGATGTGACAGCCTAATATTTATCTAATAAATATATGTATTCTGGATGAAACATGTACCGTGGTGTTCATGTGTTTTTGAGGTGATTTTATCATTTCAGTATTTCTGTTTGCAAATAATTATTCCATATTTATATATGCATATATTTTCAACTATTTTGTACAAAAATTCTATACCCACACCTTGTGTGAAGCAATGTCAAAATATTAAATGTAAAGGGTGCACAGTTCTCTTGTGTTCTCTTAGTTTGAACCTAAATCTCTTTGATGTAAAGTGTTTACTGGGAGAACCTATTCTATCAGTCCTCAAAAAGCTCTTGAGATAGTTTGTAAACTAACTTTTAGGATGATGGAAGGTTCTGTAGAGGCTTAAAGTGGACACTTCCCACAAAAATAAATGCGTCCGATACAAAGGCCGTACATAAAGCTTGTTCCACACCAGTGAGTGTTCTGCATTAATAGTCTCATTTGACCCAGGATGCTTTTAAGTGATGCTTTATTATTGTTACATAGATAATGGCCTGTATTCAATCATACAGACTTGTCAAAAACTTAACTTTGACTTGCTAAATTCTTTCTTCACACACTCAGTTTGGCAAGTTATTTTTAGCTGAACTGACGTGTATTTGTATTTAATTGTAAGTGAAGGTTAAGGACTGTTAACTAGATTGAATCCAGGTCACTATGTGATATAATTGATAAAATATCTCAATTTAATAAACACAATCCAAGCCAAAGCTACATCCTACAAACCAAGTTGTTTCCTAGCAAGAAAAGTGGTACTCAGCCAGATCAAAATTATTCTTTCAGGTTATTGTATACCACCCCAATTGTATTTATTTATTCATTTATTTAATTTAAATAGGTGTTGGAAATTAACCTTCGGCTACAAAGACGTAGCCTAATGCAATGCATGTGATGTATTTTTATGTCCCTAGTCCCTTACAAGTAAACTAAAAATACATATAAATATAAAGATATGTAGCCTATGTCTGCGGCTTGGGGGGTTAATCTACAGATTAGTTTCTCTGACACACATAAAGGGCTTAATCCGCAGTGTGGATATGTCCCATATCCCATAAGAGACGACCACATGGTTTTTCCATTCTGGATTAAGATGCCGCTTCTGTTCGCTGTACTAGCGGAGTAAGAGTTCAAAGAGCCCCCCTCTAAACTAGCATTAGCAACAATGTTGCAGATGAAAAATCGCATTAAATATTGCTCTCTGGCAATCGCGGCGACCAGACTGTTTTCCAGACCGGTACGAAACCCAATTGTCTACTTTGACATTGCAGCGGACAACGAACCCCTCGGGAGAGTCACGATTGAGGTAAACTGGCTAATAAACATGTATAAAGTAGATTACCGCTGCACAAGGCCAAATTAGCATCGTAGCTAGCGAGTAATGTTTGCCATTGAGAAGCTAGCGTTAACTCCCTTTAAAATGGGCTACCTAAATTGTTAGCCAACACGCTAGTGGATCAGAACGCCTCACATGTTATGCTAGCGACACGTTAGCCATTTGAATCAGGTATATGTCCTCTTAACATAACCTCGTTAGCCATCTAGCTGTCTCCACAGCTAATTGGGTAGCTATAGGTAATCTTTAGCTCTCAGCTAAAGATGTGTAGCTAATCGGATAAAGGTGCAACACTTAGGTACATTTCATTTAGCTTGCTACATAGTTAACTTGTGTATGTGGTGTCGTCACTTTTTTTTTTTTTTTTTACATCTTTGCAAAGATTGATTTTAGCTACAAGTAGGCTACTTATTGCCTAAGTTAACTAGCTCGTAACGTTAGCGTTTGCCGTGCTTACATGCAGGGCTTTCTGGCTGGTCAACGAGTGTAGCCATTTGTATCTGCTGTGCTTTATAGAGCTACGAGCACTATTGTTAAAAACACAACTGCACAAGCAACCATTATCTTGCACGCATTATGTTACGCCTGTTAATACATCTCCATTGCTATGGCTTTATTTTGTATTTATATTAGTTGCATACAAAAAGTTTAAGTCTTCGTGATGTTTCCAAAGGGAAATAAGTAAAATTGGCTGCCTCTCTCTTTTGCAGTTAAATGCTGATGTTGTTCCCAAAACAGCAGGTAAGGTCACAAAAACTAGTTTGAAATTTAGAAAGACACCAGCAAGGAGTTTATAGCTAATATTTTTGCTTTGTCTTCTAACAGAGAACTTCCGCGCTCTATGCACTGGAGAACATGGTTTTGGATACAAAGGCTCAATATTCCACCGAGTGATCCCCGAGTTTATGTGCCAGGTAATATTTGTATGGTCTTATACGTGATCATCTACACTACAGCATATTAATTATTGTATTGTCTAATGTTTTCAAAGGTATGCATGTTTAGCAATATATATATAAAAATGTGGTCCTGGTCCTGTCACCTCAAATAAACTGGATTTTTTAATTTTATTTTTTAAATTGTTTCCAATGGGGCTACAGGGAGGAGATTTCACCAATCATAATGGAACTGGGGGAAAGTCGATCTATGGATCGAAATTCCAAGATGAAAACTTCAAGCTGAAGCACACTGGCCCTGGTAACCTATTCATCCCTCTTCTTTTCTCATTCATACATCCGACAAGCAAGGTATGCGTTGAGGAGATAGTAGTTTTCAGGCAGTGTGTTTAAGTGATGCATTTTAGCCTTTAAAATCCCCTTTCGGGAGTTAAAAGGTGTTTTAAATAGTAATGTATTAAATAATGTAAGGGTTGTGTAATGTATTAAAATATTGCAAAATATTATTTTGTTTTATGATGCTATGACATTTTACAATGATGCACTCATATTGGGGAAAAGATTGCGCAGATAGTTTCACAGAAAGTTCAAGTGGCTATATTTACTGCACCTGGAATTGTCCAGAGTGTAGGACTGTGTCCGAATCGGAGCCCTATTTACTGCGTCCTGTCTCCTGTGTACACTGTATTGGCAGATGTGTGCTGTTTAATGTGTGCAACGTGCAATACGCAAACAAATCTCCTCCATACTATTTTCCAACCGTACTGTGGAAATGTCCTAAGATGTCCCGCACTTGCGTGGCCATGCCATGTGTTTTTGTTGTTATTGAAGGAAAATGTCAGCGAAGCTGCGCCTCATTTTATTTTATTTTTATTTTTTTTAAACGAAGCTGCGTGTCATATTTGTGCGACCAAAATATTTGTGTACTTCTTGAAAAGTATGCTCCCAAATATACTCAGCGAAACCCGGAAGTAAGTATAGCATACGGGGGTTTTAAGCATACTACATTTAGAGAAAATCTCACCTACTTAACAACTTTCTCGTCCTGTCTACTCAGCAAGCCTACTCAATGGTATGGAAGGGTGCTGATTCGGACACAGCCCAGAATCCACTGTATTCTGTATTGGACACTGTTTGACAATATTACAAGAAAAGTAGACAAGTCTGCCACTAGAGGGAGCCCTTGTGTTTATTATCAGTGTCGGAGCCTTCCAAAGACGGTGACCTACTTTTAAAATAAGCCACTGTCAGTTTCCTAATATGAGCTGACCCATTGACCTTTCCATCTGCCTTTCCCCAAACTGGACTGTACAATAATCTATAAATTATGAGAGTATATTTTATTTAATCATGAATTTTCTTTTGGCTTGTTCATTATTTTTAGGTATTTTGTCAATGGCGAATTCTGGGCCCAATACCAATGGTTCACAATTCTTCATCTGCACCGCTAAAACTCAATGGTATGTTGTATGAATATATTTGGAATGAAGCCTGACCACACTGAAGTTTCTCCATTAGCCATGAACAACTAATTTAAGCAATTAGTACCCACTCAACATTTATAATTAATTTCAGGACAATTGTTTATAACTTGAGCTTTTTTTTTTTTTTTTTTGGGATTGAAATTCAAAGACAGACTGCATTATGGACTGAGTACGTTTCAGCTTATGTCCATTTAACTTCTAGACATTTGCGTGTGTAATAGATACTGTCTATACCGTCACCGTGGTAACGTGTCGGCCGTGCTTACCCTTTCCCCAGGCTAAACGACAGACATGTGGTGTTTGGTCATGTGACAGAAGGTATGAACATCGTCATGAAGATGGAGTCGTTTGGCTGCCATGATGGCGGCACGACCAAGAAAATCGTCATCATGGACTGTGGGGAACTGAAATAGCATCGTTAGCGAGCCTTTTACACCTGCTGCGAAAACTTAAATTAGCAAAGGAGACTTCCTGTCTCGTCTTCACCCTCAATTTATTTTGAATTGCAAAATCCACTAGTTTTTTCTGTGCCACAAAGGGCTAAAAAAAAATCCAATTTGGGTAAGGGTGAGATGGGTAAATGTGCATTTAGAATGCACTGGCATGGTCTTATCAAATATTTTTTACTATATCCTACAGAATATTTATTAATAAGTTTTGATACTCTACTTCCAGATGAGCATATTCCTAGTTTAATTTCCAGATGATTAGATTTTTTTATTTTTTTTTAAGAAAAACATGCTTTTTAATTTCCGAACAGTTCATTGTAAATCGTGAGTTTCTAATTGTACAGTGCTGATCATTTGCCACTGGCTAAAACTCCAACTGCCCTTTTAAAATGTTGTGATGTACAGTATTTGACCCATGATTGTATAAAGGCGTCTCAGCTTCTTCAATGTTTAGAAGATGCTTTAAAAAAAATGTACAGTATTGAATTATATAGGGGACCTTCAGTGATGCCCTTCTCTTTTATACGTCCAGCAACTGAACCTTCGCAACAACAAAAAGAAAACTCATTCAATTTAAAAATATATTGTACTGAAACCTGGTTGCAACTTCTGGGATTTCTTTGTACAGGACATTTAGCTCTTGGGATATTTGCCCTCTATGTTGTGGAAGTTGTTGTTCCAGTTTGTCAGTATGGACAGGTTAAGCCCAAAGCTAAAGTTAGTTGCTTGGTAGTTTTATAATGAAAATGGCTCCAGCCATTACTCTCCAGTGAATGTTTAATTTCACTGCAGTTGTCCGGAGGAAGAGGAAGCAGCGTGAGGAAGATTAGCGTTCTGAGGAATAGGGGTTGCTGCTGAAGTCGGGAGAGGCGGTGTGTGTGGAGGAGGTGTGGCGTTGTGGCGATGTGAACAGATGGGGCTGCACAGTTGAATCCCAGTTGAGTGAAAATGGCAGCCAAAGCCGGGCGCTGTAGGTGTTCATAACTGTAGAACGTGGAAGAACAGGACACTGCCCACAGTCTGCTGGGAAATACAGCTCATAATAAACAATGATGAGGCGATGGGGGGAAAAAAACATATAACTCTGGGCTTTGCCCGGTGACTCGTCCTGCTGAAGTTTACAGTGCACCGCTGAGCACCACGGCTCATATACTGCAGTTCTGAGGGTCACACCTATATCCCAAACCGTCCCACACTGACAAAGGAAGCCACAGCAATGAGACCAGATTTCAAATGTTATTGGGAGACAAGGGGGGAGGAAATGTGGTTATAAAAGTACTGTACCGTAGGGCTGAGAGGAGATTAGCTATAACACCTTGAGTATCCCTTCTGAAAGCTTGACTGATTAAATTGGGCATTGTGGTTGACGCGCTCACCCCCACCGCAGTAAGTGTACACGTGCTGCAATGAATGATGACGGCTGTGTCCGAATCAACGCCCTTCTATACTATTGAGTATGCTAGTTGAGTACACTGGATGAGAACGTTAAGTAGGCGAAATGTTCTCTAAATGTATTGTACTTAAAATCCCAGAATGATATACTTATTTGCTGATAATGGAATGGAGGATTTTTTAAAAATTTTTGCATACTGCATGTCACTAAACAGTATGCGGTAAGCGGTATACTGTATGCTAGTAGACAGCAAAAGTGCTGGTGTAAATCTAATACTGCTGGTGTGCATTTAACACCCTAGGGTGTATATATGGGACCACAGTCTCGTATAAACACCCTGGGGTGTTAAATGTACACCAACGTATTTGCTGTAGGACACAGTACATGGCGCTCTGATTTGGACACGGAATGGCTATCAAGCAGGGGTCCGTAGTTCAGCCCGTCTCACTGAGCCCCATAATCCTCTCCGTCTTTGTGTGGTTTGACGCCGGACTGAGAGTCAATGGAGCGTTCTCGCACAAGTGCTTTCTGACAGCTCCCTGATTGTGCGCCAGCAGCCAGGCTTCCTCTCATCCTGAACAGGAAATGACATCATAGTCCTGACTTCCATTTATTCATGAAACCTGTGCATGCGTAAATACGAGGACGCGGCCGGAGAAGGGTTTCCTGGGGGCATGAAGTGACACGAAGCCAGGCTATCATGGGGCATCCGTTCGGTGGGACTGCAAATGACAATGTGTGAATTTTTGTTGTAAATACAGGAGTTGCATCCGAATTTTGGTAGTGAGTGAGTTGTGAGCTTTTTCTGTGTGACTGCGTGCACATCTTTGTGTATATGCAAATGTGTGTGTATGAGAGAGAGAAAGTGCAAGTGCTTTTTTTGTGTGTCTAAGTCTGTACATGTGCATTTCTGTGTGTCTCAACAGAAAAGTATACCTGGGAGAAAAAAAGACAAATTGTGTACTAGTCTGATAACACTACTGCCCTATTCAACAATACACCCTGTACTGTACAGCCGAGCACACTACTGCCCTATTCACCAATACACCCTGTACTGTACAGCCGAGCACACGACTGCCCTATTCACCAATACACCCTGTACTGTACAGCCGAGCACACTACTGCCCTATTCACCAATACACCCTGTACTGTACAGCCGAGCACACTACTGCCCTATTCACCACTATTCACCAATACATCCTGTACTGTACAGCCGAGCACACTACTGAGAATAATCTTGCCATTGCTACCATTACTGGTATGAGAAATGTGCTAAATTCCGGTGCGGAAAGCAGGGTAATTAACCTCTCGTGTCTTGATTAAAACAATGACAGACAGGTGCATCTGAAGGAGCTCTGATTGGCTGGTTCCGACACAAAACTATTCAAGGAAAGCAAATATTCCCTGGACATTATCATTAAGTCTTCCTTTTTTAAAGAGTTACCTGCTTGAATCAGAAAAGGTCTTTTTGATGCCTTGACATTATAAATTGGTCCATTGACCAAAATCCCATGATAAGTGATTGGTTGGAAGCACAAAACCTTTGCAACTGTGTCTTGGAAGGGACATTTTGATTGGTGAGTGCTTGATGAATTCAGATAGATCTTTTTCTTTTCTCGAGATGAGTGATTGATTACTACCCAGAGCCGTTTGGCTTTTAAACACAAATGCTAACGGTTTGGCTGAAAATGGTGTTTTCAAAGGTTTTGCAGCAACAAACATTTACATGGATTTTTAATTTTGGGCAGAATAGTACACAAACATCAATGCTTTGAAATGCAATATTTGGAATCCTGTATTGCATTGTTTCTTAAATTTTTGCTGGCACGTCAACTTAAGAAACAACCCTGGTTGCTAAGCCGTTAATGCCCATGCATTTTAAATTGCAGTTTAAAGCAATCTTTTTTTTGTGTCCGCCTGTTTGTTTGGAAACGGGATTTAGCTGCTTCGATGCCAATAGTTATTTTGTTTCCGTACATTTAAATGTAATGAATTGAGTTCATAACTTTGTACATTACATTTCACTTAACTCATGGCGCAATCTTGGCGTTAAACCTGATCTATCCATCTTTCAAAATGTCCAAAAGCAAAGAGAATTATTATTATTTTATTTTTTTTGGTGTAGGGGAGAAGGTTTCGTTTATCACGTTAACTTGTGAGCGTCGCCTACATTGAAAAAGCGACTGCATCGCTTAAACGAAGCCATATGCAGCACAAGTATGTCATGTTTGTTTCAGCTCTCAGATTTCAGCGTTTCCACGGAAACCCTCTCCTTCACGCTCTGCTTCATCTTCCCCGTGTTATAATAAACTTGACGTGATTTGGGTCCCCTCCCCTGTACTGAAGTCTCAGCTATGCCGAATATGTAGGCTATTACAATCATGGAAACCTGCCCTGGCTCAGCGACTCATTAGCCAGCTCCAAGGCCAACATCTGTAACATTACATGCTGTGCATGGACGTAAAAATGAGAGATGGGCGGGGGGAAAACTTCCAATTTCCAATAAGCAGTTATCTTAATTGATTATTACATTTGAACTAGGTAGGAAGTATTTTTACAAACAGTTGTTACTCTTGGATCAGTAACAGACTCTCGCATATCTCCGGAAGGTGATGAGCCTAGAATATGGGATCTCAAACTGGGGTCTGTGTTCTTGTGTATAATTTAAATCTTCATAAACACCATTCACAAGAGCGTAAACTGAGTATCACAACTTAGTTCCCTTGTTTAAACAGATGGATATCAAAAACCAACTATCAACATCATTGGTCTTCAGCTACAAACGTCAGCCTGGACAGTCCAATAACGTTGCCTGTCTTTGGATCAACACAATGATAAAACACACACACACAACAGTCCACTTAAATACAGTTTTAATTCTGCAATAAAACCTTTAAAAGTACTAAAGCAAGCATCTTTTCCCTAATCGGCAAATAAGGCACATTTCGGAATGCCGTTTTATGGACATAACACATCAGAGGCTACTTTCTTTGCACAATTCCCAGTTATACAATTTTCCTATTAGCTCTCTCTGTCTTGCATCCATTTCCATGTTAGCATTAAAGTCATTTTAGTAAAAGTAAGTATGTTACATAAATTAAACCACTTATACATTGGTATCTAATACACCTCTAAGCAGTGTATATTATTCAGTCTCTCACATTCAGTAAAGTACTGAACAGTATGAAGATACATTAGATATACTAGTAAATTATGTAGTAAGGCATAGTTAGCAGTTTGGTATATACTACAACAATGTTTTGCCATCTAATGACTTGAGCTAAAATAGATATACATTACACAAAAATATATCCAATTAATGAACAAAATACATGCACATGCAAACTACCACAGTTGTATGTCTGTCACACTCTGTTACCGACGGCTGTGTTTTTTCCCCCCTAAACTATGCACAGAACATAAAAATCCCACATTAGTTCCTTGACACTGTTGCTATAGCAGATTTTGCATAGTAAAACTCACAGTTTGTTTTCCTTGAATACAGTGGTGAATGTAAATCTCTAAAACATTGCAAACATCGGTTCTGTGTTTTAACACAACAGTATTATTGCTTTTTCAATTTCTGTCTTCATAATATATTTTAATATCTTCAACATAAGAATACATCTGTTAACTAATAACGTTCATAACTATTTTAATACTGGTCTTCAAAAAGATAACACACTTCAAAATACACATATATGAATTCTGATACGCATACTAGCTAAAACACAAAAATTATAAAGGGTTACTCAATACTTATATTTCCAGCTACAAAACATTAAAAACAAAACAAAATGGCTTATAAGAGAGAAGGATATTTAATAATTATGTACCAACCTTCATACAATCTATGTAGATATCAATATTTCCTTCTTAGTGTAGTTTTGTTGCATATTTTATACAGAAAAAAGTTTTTAAAAAATCCTTCCATAAATATATTCTGTAGGATACACCCTCAGATTATTGTAAAACATTAAAAGAGAACTCCCAGCTTTCCGTCAACAATAGGCCCTTTTCGCACAAAAACGGCTTTAATATTGCAATATTGCATTTAAAAAAACTATTATACTTGATGATGGGAATCTAAAATATACAGAAACCACTGCCAATGACCTCAATCAGGGAGAGCATACGTCTGTAATTTGCTATTGCTCTAAGATTTTTAACAACTAGATAGGTTCCCAAAATACACATATTGTATGTAAAATAAAATAAAAATCCATACTCAAAAAAGGAACTGTAAAAAGTCAAGTTTAAGTGTCTGGAGCCTGTATAGTTCTCAAATTTGTAAGTTAACATGTTACTATTGAACTCCATTGGCTCTGAAAACTTTCTCCTCATATAGATCAAAGGTTAAAGGCTTGCCCAAGAGCTACTAATGCAGACCGCATAAATGGATCACAGAGTGGGGCTTTCTAACTACCCATCACTTCAATCCGTGTTTTCAGGATTCGTTTGAACAGGTTCCTGCTTGACGTGAGTTGCAGCAGCTCGATAATTGGGAGTCATAAAATGGTGGATGTGAATCATATGGGTGACTTATTTCTCTGATAAATGTAAACCACAAACTGCACTCTCTGATGACTGCAAATCTATCTATACCAGTAAAGAGTGAAGTGTTAAGGCAGAAAAATCCATATACAAACAAGAGCGGTATAGTGGGTTGAATAAACTAATAACAATATGAATTATCATTGCTAACATTAAATGGTGAAAAGTTGAAAAAAAGTTGACTGAAAAACAGCCATTGCTTCAACCGTCGTATGAAACCGTAAATTAACTCAATTTGATCCCACCGTACTGTTCGGCAAAAGTAACACAGAGGTTTCAAAATCTAAAATATTTCAAATGGAAAACGATTGAAGCTCATTTGGTATCTACTAAATGATTTTTTTCTGTATTCTACACAAATGTTGAATTAATTCCCAGTATTTCTGTTGAAGAATAATGTGGTGAGAAAACGGTGGGTAACACTGCTTGTTATCTACTGTATATAAGCGGTTACTAAGTACAAGCTGATACTAACTGCTACAAGTTACTCACAGAACTTACTTCAGTGATTTCACTGGCTTTACCCCCCCAATTCTGTCATAAGCATGCTCTTCCTAACAATAACTTAACCACCCCCAAACATCTGTGTCTTCACAATACGTATGTTCAATCATTGTACCAGAATACTTTGTTAAATAGTTAATGCCAGAAAATGTCTTATTTAAAAACAGCAGAAATATTTTTTCCGTAGACCAAGAGAGTGCACCTGCTGGTAGACAAAGAGCTTTAATTGGGGATTAAAACTGCATGTGCCACTGTAATTAACGGCCTGGTGCTTGGCTGCACTCCAATATCTCATAGTTTGTGTGGATCAAGGCAGTGCCATAAATGTACAGTGTATATAGGGTTGCCAACCGTCCCTTGAAATAAGGGACGATCCCTTATCAGTTCAATAAGGCTTATTGAACTGATAAGGGATCGTCCCTTATTTCAAGGGACGGTTGGCAACCCTATATACACTGTACATTTATGGGGTGTCCATGGACAGACCTTTGATAGCCACAACATTCCCTAAGAATGCAGAGTGATGCGAGTAAGCCTTTATAGCTAATGCTAATATTGACGTGTGGTTGCTGGCAGAGCATATTCCACAAATCTAGGCCCTTTTCCTTGTTGATTCCATGACGACGGCGCTCGTGATGTTCGCCGGGCAGCATGGAATCTATCAGCCGGTTTGAAGCACTCAGTGCTGACGGTGCGACCACATTATTGTGTCTCCGTCTATACGATGTTAAGAATAATGGTCACTATTGTCAGCGGCTTCCTGAACCTGTACCGAGCCTGACTTTGAATACCAAGTAGAACCTGCTCCGCACAATAGGCTAACTAACCGCGGTTTCAAAAGCCTTCCAAGCCGAGCGCCAGCATTTCCCAAACTCCTGATTCCATTTGAAAATTATTTGCATTTAGCTGATTCTTTGCCAAACGTTTTCACCGATAATCGCACGTTAAAACGGCTACAAATTATATATTTAAAAGTATGTAAGTTTAGTAACCCATATTATACACGTACTAAAATAAACATTTAATATCTACAGCCATTGTGACAAATAGCTTTGAGTACAGAACATCTCTTCTGCAATGCATTATGGGCCTTCTTGAGTCAGTATAAGATGACAGCTTTCCAAAATGGCTAACCTGTGAATTGCCTTTGTCACAGAGTAAAGATATCTGACTTTGTACATAAAATAACAAGTTTACTGACTAATTGCTCTCAGCCATCCCATTTATTATTTTCTTTAAAACCTAAACTCATTGAATTGATCCAAATCTATATTGTAGTTCACAAAATTGGCACTGGAATTTCATAGAAATATATATATATATATATATTCAATTCATACAGCTGTCAAAGTAATTTCTCTTCAGCAAAAATGTAAGATGACGCATATAAGAATCACAGAAAAAGTATTATAATTTTCACTAAAATGGTCTAATTCATTTAATATTTTTGAGTACGTAGAGGGAAGAGAAATGACTGTTTTTGGTTAACCTAACCTGTAAACAGGATTAATATTGTAAACAGATTCAGTTTGTCTAAAAAATTTTTTTTTAAAAAGTTAGAATATTCTTTCTGCACGACGGTTCATATTATTCAAAACAACTTCTCGATCCATCGCCATACTTTCCAAATCTCCTGATGGTTTTTTTTTTAAACAAAAAAACTTCTCTGTGTCATTTCAAAACAAAACTTGCATGTAACTTTCTTGTTTCAACCACAGTCATTCGTTAAATAATTTCCAGATACTAAGCTCTGGCATTCCCCCATTCTCATAGGTAACAGAAGGTACCATTCCTGATGCCACACTACGTATGTGTCTTCAACGATGACCGAGACAGAGCGTTCAATGTTACACATACGGAGCAGACTATCTGGATAATATATAGCAGGGGTGTCCAGTTTTACCCAATAAGGACAGGTGTGGGTGCAGGTTTTTGTTTTAGCCCAGTACTACGACAACTGATTCAACTAATCGACTAAACATGGTCTTCCATCAAGACCTTCTAGGCATCTTAGCGAGGGGCAAAAACAAAAACTGCACCCGCACCGACCCTTTTCGGATAAAATTGGACACCCCCAATATATAGAATATTGGTCTCAACCCAGTGAACACTGTTCCTCCCAACTTCCCTCTTTTCTCCTCTTCTTCCTCTCTTTTCTCTACAGATGAGAGGCCATTTTGGGCCAAATCCCTTGAATCACTTTCGCAAATCTCTCCATTCATTAATAAAAAAAGTTAATTGAGCAATTTGCCTTAAATGATATTGGAATTTTGCATAATGTATAGAACACTGCAGTTACACAACACTGTATTATTTGACACTATTTTCTCTTACTAAAGCACTGCAATACTGACATTTAGAAATGTGTATTAATTATTATAGCATGGGGAACAAATGATTGATAATCTGGATCCAGATCAATCTAACCTCTTCAGTCATGTCAATTTGAAATGTTAACATGTAAATACAGAAATGAAATTGAACAACCAATGCCATACAACGAGGACTACATGACTCTCTGTGCAGTATAAAATTATACAGACCTGATCATTTCCTATTTTAGCAGTGCATTAGACCTGAGTTTAATCTAATAGGCAAAATACAATTTTAAGGCATTGATTTAGATCTGGATAATGTGAGGGGGTGGGACTATTTCGCCACATGGAGAAAATCAGAGATCGGTCACAGAATCGGTTACACACACACACACACACACACACACACACACACACACACACACACACACACACACACACACACACACACACACACACACACACACACACACACACACACACACACACACACACACACACACACACACACACACACACACACACACACACGGGTGTGGGTGGAGTCGCTCATAAATTCTGCTTTTTCAGGGAGCCATTTAGGGCAGCGAGCCTATTTCAGCCAATTCGTTAAACTCCAGTCCTTCACCAATTCTACTGTGCAACAGAAAGATACAGAGACTAGTCCGATCCATACTGACCTTAAAAAGATTACGTGGTTAAACTGGAATTTTACATTTTGTCCGGTCATGTTATGGTAAAAATGTTATGGTATTGCACAGTAGCCTTTAACATGATTAAGATTTTTCATGTGTGTATATATATACACACATACACACATGCATATACACACATACACATATGAATGGATTATGTAACATAAGTCAAGATCCACTGAAATCATAAGCGGACACATAAATGCTGAACTTTGCAACTATTTGCTAACTTGAGCAACAAACAATCCTAGTTGAGGCGAAAGCACATTCTAAAAGACTCAGTTACACCAGTTACATACGTGTAAGTCCTCATTAAAAATCAATTGAATTGCACATTACAAAGCCTAATAACCTATAACCCAAATGCGTCAGCACTCCAGTAATAAATACTATCGCCAAAATAAAAGCGGGGATGAACTCATTACCCCTCAGTTAATTCACAGTTAATTCACAGTTAATTCAATGTGCTGTTGACCCAATGAACACTGCAAGGAATTAGAGACCTTGTCAAATCATCATTAAAAAAAATATTATAATACTCAGCACATCCACACATTTCACCTGGCGGGGGACGAAAAAAATAGAACAACAAATCGTGTAAACAAAATGACCGCCCGTGGGAGAGTCCGCTGCGATCGATATGGACGGCAATACTGTCGGAAACGAGGACGTTGTTTGCGACACTTTCAGACGAAGCTGAAGGCGTTAAACGGCATTGGTATGCACTGGAATATTTACATACAGAATTTTGGCGAGTTTTTTTTTCCTCGTAAAGAGCACTTGGTGGTCGGACCGGCGAGGGGCCGCGGGACAGGGCGGCCGTTGCGTGCGTGGTGGCGGGGCGGGGGAGGAGGAGTGAAGGTGTCCACTGTACGATTATTGCACACGCCGGCAGTAGTAGCCCAGGACCTTGCACTTTTCACACAGGTGCTGAGGATGCTCCTTGCTCTGGTCCGACACGTCGAGCCCGTCCGGCTTCTCCAGAGGCCGCTGGACAGAAGGAAAGACGGACACAGAGAAACCGTATCAACACGCTGTGTGCATCTATGAATCAGTGGCAAGGTCTTCTAGCTTCCATTAGACTGACAAAAATGCATCATATGGAAGCTGTATGACCTTGCTACTGATTGGCTGTTTTATCAACACCCAATAGATATCAGTGTCTTATCAACACCCAATAGATATCAGTAGTGATTTTTTGTTCCCGGAAGCATTTCACGCAGCCTCTGAACTTTAGATGTTTACTACCACATCAGGTAGGCTATAATTAAATTTAAAAAAAGAAAGGCACTACACAGATTCTGATGATGATCGTTTTTACATTTGATAATAATCGTTGCGGTATATCGTCCCGCCCTACCTCAGATATCAGTTCATCAGTTCGTTAGCCCTCCCATAAAGATAATTTTGTTAGTTGATACAGACACAGATACCAATAGTGTTATCTGCACACCCATAGTAAACACAACGGTTCCAGATCTCCCACAATGCTTTATGGTGAGCACCCTCACCGGGGCTGTGTTCGGAATCGCTCCCTATTCACTATATAGTGCACTATTTAGGGTATCGGCCATTTTGTAGGGTGTCCAAAATTCAAAATGTCAATTTGACACCCTAAATAGTCCACTCAATATCCCCCACAATGCACCACAAAATGTAGGGTACAAACGATGTACACTAGGCTACATGACCGGAGATATTTTCTTTGTCAAGATGGCGATGGCTGAGCCTGCGCTGGTCTACAAATGTAAATATAAATGCAAGTTTCATCTTGTAGCCTATATTAAATCAGTTTAATCGGCTTTATAACCGAAATATAAATAAACGCGGTAGATTAAATATATTACAAAGTGTTAGCTATTTTTTTAATTTAACAATTATTACTGTTTAATGGAAAATGCAACTTAATTAGCTAGCTAGCTACCTAGTTACCTAACTTACCTATCTACCTACAACGAGACAACAAAACCCTTGTTCAAAATTTAAAAAAAACTTTTATAACCGTTTCTTGCATGCTTTCTCACCAAGCCAGTGACCGCTGTCACGCAAGCGTTGCGCGTTGCTAAGTAACCTATTCAGACTATGTAGTGTCCGAAATCACCTCCTTCTTTTCCACCAGTGAATCCCTATCTAGTGCCCTATGTATATTCCCTAAGTAGTGTATAGGGAGGGAGTGAATAGGGAGCGATTCCGAACACAGCCCATGTCTGTTTAAAAACATTTAAAAAATCTTACATGGACACTTCTTTAGAAATGATTATTTTGTCATCTGTGCCATAGAGTTCCATACTTCCAGAACTTTCCAAAGTTCTAATCCCTGGAATGTTGTTCTTTCCATTGTTCCGTGGTCCTTCTGTCTGTTACAACTCCAAGAGAACTTGGACCAATTGTGGTTTAATCCTGGTGTACACATTTGTTGGCTGCTTCGAGCCACTTTTCCAAGAATTTTTACGAGTGCGGACAAACAGAGAGGACTTTGGAAAACGCACCAGGTCACGGAAGAATCTTTCACTGCCAGCATTTTTGGATGGCTTTCATACACACCACCTCTGTAATCATCCCATTTCCCTCCCGGTATCCATGGAGTTTATTTTTTTGTTCCTTCTGTTATTGTTTCCAGAGTGTTTTAGATTCATTTTATGAACATCGAGGTTACTGTAGAACAGTGGGTGTAGACTATGCATCGCTCTCTTGACTGGAATGTTTCCTGAATTAATTCCACAGATCGTAGTGTGCACACTAAAGGAATCCTGAAACGCAGATTAATTTATAGTTTCTGTAAAATATGTTTCATGGTTCAAAAAGCTTTATTAAACTTTATTAAGGATTGATGGCTCCTGACAGGCCTGACCGGCCTTCCGGGAACGGAGGTGAGCACGACTGTTGTTAATTCCCAATTTTAACCCTCCGAGTTGTTTCTGTGCCAAATCTCTTAAACTCTAAACCCTTCCTGCTAAAACAGGCAATCAGAGGTGCAGTTATAGCAATTAGAGTTCAAGTCCTCAAACATCCTATCCTCTTGGATTTAAGGCTTTAATTGCATGATCAGATTCAGAAAGGCAGTGACACTTGACAGTGTTTTGCTTTAAAAGAGTTGTTTCTCTAAAGGGAACCTACAAATTATACTACTAATTTGATATTATGGTATTTTATTGATCCCTCAACTGCTGGATGGAAAAGAAAATAATTTTCCTATGGTTTGGCCTGGATATCTTCCTTGCTTTGTCTGGCATCTGAATCAACCCTCTGACTCGGCTACGGATCGCTGCTGCACTGAATGTGTACGTGGCTTCCTTGGTGACACAAAATGTGTTTCTCTTGCAGTTTTTCCAGAATGAGAGGATATCTGGAAGATTGGAATTCTATTTCTGGTGACATGTAGGTGTTATTGTAACCACATTATCAGAGGAGAGATTAATTTTCTGTCAAAGTTTGATTTTAGGGTAAAGTTCCCCTTCAGAACCCCAGTTAGCGGTACATCCCAGTTGCTAACTTGGATGAAACATGTTAAGTGGGCGACGCTGAAAACGCAGAGAATTTGCCTCTGAGCTAACGGCTAACCACGCAGTCACAGGCTCGCAGCGGGAGTCACGCTTTTCCCACTCGAAAGAGTCTCCCGAGACAATTCCCACACGTTTCCAATTTGCGCTTGTGAAAATAATTCTTCTGATCTCCTTTCCATTTGCATCTACATAAGCAACGCGCTTCCTGGTCTCCAGCAACATGTCAGTTCAGTCTCATTTAGCTGACTGAAAACCCAAGCTGAACCTTGTTGAAATTTGAGTTTTCTAAAAACATTTTTTTGAACTCCCATCCTGAGAAGGATAGGCCCCCCTTACAGAGTCTGGTTCCCCCCAAGGTTTATTCCTATATGCCACCTATAGGACAGGGGTGGGCAATTCTGGTCCTGGAGGGCCAGTGTGGAATGCATGTTTTTGTTTCCACCAATTACCCTGGCTAAATGAGCTAATTGGCTGTATACACCAACACCGGTTCACTCGTAGATTAGATCACAGTAAAACATTTCATATAGGGGCACGAGGAACAGTCTTCGGCTGTCATTCATGTGCTTATCAAGAAATGTAGCTAAAATGTCAGATGGCGTAAAGGTTGGGGCTAATTAAGTAATTGAGGCCAGAAGTTGGCATGAAAACCAGAAACGGATACGGCCCTCGTTGCCCACCAGGGAGTTTGTCCGTCTCGCTGTCCTCCCTAGGCTTGCTTCTGTGAGAGTTTGAGGCAGAGCTATGCCGTAGCACAACACTCTCGATGAATATAATTTCAATTTAATCTTATTTTGATTTGGCTTCCCTGGCGTGGTTACAACTGGGACTGAGCCCACAAGCATCACATGACCACACAATGCAACTCACGGCAAGAGTCCAGATTAGGTCACTGTACGCACATTTCTCTCGCTGATGTAACTTGTCAGGACTCCAGCCAGTGACAAGCCACGTCCATTAGGGGACTGATATAAACACGCAGACTTGGCTACGTTCACGTCCTCCGGACATGTGCAAAACAACAACAATGACAGGCCATCGTCCCTGGGCCTAACAGCTGTCTCACCCATTGGTTTAGAAATCAAAATCCAACAGCCAATAAAAATTAAATCATGAAAGCCTACCCCTGCGGTAACACTGTTATATGACGGAGCATTTCCCCAAAATGAAAAAAAATAAAATGTGGCAACCTTATGTGCTAAGTCCCAAACTTTCCATGATAAACAGCAAGTAAAGGTGTGGTATTTCTATGACTTCTGCATTTAAGAATAGCCATTGCCACTGGTGTCTCTTCCAGCCAAGTGAGCCAGAGTGAAATATATACAGCACAAACAACTTTTAACGCCACCTGCAGACTTTGGATGTAAATGTGTATCATGGATGAAATCCCTGTTTTTTTTATTACATTTTTTATTGTTGTCTCTTCTTCTGCTTAACATTTGTCAACTGCCAAGTTGGTCTTTATTCTCCCTTGTATGTATAAAATTCATAACTTAAAAAAACGTAAGTGTTCAAAAGAACACGGTCGGGCACGTATTTTCTTGGTTGAAATATTCCATTTATAATTTATTTTTTCTCTCACTTTCCCAATAAAGCCGAAGAGAAGTTTTGTCAAATGTCAATTTTTATCAAATTTGGGATATTTTAATCAAAATCTAAAAAGCCAAGTAATTAAAAAGCTTGACACTGAAACCTTTGAGCAAAAGTCCTCACATTACATCATCGCTAATGTGAATTTAAGTGGTGTTGGTGGACCAGTAGGGGGCAATCTTCCCTCTGGTCAAATAAATCCCAATGCCACAGTGCAGTGATGGGGACACTGCGCTGTAGGAGATGCCGTCTTTCGGATGAGACGTTAAACCGAGGTCCTGACTCACTGTGGTCATTAAAGATCCCTTAAAGACACTTATTGTAAAGAGTAGGGGTTTCCCCTGTGTCCTGGCTTCCCAACCTGGCTCTTTCAATCTGCCACCTAATCATCCCCCAGTTTAATTGACTAAAAATCATTCTCTCCCTCTCCACCTCGGCTGATGTGTGGTGAGCATTCAGGTGCAAAATGGCTGCCGCTGCATCACCCAGGTGGGTGCTACACATTGGTGGTGGTAGAGACGAGTTTCCCCCTCATCACTGTAAGCGCTTTGAGTATCGAGAAAGGCGCTATATAAATGCAAGGTATTATTATTAAGGAATATTTTAGTGTGGATCCTCCCTTTCTCTTTGATCAAAATAATAGTTTATAATAATAATCTAATACCATTTAAATACCAGGTAATTTTACTGAATCTAGAACAGACGTTTTGAGAACACATATTGTTTGTCACAGTATTTAATTTCACGGCAAACACCTTATCCCGGGTAGCCATAAAAGGGTTACATTTCGGTTTCCATTCCTGCAGCTGGGGAGTGGGCCTAGCTCCTTACTCACCACAACACCTGGAGAATTAATTTTTAATCCAGAACCTTCTGAAGTGATGTCACTATCAGAGATTTCACAGGCAGCTCTAAACAAACTGGAGCACAAATCCATTTCGTTCAGTAAGTCAAATGTATGAGATGTGAAAGCACCCTAATTGTAAACCAGCTTGCAGTAGACATAGTTCTGACTCAATCTTACCGCTGTGCACACGCTGGCATTTGAAAATACACACATTGCCTAATTCTTCAAATGTATACACGCTATGATGGCAAAGAGAATGTGCCACTATTGTCTCAAAATGGTTGTCAGAACAGATCTCTACTAAGTAAATGAATGCAATAACATGAAGTAACTGGCAAAGTAAAAAAAAAACACAGTTCCTTCAATTTATTTGTTTGCCTTTCCGCAATATCCAAATTTTTTCTGGGTATTACTGAATCTGATTAAATGAAAAACATCTCAGTGGCATTGTCACGTGTTCCGTAACGTCACGCGAAAATACAGAATACCTTTATGTTTATCGCACGTTTCCAGGAACCGTAATTCGGCTTATTTTCAGTACAGGAAAACGAGGTTTGTTTTGGACCGTTTTGTCAAGGCTGGAATGTTCAGTTGAAACCAGTGTTTGGAGTTGGGCATGATTATGCGCTCTGAAAGGATTGCCTACACCTAAACAGGCACAGAACCCCCTTATGCGTCCACATCATGCAATCTATCTCTGGGCCCGATTAGCCTCGGCAAAACGACTCGTGCGTTCAAAGCCGAAACAAAAAAAAAAAAGTTTATCCCATGCACTTGAATTCTTTTTTTTTTTAACTCTGCTTTTATGTTTCTAAAAACAGAGCTATCAATTACAACCATTTTTGCTAAATCCTAGGATATAGTGTATCATTCTATAAATTATGGTTTTAATTTGAGTACGAGTTGGAACCAAAGGACTCGGAACAGCTTGAAAGGATATTGAGAACCAAAAGCCCTTTGAAAAACCAGGCATGGTTGAATGTGTACACAACATGTACACAAGAACTATTTATATAATTCCTTAGCACCTGAACAACACAAGACTGAAGCACACAAATGCATGACTTTCCTATCAGGTGTCCTCAGGATAAGATTGTATTTGTGTTGTCAGGTCAACATGAATTGTGTAAGTTTTGGTCAAGATTTTGGTTTCAAAATAGAATTGTAATGCAACAACAAAAAAATATAACCAACCTCTTGTTAGTTAGTTGTTACTTTTTTAAAAATTTTTAGGCTTAATTATTGTTTGATAGCTTTAACATAGATGGGCAAGGTAGAGAACATGTGACCTAGTTATATTGCATGGTGATTGCTTTATTTTAGGATTCTGGCTGTCAAATCTTCAAAAATGCACATGATTTCCCTTCTGGGAACCATGAATTATTCAAGTTTCACTCAATTTCATCATATTTAAATTCTAGTTACAGCTGGGAACCTGAAATACTCTATCAAGCTAATTGTGAAGGACTGTACAGAGGCTGCTGTTAAAGCAAGGCCAGTTTGCTTATTTTTTTTGGAATGGTCAACAGTGCAAATCTGAAGCTCTGTGTTTCCTCATTGACCTTATTCAGTTTAGCGGTTGTGCTCCCTGTTTAGACACACGGGTCCCCTGTAGTAATCATGTGACCCACAGTCTGGTAATGAATCCTCCCTCATTAATGCCATTCATAAATGGTGTAAAGCACAGATGTCAAACTCCAGTCCTGGAGGGCCGCAGCATCTGCTGGTTTAACTCCGGTCCTGGAGGGCCGCAGTGTCTGCTGGTTTAACTCCAGTCCCGAAGCACTGCAGAGTCTGCTGGTTTAACTCCTGTCCGGGAGCGCTGCAGAGGGCTGGTTTAACTCGAGTCCTGGAGGGCCGCAGTGTCTGCAGGTTTAACTCCAGTCCTGGAGGGCCACAGTGTCTGCTGGTATAACTTCAGTCCTGGAGCGCTGAAGAGTCTGCTGGTTTAACTCCAGTCCTGAAGCGCTGCAGTCTGCTGGTTTAACTCCAGTCCTGGAGCGCTGCAGAGGGCTGGTTTAACTCCAGTCCTGGAGGGCCGCAGTGTCTGCTGGTGTTCTCTGCACCAGTGGGTCATTGAGGTCATTGATTGGCTAAAGAATCCACACACCTTGTTCTCAAGTCCTTATTTGGCAGCTGATTGAAAGGAAACCACAAAAACCCACAGACACTGCGGCCCCCTGGGAATTCATCCCTCGTGTTGGGTTAAGGTATCTAGTTCTAAGGAGTTGTGCAAAATATCTCTGAATCTTTAATGAATAGTTTTATTGGGGGTTTTTTTACTACTGATTTTGCTAGTAATAATAATACCTACATTAGGCTTTTCAAGCAGATTTTCCAAAAACACTTTCCATGCCATGGGCTTTGAACCACTGGCAGTAGAAGCGCATCCAGTCGCCCTTGATGGCTTTTATTTTGAACCGAGGGCACCTGCCAGCCACAAGTGGGTTATTCATTAACTAACGTTGAGCTCAAAGACAGCTGCCCAATTCCCGTCCGTCTCGCGGCGTTCCAGATGGGCTTCCAGGTGTCAGCTGTTCCCGCTCACACACACGCAGCACCAAATGAACCGGAAGTTTAGACGCCGTTCTCATTCCAAACCCGCAAGAGCCAGAGAGTAAGCCCCAAAAGCACGAGTGATAAGCTGTTAGCCCAGCTCCATATTAATAATCACATATTCACTAGTCCATACACTGCAAAAACCAAAAAATATGCCAATCTTAGCAAGTATTTTAGTCTTATATTTAGATTAAGATTCTTAGAATAGACTTATTTGTATAACTTTTTTGCTAAAAGAAAAAAAAGACAAAAAATTGCAAATGAGGTGACAGTTTTACTTATTTCAAGATTTGCCAGTGGAGTAAGACCCTTTCACTTGCAAAAAGTAACTTAAAACAAGGTAATATTTTCTACATGAGAGATTGCATTGCAAGAGAGGTCTCATTGCAAGACTAAAACACTTGTTAAGAGGGACATTTTTCAGCGTAGATGTGTACCTGCTTGTGTGGGTTAACGCTTGTTAAGACGGACATTTTTGCAGCGTAGATGTGTACCTGCTTGTGTGGGTAAACACTTGTTAAGACGGACATTTTTGCAGCGTAGATGTGTACCTGCTTGTGTGGGTAAACACTTGTTAAGACGGACATTTTTGCAGCGTAGATGTGTACCTGCTTGTGTGGGTAAACGCTTGTTAAGACGGACATTTTTGCAGCGTAGATGTGTACCTGCTTGTGTGGGTAAACGCTTGTTAAGACGGACATTTTTGCAGCGTAGATGTGTACCTGCTTGTGTGGGTAAACACTTGTTAAGACTGACATTTTTGCAGCGTAGATGTGTACCTGCTTGTGTGGGTAAACACTTGTTAAGACGGACATTTTTGCAGCGTAGATGTGTACCTGCTTGTGTGGGTAAACACTTGTTAAGACGGACATTTTTGCAGCGTAGATGTGTACCTGCTTGTGTGGGTAAACACTTGTTAAGACTGACATTTTTCAGCGTAGATGTGTACCTGCTTGTGTGGGTAAACACTTGTTAAGACGGACATTTTTGCAGAGTAGATGTGTACCTGCTTGTGTGGGTAAACGCTTGTTAAGACGGACATTTTTGCAGAGTAGATGTGTACCTGCTTGTGTGGGTAAACGCTTGTTAAGACGGACATTTTTGCAGCGTAGATGTGTACCTGCTTGTGTGGGTAAACATTGATGTGGCACTTAATGCACTCCTGTCCCATGTTCGCCCAGGAATTTCCACTCATCCACTTCCTCTTGCATTTGGGGCATTTGTATTCTCCGAAGCACCGCTTCTTCCCTTGATATGGAGTCAAGCCTTCACCTTTCGGCCGGGCCTGGAAAGACATATAAACCGCAGTTAGATGTGCAGTTCAACTGAAACATTATTTATTAATTATGTTTTTTCACCCCATCGTTTCTTTGTAAAACAGCTTTGAAGGTCTGAAGGGAATTGTTGGACTGCCCCCAGCTTCGGCAAGTTCGGGAGGAGGCACGCTAGCAAACTAATGTTTTTTCCGAAATGTGTGTAGACAGCTGCCACTGCTTTTCAATCTGAAGTTGACCAGGGCTGCGTTCAAGATAAGTGAAATGCTGCAATGTATTTTATAATAGGAAATGGTCGTCGGTTTGAATGTCCAGTTGCAGAACTGTTACCTTAGCAGGTGACAGAGCGATTGTGTCCGGCGTGACGCAGTCTTAAACGTGTGGCTCATTGCTTTCTGTTACACCAGCAGAACCCCCGGCATGCTCGCCAAACTAGAGCAAGCACCACCCAAAGAATGTGCCAGAACATTGCAACTGCGAATGAGGCGTTCAAGGCGTACCGCGGCAGGACGTTTGGCTTCCTGAACGCAGTGTGGCTGAACTGCACGGCCTCTCTTCTGGAAGACTGCAAAACCTCTGGCCTACAGCTGTGAATTGAGTTGCACTATAGCATGATGAGGTGGGTTATAACCCTGTCAGCTACAGCCTTCCCTCGGTGATACTATGCCCTATGGCCCATGAGAAGCACGGCTGTATTGAGACAGTACCAGGAGACCTTTAATACTAACATAGCAATATACCGAGACCACACTGTGTCCTTCATGGGCTTACTGCAGATGTGTCTATTCAGAACCGATGGCTCCACTTACAATTAGAAAAGCAGGTTCGAGCATTACGCCCACAGCAAAAGCATTGACTCGGCTCTATTTACAGGTGAAACATCTCAGAGTCTCCTATCCAAGAGAGCTGCGAAAGATACTCCGAATTACGCGGATCCACTTTGGTTCAAGGTTCGAGGGATCCCTTTTCAAGGTAAGCGTTAGGAACTACGCATCTTTTGTTTATCCATTGCATAAATTCTATCAAAGTGGGGACTTCTTAAAGACCTGAGGAGGGCATGTACTGTAACTTATTACCAACTTAAATATTAATGACCACACACTTGACTACTGGCGCATAACTGAACTGGCCAATCGTTTAGTTCTAATAGGCGTTGCAGGGTTTTGGTACATTTGCTAATTATGTGTTCTTATGGGGCTTACTCTTGTTAGAGATTTCTTATGAGAAACGGCATTAATATGTCATCCACTAGTATAATTAATAGGAGGGCTTGCTTTTGTCCAACGAATGACAGGCAAAAGCACAATGTCACGTGAAAGTCCGATTACTACATCCTGTGTTCTGCCAAAGCAAACAACATTCGAGGAGCCCGGGAGGTTTACTAAGCCATGTCACCTTCAAGGCGAAAGTCTATTGCTCAAACCGTAATTCAAAACGCACCAAAAAAAAAAAGAGCACATTGTCCTCGTTCGGTTTCAAATCTCTGTTCTACGGTCCTGTCGGTCGGATGAAATCCAGGGAATCGGAGGGTGTTTTTCCAAGCGTCGGGCCTGTTTTTCTTGGCAGAGGGGGAATCTGCCGAAGCAGGGTCTTGCGTTTAGGGAGAACACGTGGTTGCGATACCGTACGAGTACTGCAAACCGCAAACATCTGCACGCGCTCCCGTTCCCTTTAAACACGCGCGGGCGGCTCGTGGAGTTAGCGGGATGAGGCGTCCTCTCAAAATGCGAAATAAAACTACTCAACAACTGGCAGCATAACATCGGCCGAGTCTACGGCAGGTGGACGCGACGATGCCTCTGCTCTGGAATACGCACTGATCCATGCGCCAGTGAAAGTGTGCATAATCACTTGAAAGAGACGGCCATTTGGTTACAGTGGATGTGTGGAAGTGAGGCCTTATAAAACAGACCAAGAAAAAAAAAAAAAAAAAAAAAACGTCTGGAGAGAGACTAACAATATTCTACATGTATTAAATATACATTTTCAACTACATGAATTTAAACTGCAAAATATGGTGTAAAAATACCCTGCGTACATCGGCCTGCATACTTTTTTTGGCGACTATGAAATGGCCTTAATGCCTTCAGAACACTTTATTGGGCTTCCTTGGATGAAAAGATTTATAATTTGATCTGCTTTATTGGGTGCACTGATTTCATACTTATTGAGTCACACGCATAGACAAACACAGCCATCTACTAAGCCAGACTTTCAGACAGAACACTACAGGGTGAACATTGATCTTGATCTCAGATTTTTATTAGTTGACTATTTGAGGATACCTTTTAAAGATACTTTATTCTACTTTCTACTTTCTTGCCTATATTGCCTTGTGGTGACCATAGCATGAATTTAAAATGCAATAAAACCCTTGATTAACATTAATCGTTGAATCAGCACATTGTATTTTTTCAGTTGGGTTTTCTGTTGTACTGTGCCGAGTCAGCAATCCAACATATTGTGGGGGAAAATGTATATTACCCAGGATGCTTTGCAGTGACTGCTTTCCCGCCATTTAGTATGATGCTTAGCTTGTGCACAACTAATCAACATGGCTAATTGTGTTAAACGGAATCTCCCAAGACAAGTAAAGGCTGTATTATGGCAGTTGTAAATCACTCTCCACAAGTGTACACAACATGTTTACAGCTGGCAGGCTTATTTTTAGGAAATAATTTAATATAGACTTTTGACCAGTTGAGACTGACAGTGTGGTCTGCGAGAGTCACAAGCTATTGAAAACACAGAAGCCCTTTGATTTAGCTTTGATTTAGCCTGGTAAACGGTACAGCCATGTACGGCGACTCCATCTAACTTTATCCATCCGTTGTATAAGTTGTATTATTTATGACCAGGAAAGGGCAGAACTGTATCCGGTGTATCAGGTATTCAGCTTGATCAGAGTGGTTGACCAAGTGCCTGAGTGACTCTATTTTCAACATTTTGAGTGGCATGTAAGATTTGTGGAGCTCCAGGGGTAGATTTGCTAGTCGCAGCCAAGTAATCTGAAGCATGGCTGGTGAATACCAAGCCAGGAGCAGTTGAGTGACACATCCTGCTAAAGCTCATTGTCCTCTGCAGAGATGTATTCTGGGATCTAGTATACAATCCTCCTGACCATGCCGGTGTAACAGGTCAATAGTCCTCCTGTGGGTCCTGAACAACTCTCACCAGCCACTGTTCACAGCAATGGGCAATATTAGCTCACTGATCTAAAGACCTCGGGGCCTGCATCACAAAGTAGGATTTCTGAGTTAGCTGGATAACTGCACCGAGTAAAACCCGGAACCCTCCCAAATAGTTTCAGTTATCCAGCTAACTCTGTAATCCCCAGAGTTTCCAGCCAAGGGAACTAATCGCACTCTTACTGCGTCTCCGGGGGGCAACGCCCCATCCTGTCGCGGACGTTCACGTGCTAACTCGCGTCTCTTGAACTCCGCTACACCAGTGCAAAGGCCTTGCGGCCATACGTCCATAGCACGCTGCACAACTGCCAGTAGTACTCAAGAAGGAAGCGATTCAGTTGGAAGGGTGCTACCTGTTTTGTTGCGGAACAGCGCCCCCTCTGGTGGCACTCACTGTGCAGGTAGTGAACAGAAGCAGCAGAAGCTTTTCACACATACTGGTGTTCTTTCAGATTCGCAAAGAAGGTTGCAATGAGGGAACGGGTAAAAAAAAATACAAAATGGGGGGGACTTGAATGCCCATAAAATGCTTGTGTGGGGGAGAAACTAAGCAAACTACAAGGCAGTGGCCCAAAGGTGGACGTATTTGTCATGTTAAATGGAACATACACATTTTTGGCGCTTTTGTTCTGTGTTGGAACCAACCCTTAGACATGTGACCCACCAGTCGGAGCCGTTAAAAGAAAGAAATTGCGCAACGACGTTAATTCCTAGAACGGCAGCATTAATAACCAAAGCTGACAAGTTTTCACGGAAAGGCCGCGGAACTGGCTTTGCGGAATCCGTGTTCCGTTCGCTGGCAGCCCAGCCACAGTCCCACAGAGGCGGACGGACACCAACACTCGGGAAAACGGCGCACAAACACGTCTGTTGTTTTGTCAGTTGGACGCGGAGCAGAAAAACATGCCTTCAGAATTCCTCGCCTATTTTCCCTCAGACACTCCGTACAAAAGGACTGGTGTTTGACGAGGGGAAGGGGGGGGGGGGGTGAGGGATTCAAAAATCTCCAGGAAGTCTTCAACATCAACAAACCAGGACTTGCGGCTCAACTCTGGAAAGCCGTGCAAAATTTACCTAAAACGTAAATTATCCTTAAAACGTATCCTTCCCTGGTTCACTGTGATATGACCACACTTATTTGGGTACATTAAATGGGCACGTTTTGCTTCCTCATGTTCTAGAATTGCACAACTGAACTGTCATACAATATAGCGTGACCTAAAATGTGATTGGTCCCATAACCTGCTTTAAGCTACAGCAGACACTATTAAAATGAGTGAGTGCTGTTTCTAAGTAAAGCGCTGTGATTTTACTGGAGAGATAGAGAGGGAGGTCAGGTGGCAGACAGGGGAAATGAGTTCACTGAAATATACTGGACATGACATGAGGCCTGGACTGAATTCCATAGGACAAAAAATGCATTTGTTCTAAAAGTCTGGCTGCTTAAAGGGTAGTGTGTGTGTCTGTCTGTGCGTGCGTGTATGCGTGTGTGCATGTGCGTGTTTCATGGGGAAAAAAATGGGTGGAATTCACAAAAAGAGTGATTGATATTTGAACGTTTCTTTTTTTTTTTTGTATTTAAAAAGCAGACCGCCATTAACATTACAACGGACATGGTTTTATATACACTGTACATAATCCAGGTTGTATAGGGACCAGTGTTTTAACAGATCGCCATTTCCTCATATCGATCTAATCTTAAGTTCCTCTTTTGACTACAGAGGCGTCTTTACATCCCACACAGCGAGGGTGCAGTTCTAAGGGCCCGCTGGGTGGCTCGTCATTTAAAAAGGCACTGCTCTAGTGCATGGATGGGTCCCGTGGTCTGGCACTGAATCCGGACCGTGCCCGCCCCGTGAAGAGGCTTTCTCCGTCTGCGCGAGTCTGACCTGCGCTGAACTGCGGCGGAATAAGTAACGGCGATAGATGTGTGAGCACAGGCTTATCTGCGCTTTCCTGGATTTAAGCCTGAGGTTGGAGAGATGACCGCTGATATATATATATATATATATATATATACACGACTGGCCATTCCAAACAGGAAAAAGCATGAAATCTTTTTTTAAAAGTGCAGTTTTAAAATTAATTTCCTAAAATAAAGATCCTTGTAGGTATACTCTGAAAGGAGTTTATCATAGTTACAATAAAAGATTGATTAGAAATTGACCATCTGAATTGGTTATGTTTGTACCCTACTATATGCTGTGAAATGCTTTTCAAGATAATGGACCCATTTGGATTCAAATAAGCCAAGTAATGTACAAGCTGGGACACAAGATAGTGTTTTGAGAAGACACTTAAAGTTTGGCTTGAGTGTAGAATCACTGTTTATTTCTGTATTGTAGCCGTCCTGCGTGACGGTGGTTTGTTTTACAAGACCACAGGCCGGTTCCGGGAAAAGGGAGATTCCTTACATGTTTTCCTACCATTCATCAGCACTTGTGATTCTGTGACGGATATGGACCATTCCTCTTTCAGCCGAACGCAACGCCGTCGTTCCCGTTCACTGCGGCCGGCCTTGAGCCCAGAAAGCCCTCGTTTATTTATTTATTTATTTATTTACTTTTTACATTTTATTCGCAGGGATTTCGAGCGGTTTCACACCCTCGGAATAATGGCTTTCCAGAAAGCGTAGCACTGAACCGGGGAGCTATAGTAACGGGTGGACAGAGCCGTTTAGAGGGTAACTTTAAGAGGCAGGACGCATCCTGCGATTGTAAATCTAACGTTTAAAGAGAGGGTGGTGGGGAAGGGGTTTTGGGAGGGTGGTGGGGGATGGTTCTCCACCCTCCAGCTGTTTTCCCTAAAGGCTGTCGCGGAGGCCCGACCCGTACGGATCTACCAATGGGTCGATCCGCCCGGCAACAGCAGGAATACCACAGCGACTGGGTCATCAGTCCCAGCTGAAACAGGCCTCCAATCAAGCTATAATGCACCTAGGGGAGAGTGGGGTGTGGGGTGTGGGGTGTGGGGTGTGGGGGGAATGGGGGGTGTGGGGGGAAGGGGGGGAATGGGGAAATCAGAACCAGATTAACTCCATACCGTTATAACATAAGAAAACACAAAACCCCCCTCGTAAAATCGCTGGTCTGTTTTGAATTAAGTTATAGGTTTGCAAAGAAATAACAGTTCGAAAAAAAATAAAAATAATGATGGTTCAAGCCAATATGCGAATGCCCCCAGCACAAAAGTCTCCATTGCTGCGTGCAAAGGCCATTGGCATCAAAAACAAAATGTGCGACGTGAGGTTATGGAGTTCGCGATAAGGAGATGAATTAATTCTGGAGCTGAACTCTCCTCAGCCACAGTAGGATTTAGTTTTAGTGTGATACTAGTCTAAAGCCATCTCGGGTAATCCCAAATGTTTTCCGTTTCTTTCAATTAAGTCTGGGCTACTGCTGAATGTTTTTAAAAATTACAGAACAACATGCCCAATGTTATATTATCTGCCTACCAGAAACAATTATCCAATGCAACTTGCATAATTAGATTCACATACTATCAATCAATACAGCTCACATTATATTGGAGCATCTCAGGATACCGACCTTAGTCATTATCACAGAAGGATCAGGACCAGACCCTGCAGTAACCCTTTGAAGAGTAGGTTTTTTTAGGAATGTTTTTTTCAAGATTCTAAGTCAGTGTTCTAGGACTCCGTAGTGACTGTTACATCAGCATTAGAATGTTCAGTTAAGAACATTCTAATCACATGATCTTGTACCTTAATAAGGGTTAATCATTGACCTTTCTGTGACTAACGCATGCTCACATTCCGTAGTAGGCCCCAGGCTGCACCGTGTGACCCCAAGAGCACCCAGCCGAACCCACACTTCCTTCCTGTTACCTTCCTGTCACTCTCAATGGAGGGATGATGTCATCGGGATATAGCCTCGTCTTTTATGTGAATGGGAGTGTCTTTTGAATGTGAGAATACTACTCACGGTGACAAATCTATTGTTTTCTCCATGTTTCTGGAGTCAATAAGACCTCTCCATCAAAGCTCTGAATGCATTCTGTGCAATGGAAAAGAGAGGGTACGAGAGTTTTTTCAATTCCAGATTTAATTACCGACGCTAACATCCCTGATAAAATGAACATGGATAGGCCGCCGCGGTGGTACAGCGATTTTCAGTCGGTGCAGTTGTACTCCCAGGATCAAGGGTTCGATCCCTGGTCCTGCCAGATCCGTGCATGGCCGGCGCCCAGTGGGAGCGGCAATTGGCGGCTGCTCCCGGGTGGGGGGAGGGGCTCAGAGAGAATCGCTGTGCACAGAACGGCCCTGGGCGAGTTGGAATCACGGTCAGGAGCTCGAAGAGTCACGCCCTGCAGAGGATGTGGCGCCCTCCTTCCTACTACCGGCTGACGGGGTTGTGTAGCAGCAATTCTCTAGCGGTTACTACACGGGGGAATTGAATTAGAATAGGGGTTCAATTGGCTACCAAAATTGGGAAAAAATGGGGGAAAAAAAACATTTAAAAAAAACAGGGATGACCATCCATAAAAGTATATTTGCAACCTTGAATAACAAAACTAAGTAACTTTCCAAGGCCATCCCTGCAGTGTCCCTTGGGAACGGAGGCTAACGTCCAAGACAAAATGTACACGCCGGGAACGTTTATCCTACGTTTCCTAACGTTCCAGGGTAGGTTCCGCAAACCAAAAATGGATAGCTGGGAATGCATGTGTTCTGAAATCAGGCAGGCCCGTTTTGAGAGACCACCAAAGGGCGTGGCTCCAGTCTGTCACCAAGCCCCAGAGTCATATTAAAACGATTCAAGAACAGAATTCTGGCACGCACAACATTGGCAGCCATTTCCACCGAGCTGCCCAATTATTTCCACTTATTGGTTTGAGCAGGAAATCGCCAAGTCTCACCCTCAATAGGGAAACCTCAGCTCCAATCCCAAGTCTCACCCTCAATAGGGAAACCTCAGCTCCAATCTCTAGTCTCACCCTCAATAGGGAAACCTCAGCTCCAGTCTCTAGTCTCACCCTCAATAGGGAAACCTCAGCTCCAGTCCCAAGTCTCACCCTCAATAGGGAAACCTCAGCTCCAATCTCTAGTCTCACCCTCAATAGGGAAACCTCAGCTCCAATCCCAAGTCTCAGAGCAGTCGCAGTCTGGGCGCAGTCCGGAATAGGCGGTTTAAAGATTTACATAACGGTCATGCCAGAGAGCATCATGGGTTGAACCACTCAATGAATGTTCTTTCATTTATTACCGCTACTTCACTTGGAATCTTTTTTTAAAGATTTTTTTCCCCGTTTTCTCCCAATTTGGTATCCAACCGTACCCTCGTACGATTCAATTCCCTGTGTAATGCTGAGAATTTGTCGCCACACAAGCCCGTCGGCCGGAGGTAGGAAGGAGGTCGCCACGTCTTCTCCAAGGTGTGGCCCCTCGTGCCCCTGACCGTTATTCCAGCGCTACACGGAGCCGCTATGAGCGCGACGAATCTCCCCGCCGAGACCCACCCACTCTCCCCGCCGAGACCCACCCAATCTCCCCGCCGAGACCCACCCAATCTCCCCGCCGAGACCCACCCAATCTCCCCGCCGAGACCCACCCAATCTCCCCGGGACCCACCCGATTTTGCCGCTCCCTCAAGGCACCGGCCGTACCCGGATCTGGCAGGACCCCGGCGCGAACCCAGGTCCTCAGTGTGCAACTGCATCGACTCAAAGGCCAGTGCTTTTACCGCTGCACTCTGGAATCGAGTAACTAATAATAAACTTAACTTTTAAACTGTGTAAAGACATCCATTTGGCCTAAATGTTGTGTTTAGTTTGTAAGCAGGTGTCAGGGTTTTTGTCCTTGTGCTGTTCATGGAAACTCTCAAACTGCACATTCAATTTGATCATCCAGCATTGGGCTCTATAATTAGTAGTGAATGCTCACAGTACCAGTTTTTTAAAATGATGTTTTTAACTGGCTGCAGCAGGTTTCTCTATCATCCGCTTGAACCCGTTTCACGTGGCTGTAGCGTAAAGAAAGCATAACATCTTCTCATTTTTGTCTCGTTTGTACCCTTGGTGCGTCTTGTGGGAAACAGACACCAGAATGTTTCATTTTTGAACATTTGTTTTTCATTGGTTGGTAGCAGTGTTTCGCACGAGCCTGGCTTGTGGAAGCACGCACACTGAATGAGATTTGTAGTCAGTTGTAAGCACCAGGCAGAAATAAAATATCTGCTTTCAGCAAAGTTCAATGTCACCATTCACACAGCAGCTCTGATGATCAAAACTCGTTGCAAACATACAGCTCCTGTTATTAGGATGGCAACAAGGGGAATTCTGGGCAAAAATTATTGAGTAACTCACGTCATATAATTAATAATTAGAGATTTGTTTTTGTCCACAATAAACATAAGTATAGAGAACAAACTGGATGTCTGGATAGTTATTTCTAGAACGGAACAGGCTATCTGGAGTAAATTGAGACACTTGCAAATCTAGAGCTCTTAGAGAACCATGAAGACTGTGAAACGATAAGCTTCTGCAACCACGTGACAGTCAAGGCTTCTCGCTGCAAACTTCAATTTTTAGAGTACGATACTAACAAATTTCAAATGTTTGTGGATAAACAAGCCCATAACATTTAATCAAAAAAAAAAACATCTCGGTCTTTTCTTCCTCCTTAGGCAATGATCACAGGGTGGTAAAAGTGTCAAAAAGATTTCTTCAGATTTTTATTTATGCATCTCATCATCGGTAAACATTTTGGGTTTCTTGCACCAACACCCAGATGTCTGCTTGTTTGCTGTCCAACATCATTGTAAACAATCGTGTTTATCGTGAGAAAAGGGGGCAGCCTATAAAGAAGCAGCAGATGGCTTTCCTTGAGGCCTGAACACAAGAATATCACTGTCATCCTTCAGCTGTTTCTCTGTGCCTATAGAACGAGCCTTTTTTTAAACCGGCTATTTCCGCAGACCTCTACTAAAGGTCTTGTGCGAGAATTCCAGTCAGGCACTGAAAATAACTCCTCTGTTCTATAGCATATTAATTCCAGCAAAAGGGAAGCTGAATGAAGTCAGTGTCCTAAGGCCCCTCTGGGTCCTTTACCAGTGCAGCTGTCTCTTTTTATGCCTGCAAAGAAAAGAGCCCAGGCAGTCAGGGGAAACAGGTGTGCCCACTAAATGATAAATTTGGCTTCTCGCAATGCGCCTGTGTCTTTAAACACAGCTACCCTCAACCAGAGTGGCTAGACGGGCTGAAAGACCAAATAATAAAGCAAAAAGACTGACCGCATTACAACCTAGGAGAATAAGTCGATAAAAAAAACGTTCTCAGTGAGATGCACGTTTATTTTTGGCCTGTAACTTCATGATTTTGATCGAGAAATATCATTTAACTCCCTGCTTAAAAGACCCGTGTATAAAAAGGAGGTCATTATCATTTTTCGTTTTGACAGTTTAAAAGTAGACACCAGCGCCGCCAGTCCTACCACTTTATATATAATCGCAAACAACTCAAAATAAAATGCATGTTTGTGTTTATTCTGGAGCTGTTAATGGCCCTCACATCATGTTCGCTTTTTTAAAATGTTTTTATAAGTGCCTGAAATGGAGTTTTACTGATTTCAAATAAAAAATAAAAAATAAACTTTTTTTTTTTAAAACACGGGCCTTCACACAGAGCTGCCGCCATGCTTCTGACTGCATTCCTTCTCCGCACAATTTCACACTTTCAGATGAAACAAAATACGCCTTAACCATTTTTCTTGCAAAACCCAGGA
This sequence comes from Synaphobranchus kaupii, assembly GCA_029718625.1. Classification (NCBI taxonomy): domain Eukaryota; kingdom Metazoa; phylum Chordata; class Actinopteri; order Anguilliformes; family Synaphobranchidae; genus Synaphobranchus; species Synaphobranchus kaupii. The sequence continues at coordinate 112,142,074 of CM056380.1, forward strand.
CTTCAGCTGCCAAGTTGACATTTTATAATCAGTCTTGGCCCTGAGTTTTTGTGTGTTTTCTTTTTTGTTTGTTTTCCCTGGGTTATTACAGAGCAGGAATACGCTGTCCAAGTATTTGATAGCGCTGGCCTGCTTCCTGGTTCCTGGCAAAGAGCCCCGGGAGGTTGGCCGTTGCCTCTTCCAGCATCTGGAAACCATCAGTGTAAACAATGGAGTCCTCCGAGCTGGAAACCCGCTCCCGCGTGTCCCGCGAGACGCCGGTCCGCAGAACACGGGAAGACCAGACCCGCCGTACACCGCTGGCGCAATCGCCCCCCCCCCCCCTCGCACTTGCAAAACGTTCAACGTTCTTTCGTAATACTTGTTTAATTTGGCCCTTTGCGGCCCAGTATTCACAGAGAAGGCGGTCTCTGACAAAGAAAGAGAAGAACAAGCGAGGACGCACGGACGCACTAACGTAATTGTGCCTTCCCCTTATCAGTGCCAAACTCTCGTCAGATTTAAAGGACATTCACGCAGGAATAATTAATACAGTACTGGTCCGCCTCATCTAAACGTGGTTCAGACCTGCTGTGGCACGCTTTCTTGAGTTGTTAGGACTTTACAGACACGGTTTATAAAACCACTCTCCTGTGGTGGGCTGGGGGTTAATATAATGGCATGTCTCAGTAAAAGGCATAGTTCTAGTTCAAACTAGTTTGCATGTTTAATGGCTATAGTTAAGCGATCTACCTCAGTTGTTCTGAGACAGAGTCCCTGGCTGGATATGAACTGCACAAAGCCCTGTTTTACTATCTTAAGTATTCCTTAGCCATGTCCTAATTACTAGGAAGCCATCATTAGCCATGTGGGAAGGGGAGCATAACACGCTAAAAATGCTAAAAGCAGACGTTTATCTGGGATAAGACGGTAGGCCTAAGAAAAGGTCAGCACCAGGTTCACATAAAACCCAAAGCCATGAGCACTTATTTAGTTACAGCACGTATAAGACCAACACGCAGGATTTCCTTACCTGAAAAATACCCCCAGCTGCACACATTTAACACGAAAGCAACAGCAACAGACTGCAGCAGTGTGCAGTGTGCAGTGTGCAGTTTGCCAGTGGATTAGTGTGAAACCAATATCTACGTATGTAATAATATATGGTAATAATATGACACCGAATCAAAACTGAAAGCGGCACTAAAGATGACACAATACACACGATATAGACGTCAGCTCGATAATCAAGCATTCTGGGAAACAATCCCACATCATCACCTTGGAAACAACTTAGCAGGAAATGCATAGAGTAAATGTAAGAAAGAAAAGTTGGGTCTCTTTATTTCCAAGTAGTTTTGCAGGTTCCCTATGATTTAATTCAGCCATTTCAGTTGAATTGGAGCAGTTTTTTTAAATTGAAAGTATGCTGAATCTAGGGGGTCTGCCTGGTCTTACTCAGTTCACTGACAATCTCTTCTTGTTTGGAGAGTAAGCAACTGCTAATTGTATTACATAAGCTAGCCTCTGTGGCCGTAAGGTCACATCTCGAGAGGCTCTTCCCTTACTGTGACACTACTCAGATTCTCAGGGGGACAGTTTTGGACGTGTGGCATGTTTAACACACACCTCTAACTATTCAGCTACCTCTCTGTGTCTCACAGAATAGCTACCTCACAGAATATACAGTGCATCCGGAAAGTATTCACAGCGCTTCACTTTTTCCACATTTTGTTCTGCCTTATTCCAAAATTGATTAAATTCATTTTTTCCCTCAAAATTCTACACACAACACCCCATAATGACAATGTGAAAAAAGTTTTTTTGAGATTTTGGCAAATTTATTAAAAATAAAAAACTAAAATTTCTCATTTACATAAGTATTCATACCCTTTGCTTTAACATATTTTTAAAGTATCATATTTCATGGTCGCATATCCTTTACATGCTGTTACTTCCTGAAGTCTGTGACCATCAACATCAAAAAAACTGTCGATTTCTTATTTTCAGGTACTGTTACAAGTGTTGCCAGATATGGAGTAGATGTGGATGGATCACTGCAAGGGTTATATCTCCGGACTCATTTTCCTATAGAACTCTATGGGGAAAAAAGTCAGGAGAAACAACACTTAAAGTGATCCATCCACATCTACTCCATATCTGGCAACAGAGTGATGGTTTGGGGCTCGTTTGATAGCTCAGACCCTTGATAACTTACAGCCATTTAGCCAGCCATGTGTTCCATACTGTACCAGTGTAATTTACAGCTGAATCTAGTCTCACCCCCCAATTTCCATAGAGATCCATTCAAATGCAGAGAGGTTATAGTAGCGCTTGTAACAGTACCTGAAAATAAGATATCGACAGTTTTTTTGATGTTGATGGTCACAGACTTCAGGAAGTAACAGCATGTAAAGGATATGCGACCAAATATGAAATATGATACTTTAAAAATACGTTAAAGCAAAGGGTATGAATACTTATGTAAATGAGAAATTTTATTTTTTTATTTTTAATAAATTTGCCAAAATCTCAAAAAAACTTTTTTCACATTGTCATTATGGGGTGTTGTGTGTAGAATTTTGAGGGAAAAAATTAATTTAATCAATTTTGGAATAAGGCTGTAACAGAACAAAATGTGGAAAAAGTGAAGCGCTGTGAATACTTTCCGGATGCACTGTAGCTATCTCACAGAATAGCCACCTACTCAGCTACCTCTGAATAGGTTTGAATCGATTTGATTGCTGAGCTGACGGTTGGTTAGAAACCCTTGGTCCCGTCCCAAAAATCTGGTTTTTCAATTATGAACTCCACTGATTTCACCAAGCAGGATTACTGAGTTGGCTGGATAATAGCACTGTGTAAAACCAGGAACAGATATTTTTATTGCTTCAGTCTTTGTTCCAGATTTGGGAGGGTTCCGGGATTTACTCAGTGTAGTTATCCAGTTAACTCATTAATCCTGCTTTGCGAGATGAGGCCCAGGCTTACAGCAGCGAGGTACGGCACGGGAGGCTAACATGCGCGCGCTAACACGCCAAAACAAGTTCGCGCTCGTCGCAAGCGACTGTCGCTGCCTCAACCAGATGGCGGATTCCTGTCATTTCGAATACGGGGGTCCCTGACACATTGAAGTATGTAGGCACAGGATGGGCAATGTGAAGCTATAGCTGGAGAGAGGAAAAAAAGGCTAACCAACTACTGTGTATACTTTAGGAGCCAAGATAAGCATATCTGAACAGCTGCTACTAAATATAAACTTCAGCATTACACAATGAATGTTAAAGGGGAAGTGGACCCAAAATAATAATTTGGTATGTACCGTCTTATCCTCACAGTAATTGGTCTGACCTGTATTGCATGCATCAAAAACCAGATCTTTCTTTAGTATCTGGAACAGATCAATTTAATGGTGGTGATGTCACTGGGATATAACTCCTCCTCTTCTTATAATTTAAGTGAATCTTCAGGCATCTTCTGAATTGATGAATATCGTGTAATGGCAACAAATGTACTTTTGTTTTCTATATATTTCTCACAATCACTGCATTTAAGACATTTGAAGGTTATGGAGTTTTAGTTTAAACTGAACTGCAGGCCTCCAATATAAAAAGGTTCTGAATTTTGTTCTGTCCAATAGGAGAAGGCGGAAGGGGGGGTGTTATATGAAGAGTGGCATCCTTGTTTGGGACAGGATTTTCTCTGTTGTGGGCTAAAGTGTTTTACGTGACACATTGGAAACGAAACCCATTAGTTCCTTTAGGTGAGGACCAACTTATTAAGCGAGGAGTGCACAATAATATCAGGGATGTATCGGACGTTTGTCTTTTCACTGGAGTTCCCCTTTAATGCTCAATAGCGGGCACAAAAAAAAAAGAAGAAGATCACCGGGGTGAAATGAACGTGTGATTACCTTCCGCGCGAGCACAATCAACGTTTGCACGGATAATAACCAAGATACATGGCTCCTCCCACATTTCTATATTCCAAAAAAAATTGTTTCTTGAGCTGAGGGAAAACATTATCAATGCTATCTGAGAAGACTTGGATACAAACACTATCTCGCCCCTTCTGTTTCTCTCTCTCTCTCTCTCTCTCTCTCTCTCTCTCTCTTTCTTTGTCTCTCTGGCAATTGGTATGAAAAGTAAGGACAGCTGTGGCGCATAGAGGCTTTAAAATTCAGAGGCTTCAACCAAACAACCGAGGTTTTGTTAGGAGCTCCCAGTTGCTCGTCCTGCTTGAGAGTTATGGAACCAGAGAGAGACGTATTTTTTTTCACAGCGACGGTTCTTTCGTCAGGAGCGATGAGCGCGGCTTGCGAAAGGAAACGGGGGAGCTAATAAATGAAGAATAGATGTTGAGAGGGGATTTGTGGACTTGTGTTCATGTGTTTCGGGGGGGGGGGGGGGGGGGGGCAATACTGCCAGTCATCACTTAAATTCCTGCTTGCCAGCCAATCAGATCGCAGTCATGCACTAGTCACTACAGTGGAATCTTAGATATGAACTTAATGAACTCTGAATTAAGGACTGACCAGTCTACTGAACGTGGGGGGGGCATGAAACTCGTATATATAATTATGTCCAATCAGAGCTCTGTATAATCACCGAGACAAAAAGGCAAAAAACTAAGCACTAGCAAAATTAGACGAAGGGGGTATGTCTTTGTACTGCAAATGAATAGTGTGTGAAAATGAACCTTGTTTAATAGAGAGAGTCAAACCTCTCTTTGTAAACAGATAGAAAGTCAAACACAGTTGGTGAAAGAGGCCCAAGACGGTCGGTCACTGAAAGGACGTGCATTGTTCTAAAACATAGACATGGTCTCTGGGTGGCTTTGGACCTTGGGGGGGTTGGGGGGGGGGGGGGGGTGCTTTAATCAAATCCAAATTACAACCAGTGGGGCTCTTTCTAAACTAAGGTTTATAGCAACAACACAAGAGTGCACTGTTTAAAAAGTAAGGTTACAGTAATGTAAATGATTCTAATCAATAAGGGACTCTTAAAATGCATGTGTTTTGACACAACTGTCATTTACATTACATTGCAGGCATTTAGCAGACGCTCTTATCCAGAGCGACTTACACAACATTTGCATGTTTTTTTGTTTTTTTTACATAATGTTCTACAGCCGGATATTCCAGAGCCAGATATATACTAAGGCGATGCAGGTGAAGTACCTTGCTCAAGGGTACAACGGCTGTGGTCCTGCCTGGGAATCGAATCGGCAACCTTTTGGTTACAAGCCCAGTTCCTTAACCGTCATACTAAACTTGCTGCCCCAAACTTTTCAAAGTTATGATGACCGTTCAGAAGTCTGAATGAAGTCTATTCCCAGTGCGTGCGAATCTCTGAGGGCCTCCTGTATCTTTGCTCACTCTTCCTTAATGCCATAACGTAGCCCACAGTCTGGAACTGAGTTCTGCAAGGGAGGGCTTCAGTTAGCGAGGATTACTGCCCGAGGAAAAACTCTTATATGCTTGTCGTCTGCCTCCACCGATTGCACAATGGCTGTCCAGCTGGAGTGGTCAGGGTGCACATGCAGGAAAATTAGGAGAAAATTAAAAATTTGGTTAATCCTATATAGACATCCCTAGATGGAGGAAGGCCAGGGTCAATAGTCAAAGATCAACTTATGTTCAAAACACATTGCATATTTGTTGCTTCCTAAACCATTCCAGATCTCTAACCAAATTCCAGACCAAAGGGTGGGCTCTGGAATGACGGTTAAAATGTTTAGTCATGAAACTGTAATAAACCACAATCATACCATAAACCCGCATCACACACTCTACACACTTGAACAACAGTAATGACCCCAGAGTGAATAAAGCAGGATGTGTGATAGATGCACAGTCAGTCTGCCATGCCACGACATATTCGCAGTGGTAAATGTAGATGTTACTAAGAAATGGCTGAATTAGATCTGTATTAATAATATTATAATATTAATAAAAGCAGTCTTCACTGGGTGTTACTCTGTTGTTGTAGTCCCACACTGCTGTTGTAGGCCATACCAAATGATAGATGATACTGGGGAGGGACTTCTAACCCATAACCACAAGGTCACAATGTAAACCCCCTAGTGGGGCTCTGCTGGGCTGCTGGGCACGTGCGGGAGTACTCAGTAAGACAAGCGGGTAACGTGTAAAAAACGTGAACCTGATTTGTTGACCTGGGGTCTATGTCACGAAGCAGGATTACTGTGTCAGCTGAATAACGGCACTGAGTAAAACCTGGAACAGCTCTTTTTACTTCGGTCCATGTTCCAGATTTCGGGAGGGTTCCCGTTTTACTTAGTGCAGTTACCCAACTACGTCAGTAATCCTGCTTCATGATACAGGCCCATGGAAAACAATGCCTGCTAAGCAAACACAAGTAACACTTTGTACCGAACATCTCCGCTGCCTGTACGGTACTCGCAACACAGATTTCAGCCATTTCGCTTGACAGGGGCGTGTTTTTGCACAATAGAAAATAGCAGGTCACAGAAAACACGTCCTGCTCGAGTGATACTTCTGAAATTAGTTAGCCTACCCTGCGACATAAAACTAGACCTGTCAACCCAATTTTGAGGAGTCCTATAAAGTGCATTCCCTTGATGTTTAGGATATTACAGGAATCAGCTTTGCAGGAAACTAGCTATTTTAGCTTTGTCTGTTTGCACATAACTCTCCGCTGCCTGTACGGTACTCGCAACACAGATTTCAGCCATTTCGCTTGACAGGGGCGTGTTTTTGCACAATAGAAAATAGCAGGTCACAGAAAACATGTCCTGCTCGAGTGATACTTCTGAAATTAGTTAGCCTACCCTGCGACATAAAACTAGACCTGTCAACCCAATTTTGAGGAGTCCTATAAAGTGCATTCCCTTGATGTTTAGGATATTACAGGAATCAGCTTTGCAGGAAACTAGCTATTTTAGCTTTGTCTGTTTGCACATAACTACTACTGTAACCTACTAGCTGTAACTGTAGCTGCTCAGTGATTTTGAATTTTTTTTTTTTTAAAGGAAAAATAACTGTCCTTCTACTGCTATGTCAGCCGTAGTTATAGCTAGAGTTATAGTTAGCATTAGTATCTAACTGATCGCAAATTCCCTCCTGGAAATCTACAATCTGATTTGTGCTGGTTCCAATGACTATAGAATATAGTCTCAGAATTTAAAAGCATATAAATTAATGTCAGGCAGCAGAAAGAATATGCAAAACTAAAATAGAGCAGGACCTCACAACTGCAGAAACTTATAATTTAGTCATACATAAATATTCAAATTTAGCCTTGGATCAACACTATCCATTCCAAATTGAAAGGCTCTTGAATGATTCTGTGTTTAACTCCTTTATCTACACACACGGAATGCCCCAAAAGAGTTGGTCATTTAAAATTGAGCAAACTGACATAAACTTTAGTTTGTAGGTAACTAGTGAGCTTAGATGAGCTGAATTATCATTCTATAGTCTTATGTTTTAAAAGGTAGAAGCATTTTTTTTGTTTCTATTACTTTACCTGCATCTTTTAAACATGTAAACATACGTGGAACTATTCAGCTACATTTATGATTAACAGAACCTAATATCCATTCAGATGGGGATTGTTGGTATAACTTATGTTAATTTTACCCTCCTGTGTATCACAAGTATCGTATTCCCTCATTTCTCATTAAGGACAACTGCCACCTCCCAGAATCTCTGCTCTAAGTTTACGAACAGGATGGCTTACAGTAACATCTGCTCCAGTTTGCCAAATCACATTCCCGGATTTGTGTAATCCTAACATAGGGCTTTCCGCCTGGCTTCGCCCGGACTGTTTACCTCAGAGAATAAAGTGACCTCCACGTTAGACGTGCCCACGTTCACAATCCCGTCGAGCCTCTCGGCCGCGGACGGCGGCCCGGCTAACGACTTGTACAGCTGTGCTCCAGGGTTAAATTTCAGCTAGGGTGAGTGACAGCACCAGGTGGGTCGGCTCATACGGTGGGGTGGGGGGGTAGAAATTCCCAGCTCGTTTTGGGGGACAGAACTTTTGAAGGGGGAGGGATTTCACCGGTATCCCAGCCAGTTGGTGTGTGTGTGCGTGTGTGTGTGTGTGTGCGTGCGTGTGTGTGTGCGAGAGAGAGTAAGAGAGAATTCTAGCCCTTCAGCCCTCTGACTAGGAAGCAAGCTTATATTCTGAGGAATATAAGCAAGGAACGGCGATCACGGTGAATAAGGCTAGCCTATTTACCTATTTTACTGAGTCGTGCCTTTGCTCTTTTCCCTTTCTTTCCTCATGGGGGGGTGGGGGTGGGGGGGGCGGCGGGGGGGGCTCTCTCTCACTGCTTCCCAGAGCTGAACTGTCAGGACTCTTCCATAACCAGGGCCTGGTAACCAGCGTCTGATTCGCCAGAGAGGCCCTCCGTTACAAAAAGAAGCAAGATCATTGGCTGTCCCGTTAAACATTTCCACAGACCCCCTCCCCCCTCCATTATGACTCATCAGATCACTGAGGCTCACCCACCCAGCAGCAGTGCTTACCACAGACAGTCAGGATGTCTGAACACTTGAATTTACCTCACCTTTCAGACTGGAAACCCCGGTCTGTGGTTTGTGAAACGGGAAATTTGGTAGTCTACTTCATGAGTAGAATCTCAATGAGCATCCCCACCCTTTAGCGAAGAACATTTTGTTTGATTCTGAGGCTGATTAGTTGTTGTTTAGGGAAGTGGGCGAAAGTTGTGCTGAGTCTCAACACACAAAAAGAGTCTTGAGGACGTGACCCTGATCTATTATTTCAAGAGTATTTGATGAATGTGTAAGCCCGTGGATGTTCACACAGGGATAACGGTAACCTGACTTGGAGTAAACTCGGAACATGGAGTAAACTGTCCCTTGTATGATTGTGTAGCTGAGCGCGATTTGTCCCTGTGTTCCTTTGGGTTGTCTAATTCTTGACATAAATTTTGCAGTGGTCTGAAAATGGGGCATTAATGCAAGAGTGTCTCAAAATCTCAGTCTACGATGTGAGGAGTCTCTCTCTCTCTCTCTCTCTCTCTCTCTCTCGCTCGCTCGCTCGCACACACGCACGCACGCATGCACGCACACACACTTGGCTATGTCTCTGGAAAAATAATTGGCAGAATGGATACAGAGCTGTCAGTAATGTTATCTAAAATGAATATCTAATTGGATCTCTAATTTAAGGTTTTCTTTTTGGGGTTGGGAGGGGAGTAGCTACAAATCTCCAAATAATCTCCAGGGAAAATGATGTTTGGACTCTAAACCAGACAAACAGAGCCTGTGGTCCTTGTGGTGGCAGATTTATGAGTGTTTGGCACATCCAGCCAGCACTTCCCTTAATTTTTATTGTCTAAATGGACCACCCTTGCCGTCTTTAAATTCGAATCTCAAAACCGCACTTTTTCTTTCTTTTCCGAATGTTAACCAATTCATGGAGACGGAACAAAACTGTGAGAGTACAAAAATGATCTTCACATCAAAACTGATAGTAGACCAGTTTATCCATCTGAACTACAGAAGCACAATATTGGATAGCTCCAGGAGAAATGCACAAAGTCTAGTTTTACTAGTCCCACACCAGTGAAAAGACTGAACAGAAGCAGTGCTAGTTGGTATACTCTCCAGAATTAAGGGGGATGTAACGGCAATTGACAGGCCTACAAGCACAACTGAACAGTCCACTTGTGTTCACAAACAAATACATTCATTATAACTTCAATATTCAATATACTGTATATTTGTGTGCTGTCAATCCACTGTGCAGAGTAGCATTTTCTTTCTAAATTCTTTCTCAAAGCATCTATCATTCTGAAAAATAAAGATGTCTTCAGATAGGCCAGTTAGGCCTTTATATCCACGTTATCAATGTGCCTGATACTCTATGCTCAAGGAATGTGTTTAAAGGACTTCTAGCAAGGGTTATGCAAAAATACACCAACATGTATTTTGTTACAAAGTACAAAATGCCTTTTTGTACCTGTAAATTTACAAATTACCAGTAAATTTGTCAATTTAAACTTACAAATTTACAAATGTACCTGTACACTACAATCTTTATTATTTGTAAAATTCACCTTCCGATTTTTCTCACAGGTGTACTTCAGACAGTGCTTGCTGGCATGATGAGGAATGAACCCAGACCTGTAGGTCGTACCAACGTGCTGAGAACCAGTCTGCCCAGGTGATGGTTTCACTGTGATGCCCAGGTAGTGTGTAGTATGCATAGAATGTAGTGTGCGAATGTATAATAGAAACATGGCTAAAGTTTCGTCCATCCGCTGAACCTTACTCGCAATGAAACTCATTGTGGTTTGTTCAATCACATTTTCGGTCAACAACCCTCCTCGTACCTCGCTAGTGACGGTACACGGCATGGCGGGTATCTGAGATTTCTGCAGCGATAAGAGCGCTAACGCCATCATGTTAAGCATCATCGTGCTGTTCATCCTATCCAGGCTGAGGCCTTTTCTGTCGTCTTTAACGGTTCGTGCTAGTTCGCTCACTTTCTCATGCGAAAGTGCGGGTGAATGTGGAACAAAAGCGTTACAGATACAAGCTCACGGGAGGCACAGGCCAGGAGAGAAAAAATTATCGGTGAAACATAAGCGCTGCACTTTGACATGCGCAGTCACACGGAGTGAACAGTCAGGTCAATTACAACGGTGCCATGTCGCACTAATATGCATCGCTGCCCCAAGATGCAGGATGACCTGCGGTTGCTTGTTTTCTATGACCTTTTTCTCTCTCTCTCTCTCTCTCTCTCTCTCTCTCTGTGAGATTTCTTCAGTAACAAAGTGACTGTGATATCCCTGGAGCTTTCTGCAAAAATAGAAGTTAATGGAGAAATAATTGCTCTGGGTTAATAAATAATATCTCTCTGGAATCTGGCGGGCCGGGACGGCCTGAAGTAACGCGCCCCCCGGGGAACAGCCTTGCTCTTTTTCTTTACCCTAAAGTCCGAAAGCTAAACACCCCTCGGCCGCACGTCCCATACTCGGAACAAAAAGTGGCTTGTTCGCCCGACGCCGAAGCGTTTCGGACGACATTTTAGAGCCTCTCTTTTCTGCGACTGTAGGATCCTTTGTGACGGACATTCCTCTCCGCTTGTGGCTACGGCTCTTTAGCTTTCTTAGGCGCGATCTATAGTCTGATCAAATCTGACATCACCATTCTCTACCATGGTGGAACCGCTATTATAGGGATGGTGGGATGACATCACTAGTGTTCAGTCTTCTCCAGATTGCCTGCGTGGGTGGATCCAGTGGGTGAATGCATCCTTAACATGTCTTAGTTTACCAATTTGTTTTCAAATATATTTTAGTCAGTTGCTTCCAACAAAATTCAATAAACTTTTTTTTAAAATTTTTTTAAAAAGCAGGATAATTTTCAGCCGGCTCTACGGCTTCACGGCGAAAAAGAAGCAAAGGTTCTGTGGTAGCAGCAACAAAAGGGGAAGTGTCAAGTCTGTTGTATCAGCAAACAAAAAGGAAGAGTGGTATTCCTGTGCTGAACATAAAACAGCTGGCAGGAAACACTTTTTTTTTTTTTTTACAGTCACTCAACTCCTCAACACTGATTTCCTTTTTAAGGAAGTGCTCCTGCCCTGTCTATGTCTCTTTCCCTGCGCTATCGGCTGTTAGCCAGGGTTACTCCTCTCAGACAAACTCAAAGCAGCTTTAATGAGAGCAAGAATGAGGCTTCATTAGTACTAAAACCCGCACGAGCACATCAACAATTATGCACTCAACATAGGTGTCCCACATGGGTCAGATGTTAAAAACCGTTTTCATTCTCCCCTGCGTCTCAGGCCAGCCCCTTCTTTGCATTTTGTGATTACTTTTGACCTGTCGGACTCGGAACCAAGCCACTTCAAGCCGGTTGCTGGGCAACGTTTTACTCAAGTGATTAACTCCTCAACTCAATGACTACAAACGTCCTCACATCCCCTCCCTGATCAGAAGGGAAGTTTAATCAGACCACACCTACTGCAGCAGATCTTACTGTGAATATGGTTGGTTGGTTCTATTCATAAAAAGTTGGCTCTGCTGTACACTGATAATACACGTAAACTTAAGCAAGCTGAAGTCTTTGTTTGTAAACACAATGGAGCAACGCACTGTGGGATTGCTGGCTCTTTCGCTCCAAAGTTTCTCTTTTTGAAACAAACTGAGGGGCTAGTAGAGTAATGTGTTGGTCACCATTTTGACAGTTAGAGATTGATGATGATGAAATCGGCCAGGCTTCATCAACCAGTGTTATCTATTTATTAACCTTTATTTAACCAGGAAGACTCGTTGAGATTAAAAATCTCTTTTGGCACCCGGCCAAGATAGGCTGCAGTACAAGTCAATATACAAAAGGTTTCAGACATACAACATACAACATACAACATACAACAGAATACAAGGGATCAAATAAAATCACAATCATGAATGCGAAATAGGGGAAGAGATGGGTCAATGAGGTTGCCTCAAAATCCTTCATCAAAGATTTAAAAACATCAGTTGGAAAATCTTTTAAAAGATTTAAAAACATCAGTTGGGACGAGCTCTTCAAGTTTCAGATCCTTTTGCAGAGTATTCCCAGAAGGAGCAGCAGAATTCAGGAATGCCCTTTTACACATTTAAGTGGGACAGACGGTAGGGATAAATCCTGAGAACACCGGCAATAACCAACACTTTTCTGAACAATATAGGTACATAAATAAGAAGGGAGTAGACCTAGAATAGCTTTATTAATAAAGACATATCTGTGCCTAAAGTCTACGGGTGGCCAGGGCGGGCCAGCCAACCCCAGAATAAAAAGTGCAATGGTGCGTAAGTGATTTACAATTTGTGATGAACCTCAAGGTTTCTATATGCTCCAGAGTGCTGTGTCCAATATGTTCTAGTGTCTTTTGTATTCTAGAGTGCTGTGTCCTGTGTGCTCCAGGGTATTGTCCTATGTGCAGAGGTGTAAAATCCAGGGGTCAGAAAGTAAAAGTCCTGTCATGTGTTTCTTCCACCCATGAACTCAGCCAGCTGATTTCACTAATTAGTGCTGCCTCCTGGCTGAAGAACTGTGCCAATTAGCAAATGCAGGTGATTAGTACAAAATACTGACTTTTACTGTCTGAACCTGGATTTTACGCCTCTGCCGATGTACTCCAGAGTGTTGCATCCTATGTCCAGAGTGCTATATGTACTCTAGAGTGTTCTAGATTATTGTAACCTATGTCTAACCTGTGTTCTAGATTATTGTAACCTATGTCCAGAGTGCTATATGTACTCGAGAGTGTTCTAGATTATTGTAACCTATGTCTAACCTGTGTTCGAGAGTATTGTATCCTATGTGCTCCACACGAGGAATATATTAAGACAGTTGCGTGAATACACTAAGGACAGCTTAGCGATGCATTGGCGTGTGGCACCCAAGCTTCATAAGGGCCCGTATCGCGCGTAAATATAACGGTGGGTCACCGAACTTTCACCTTTCACCTTTCACAGCTAGGTCCCAAGTAACCGCATAAAGGAGGTAAACACAATATTGGGCCTGGGCATTACAGACCTCATTCAGCGAATCCAAAGCCTGATGGTAATATGCATTTTGTGTAAACCTCTGGAATTTAAACACTCTGTCAAAATTTAGCGTTGGGTGCCTGAAATTAACGAGTTGATGAGTTGTAGAGCAAACTTTATGGGCACTTTAGACACATGTAAATGGTACTAGTCACCCACTCAGAGTCTTCAAACCTCTAACTGCATTCCGCACCCCTGTGGAGCCGTTTAATTTTACGACTACGCAATTTGGCCTTCGTTGGACCCCACTGCTACTTTTCAAAGGTGGACGGACCTTGTACTTCAGGGTTGTCATTGAGCTGGTTACCTTGACGACGTGGTCATCTATAGCACAATCTGGGAGGACCATTTGGACCAGCATCAGGCAGTTCTGTCCATACATACAATGTTAGTCTTACCCTTAGTGTAAAAAAATTAATAAAATGGCACTGGGCAAATTGGCAAACAAATGATCTGGGATAGGGCCGATGTATTTCAAAGCTGAGAACCGGGGACAGCACTGTCAGCTTTCAGCTTTGTCCAGCTTGTAGAGGAAGCAGAAAGTGTTTTGGTCGTCTTTAATGAAAGTTGCCTTCTTGACCTCTCGCTGAACAACTGTCCCCTGTAATCCAAGTCCGTGCCTGACTTGCGTCATGCTGTTCTCGTGCTGCCTCCTGAAAGCTACGGCTGCAAAGTGCTCTGAGTATTTGGGTACAAATGGCGGAACACAAAAACAGAGGGGGGGGTCACTGATTGATTGGTGTTGCAGAGTGCATTCCCTTCTCTCTCTCTCTCTCTCTCTCTCTCTCTCTCTCCACAATGTTCACCCCCGTCGAACTCAAAGCAGGTTAGCACTTTTATCCAGGGCTGCATTACTCTGCCACCAAGGCCATTGTCACGAGCAAATGTGTTCTCCCTCTGTCACTCTATGGCATTCGTTACCATGGGAACGCAACACGATATTTCCAAGACTGGACAAGAGGAGTCAGTAACATGCTTCATAAATAAAATAAAATAAAATAAAATGTGCTTCAGAACGCCCTTTACACGGACGAAGAGTTCGGCACAAACCAAAAAGCGCGCGCAGTGCAATGGCAAAGAATGCGTTTCCCAGCCATGTGAATCCATTACAGCTAGAAGTCAGGGTTGGGAATTTTGTAACAAAATACATTTCAGTGTGTTTTTCCATACTTAGCAGAAGTCCTTAAATCACCTAGAGATGGGATTCAAAGTCATGTTCACATGCACATCTTATTAGGTAGTAAATTAATATTCCTGTCGCTACTTTTTGATGAAGGTTCCCATATCCAGCTTGGATTGCAATGCTAATAACTTAAGAGAAATGCCTGAAAAACAACAGGCCCAAAGTGTAAAAAAAAGCTGTCGACACCGTAATGAAACAGATACTTTTTTTTGTCAAAATGGTGCACAGCAGTTCAAACTGTGCATCACAAATTCCATTTTCATTGTTAAAAAAAATATGATTTATCATGTAACTATACAGCCGGGTTTGTTTATATAAAGATCTTGAGCACCACCTCAATCAGGACAACCCACAAAACTCTGGCATTGTGCTCTAAGCACTGTGTAGCATAATGGGTAAGTGGTCCCCAACCCTGTTCCTGGAGATCTACCGCCCTGTAAGGTTTTCATTTCAACCCTAATTTGGCACACCTGATTCTACTAATTAGCAGCTCAACGAGATCTCCAGCTGTTGAATGAGGTGTGCTTTGTTAGGGTTGGAGTGAGAACCGACAGGGCGCTAGATCTCCAGGAACAGGGTTGAGGACTACTTGGTTAGGGAACTAGGCTTCTAGCGCTGAGGCTGCAGGTTTGATTCCCAGATGGGGCACTGCCATTGTAACCTTGAGCAAGGTACTTAACCTGGATATGTTCCGTACATATCCAGCTGCATAAATGGATAGTGTGTAAAGATTGCCAGCTGTGTAGGTTTCTCTGAAAGAGAGCGTCTGCTAAATGCCTAATGTAACTACTCCACCTCAATCAGTACACACATTTTAAAGGGTGTCCACGTAACATCAAGTCAAAGGTTTGCAGTACAAATTGTGTCACGAGCATATTAGATCCTTGTGTGAGGTGAATTTGAGCCTGTGCTGTCTGAATTACAACACCGAACCAGGAAACTGGGCGTGCCTTGATTACAGAAGCTAATTGTTTTCAGGCCACATAGTGCAGAAACAACGGTGACGTAATGTGCTGGGAAGGAGTGATGGCAAGGTCTGTCCACCCTGTAGCCTGGGGGCTCCCAACACTGAAAGCATTAGAAAAACAAAAACAAATCATGTGATACGATCACGTCCATAAATATCCCCACTGCGCCTCTCCGAATGAATCAGATTAGCACGCGCCATCGTTTTTCTCTTCGGTGATACGGCACTAAAGACGCTGGAGCTGTGTTCTGTGTCTCTGAGCCCTCCCACCCAAACACTGCAAGCGTGGCACGCTGAGTAAATCCACTTCTCTGCCCTGTAATTATTTCCCTTCCAAAATAATTACGTCATTTAAACGGCGATTCTCCCAAACAATGGAACACAAACAGTCGGACGCCCTGCCAAGTTCAGAGGTCCTCAACGCCGCTCTACTGGGGAATGTTCTTGGCTTTATTCACACAAAATTAGCCTCTTTTTCTCTGCTCGTAGTACACAGCACTACAAGGTCAGAGGGCAAAACATCAAAATCAAAAAAATTGAGATAAATAATTCTGTTAATTGTGTAACTTAGTCAAAGGAGCAAGGGAAGTCCAATGGGAATACTTCCTGGCTTCTTGCTAAAGGACATACATCTGCTGTGGTTGGGGTAACCCGTGGATACCATTTGGCATGACCTACTCGGGGGGGGGGGGGGGGGAGGGGTACAGGATAACAAAATCACACTTTCCATTGAATTTACTGTCGTAAATCAGTCCACCCATGAGGTCTTCATCACCTGGAAGGAAGTGGGCTGGAACCCCCATATGGTGGATTTCTGAGCGCTGCTATGTGTGCAGTTCCTTTAACTGCAAACCCCCCAGTGAACGGGACTAAGGTTCATGCAGACTGTGGTGCAGTTCCTTTAACTGCAAACCCCCCAGTGAACGGGACTAAGGTTCATGCAGACTGTGGTGCAGTTCCTTTAACTGCAAACCCCCCAGTGAACGGGACTAAGGTTCATGCAGACTGTGGTGCAGTTCCTTTAACTGCAAACCCCCCAGTGAACGGGACTAAGGTTCATGCAGACTGTGGTGCAGTTCCTTTAACTGCAAACCCCCCAGTGAACGGGACTAAGGTTCATGCAGACTGTGTTCTGGGGCCCAGACTGTCAGAGTAATGGAACTGCTGTTCATAACCGTCATATGTTCCGGGTCAATTTGACCCGATTCACTGTTTGACGTTTGACTTAAAAACCAGTTGGCCTTATTTTTTCATCTTGATAGTATATGATTTTTCCTAATTTTTTGGGATTAAATGGTAAACACACAATAAACATAATGCTATATTTTCTGTATATAAGTCCTGTACCAACTTTATATACAAAGGTGTTGTGTGGGGTCAATTGGGTTTGGGTCAATAAAAGGCTAGTCAGTTGGGAGACAAAATCTGACACAGAAAGTATCAAAATTTGTGTATTCGTTTGTCAGTTTAAACATTTGGGGTCAATTTGACCCCAAACACAAAATGTGAATATAATATGAGGGTTAATTTTCCATTTGATAGAAAAGTGATAATCTGACCTAATTTGTGCTGCTGACCTGCTGTGAGACAGGTGTCAACTATGTCAAACTGTTGCCAGGAAACAGTCAAACGCAAATAGTTAGGGAGCAGCAAGTAGACTAACATTATAAGGCTATTATAAATTAAACCTCATTAAAGCTGTAAAACTGAGTTTAGATTAATTTTAGTGGAAGGATTCCGCATTGATTAAAAATAAGGACACAGACTTAATTACCTGTTCATGTTACATCTTGGAACAACCTGAAGATTTACGTTTCGGTAAAAATTGTATCTCGGAATAAAATATGTCCTAACTTTCTATCAATGCAGCTTTTATCTGTGTTTTATCCTGATTGACATTAACACATACATTGTAATACATAAACAAATGCATACATTTTTTTTTCAAATTGATCTCACATTAACAAATAAGTTGTCAATCTTAACAAGATAATTTCAGTTATCAAGCAAAGATTAACTTAAAACAGGATAATATTTTCTACTTGGGAGACAAACTACAAGACTAAAACACTTATTAAGACAGATGTTTTTTGCAGTGTATACAGCCAGTGTTTCCTCTACGTTCACATAGCAGCGGCGGCCCGCTGCTACGAGATTCTCACAACCGCCACCTCCACCACAGCGCTGCCCTGACAAGGTGGCACATTCCTCGACTCACAGCCTATCTGAGGTAACGAGCCTTTGGGGTACACCTGGCGAACCATCAGGGCACCTTATCGCAAGAACCAAGGTCACGCCCCCCGTCCTGCTTTACAGGTTCGCATTTATGAGACAAGCGCACCTTGAGTAACACACAGAAGAATAGTAATCCCCCCCCCACCCCCCACTGAGCCTGGCCCCCACTGCAAAAGACATTTCTAGCTGAAACACTGACAGAGCACAGCATCATGCAATTATGTACATTATAATTCAGCGTTCTTTACATTTTCATAGTATAAGTCCTTTCAAAAACTGACCACGCCGGTCAATTATTTCCTCCATTTTGATACTTTACCTCCCGAGGACCTCGCCTCAGTAAAAGCCAGCAGGAAGTGCGTCACT
Source organism: Synaphobranchus kaupii (assembly GCA_029718625.1). NCBI lineage: Eukaryota > Metazoa > Chordata > Actinopteri > Anguilliformes > Synaphobranchidae > Synaphobranchus > Synaphobranchus kaupii. The sequence continues at coordinate 112,160,358 of CM056380.1, forward strand.
CAACACGAATGAGGCCCCGGCCTAAACTGGAAGTTCAGCTTCAGAGCTCTATCACAAGAGGGAACACCTTTAATGTGACCAGGTGTCAATGAGGCTTCTGTTCCTCACTGGCACAAGGGGTATAGTGCTCTGTATTGAACACAGACGCAAAAATACTCTGCTGGGGCTTAGGCGACTCTTTTCTAACACAAGCACAAGGCTGTACTGCTGAGGCTTCTAACACAGACACATAGCTGCACGGCTGAGGCTTATGGAGCCCTTTTCTAACACAAGCACAAGGCTGTACTGCTGAGCCTTACAGTGCTCTGTATTGACACCGGCACAAATATACACTGCTAAGGCTTCTAACGCAGATGCATAGCTGCACGACTGAGGCTTATGGAGCTCTTTTCTTTAAAAAAAAAAATTTGTTTCAGATTTTTCCCCATTTTCTCCCAATTTAGTAGCCAATTGAACCCCTATTCTAATTCAATTCCCCCCGTGTAGCAACCGCTAGAGAATCACCGCTACACAACCCCGTCAGCCGGCGGTAGGACGGGAGGGCGCCACGTCCTCTTGAGGGCGCGACTCCTCCTAGCTCCTGACCGTGATTGCAGCTCGCCCAGGGCCGCTATGCGCGCAGCGATTCTCTCCGAGCCCCTCCCCCCACCCGGAAGCAGCCGCCAATTGCCGCTCCCACAGGGCGCCGGCCATGCTCGGATCTGGCAGGACCGGGGTGCGAACCCCGATCCTCGGAGCACAAGCACACCGACAAAGTCGGCGCTTTTACCGCTGTACTACCGCGACTTATGGAGCTCTTTTCTAACAAAGAAAAAAGGCCGAAGGCAGCACTGCTTAGGCTGATGGAGCTCTGATACAGGCCGATACAGGCACAGAGCTAAACTAAGAAATCTTTCCTAACACTGACAAAAGGCTGCACTGCTGAGGTTTATGGAGCTCTTTTCTGTTAGAAAAGACACGGTTAGAAAAGAGAGAGACTAAAAATAATTTCTCATCTGTTTGTGTCCTCAGCAGGACAACGTGGCCTGAACCCATAACTTAAGGCACTATCAGTCCACAAAAATCTCTGCTTCATGTCACGCTATTAAATGCTTATTAAATATTATTTATTTTTCTGTCGGGACTTGAAACTATTTTTAGCTTCCCTGCGCCAACAGAATCCACTTAGGACATGAGGTCTGGTGAATTTGAACTTACACATAACATGCACACATTAATATAACTGCCCTTAAAGGCGACTCATAATTATATATGTTTGCAACTCCCACCAAACACTTTTGAATGCTGTCATTTTTTTGAGAAGAGAACCCTAAGTGGCATTTAAATTCCAGTATAGCTCCATGGACGTTATTTCCCTGAAAGCTTATGAAGATCTCGGGCACAGTAGAGCTGGCCCTAGGCCAAAATTTGGCATTAGAAGTTCTTTTAATAGCCATCGTACCCGTTGCCCTCTCCATATGAAGCACCCCTCTCCAAAGAACACGCTGGCGGCCCACTCGCTGCACCACCATGGAGGGGGCGGGGGGGGGGGGTTTGTGGCGTTACCCAGCATCCCCCGGGGACCATTCCAGTGGCATGACAACCGCTTCTTTTCAACCGCCGCCCAACCCACCCCCCCCCACCCCTCAGCGCGCGTCGGCCGACCGCATGCAACTTCCTGCGCAGCCACTGTCTTTTTGCGAAGAGCCGCGACATTTCCCGATTCTTATCAGACTTCCATTCCGCCGAGCTATTCCCCGGGGCAAATTCAGCACAGGGAATTCTGGGAACGGAGCGCTCTTTGCAGACTCGCCCCAGAGGCTTGCTGGGTAATTCTGTATCCGCTTATCCACCTATCTGATCGGTTGTGGGAAAAGGAACGGGGCAAACGTAGACCGTATGACACCGCGGTCCTGACCGCTGACCGGGACGGCAACGAAGCAGCTGCTCTCCGACGGTTCGTCTCCGTGTTTACCTTGGCCCTCTCGATAAGGCTCGTAAACTTTATACCGGGGGCCGCCTGACCCTAGAATCAGCTGCCCATAGAGAACCCAAAGAAAGCTGATTTCTCACTGAGGAAATTATTGCGTTTTAAAATGAAATCATCCGTCCTGCCGTTTGCTTGGGGAGATTCATTTATTTCATATCCGATGAAGTATATTTGTCAAGAGGGAAAACATTTATTTGTGTGGCGTGAAATAAATCACGTTTAAATGAATACAGATGGAACCCAGGGCGGGTGTAAATAATTAAAACAAGTGTGAGAGAAGAAGACGTGATCTCTGCCACAGACGTTTTGTTTTTGTTTTATGTTCCTATTGGCCATTTGAAGTCCCAAAAAAAAAGACAACCCCACAGCGTGTGAGATTTATACCAGGCTCTCACATTCGAGCTGTCCCGCAGTGTGATTCATTTCACACAGTTTCCCTGTTTTTCCAGAGGTTTTTGTCTTAGTAAAATACAGGTCTGTAAACTGTCGATGTCCCCAAAGGCCAGAGTCAGCCTCTGTTGCATTATTTGGAAGTGAATGATGCAGGCAGGAGGTCAAGGACAATGATTTAATTACTATATTTATTAGAACAGTAGAAATGGAAGTTGTAGTAGTGGCAGTCGTAGTGATCATAGTGATAGTCGTAGTGATCATAGTGATAGTCGTAGTGATCATAGTGATAGTCGTAGTGATCATAGTGGTAGTGATCATAGTGGTAGTCGTAGTGATCACAGTGGTAGTCGTAGTGATCATAGTGGTAGTCGTAGTGATCATAGTGGTAGTCGTAGTGATCATAGTGGTAGTCGTAGTGATCACAGTGGTAGTCGTAGTGATCATAGTGGTAGTCGTAGTGATCATAGTGGTAGTCGTAGTGATCACAGTGGTAGTCGTAGTGATCATAGTGGTAGTCGTAGTGATCATAGTGGTAGTCGTAGTGATCATAGTGGTAGTCGTAGTGATCACAGTGGTAGTCGTAGTGATCATAGTGGTAGTCGTAGTGATCATAGTGGTAGTCGTAGTGATCACAGTGGTAGTCGTAGTGATCATAGTGGTAGTCGTAGTGATCACAGTGGTAGTCGTAGTGATCATAGTGGTAGTCGTAGTGATCATAGTGGTAGTCGTAGTGATCACAGTGGTAGTCGTAGTGATCATAGTGATAGTCGTAGTGATCACAGTGGTAGTCGTAGTGATCACAGTGGTAGTCGTAGTGATCATAGTGGCAGTCGTAGTGATCATAGTGATAGTCGTAGTGGTGTTAGTGGTAATCGTAGTGGTGGTAGTGATAGTCGTAGTGGTAGTCGTAGTGATCATAGTGATAGTCGTAGTGATCATAGTGGTAGTCGTAGTGATCATAGTGGTAGTCGTAGTGATCACAGTGGTAGTCGTAGTGATCATAGTGGTAGTCGTAGTGATCATAGTGGTAGTCGTAGTGATCATAGTGGTAGTCGTAGTGATCATAGTGGCAGTCGTAGTGATCATAGTGGTAGTCGTAGTGATCATAGTGGTAGTCGTAGTGATCATAGTGGTAGTCGTAGTGATCACAGTGGTAGTCGTAGTGATCATAGTGGTAGTCGTAGTGATCATAGTGGTAGTCGTAGTGATCATAGTGGCAGTCGTAGTGATCATAGTGATAGTCGTAGTGATCATAGTGGTAGTCGTAGTGATCATAGTGGTAGTCGTAGTGATCACAGTGGTAGTCGTAGTGATCATAGTGGTGGTCGTAGTGATCACAGTGGTAGTCGTAGTGATCATAGTGGTAGTCGTAGTGATCATAGTGGTAGTCGTAGTGATCATAGTGGTAGTCGTAGTGATCATAGTGGTAGTCGTAGTGATCATAGTGATAGTCGTAGTGATCATAGTGGTAGTCGTAGTGATCATAGTGGCAGTCGTAGTGATCATAGTGGTAGTCGTAGTGATCACAGTGGTAGTCGTAGTGATCACAGTGGTAGTCGTAGTGATCATAGTGGTAGTCGTAGTGATCATAGTGGTAGTCGTAGTGATCACAGTGGTAGTCGTAGTGATCACAGTGGTAGTCGTAGTGATCATAGTGGTAGTCGTAGTGATCACAGTGGTAGTCGTAGTGATCACAGTGGTAGTCGTAGTGATCACAGTGGTAGTCGTAGTGATCATAGTGGTAGTCGTAGTGGTGTTAGTGGTAATCGTACTGGTGGTAGTGATAGTTGTACTCGTGGTAGTCGTAGCAGCAGTATTGGTTGTCATAGTAGTGGTGCTAGTCGTAATAGTAGAGGTGGTAGTTGTAGCAGTTGTGTTGTTGTTACAACTATTCACAACTGCCACAAGTACTCTTACCTACAGTGCCTTGCAGTATTCGATTTGTGTGCATACCAGCCTCAAAAAGAAAGCATTTTCCCCGGCATAGGAGCATGAGAAATTTGACGATATGGCAGATTAATATCAAGACTAATCAAGCCTGGGTTTCACAGCAAGACTGTACTTCAGTGACGTACCTAATACATAATATGTACATAACCTGAGGCACAAAGAAATAAGTACTACCACAGTCAAATGCTCCAAAAGGTAAAAGTTTTGAAAACACAATCACATAGTTCGATAAATGTAGACCAGACATGACTGAATGCCAGGACTCCCAACAGGGTCTTCCTCAGAATGGTCTACAGGTGTAACGAATTAAAAAGCAGTAAGCGTTCGTCATTTAACATTTGTTTGAAGATGTGATGTCTGCATTTCTGGCAAGCCTGCACACAGCTTTTGGAGTAGAACTTACTTCCAGAGTAAGCTTCCATTAAGGAACACGCCACTGCAACAGATTATGGCAGCGTGTCATTTTCACAAGTAGCTACTAATTTTGGCTAATCGGTTTGAAAAACTGTCTTTTAAAAGATGCAAGATCTGACACCAGAGGATTTTTCTGTTACAAGATTTCTAGACATGTAAACTTTTCCTACACATACCCATATTTCAGCATCTGGTTAATGCACAACCAGTAATTAGGTGAACTTGCGTCAAACTTAAACAAGCCTCTTTCAGCTTCTGCACTTCGCCAAATTAGTTTTTTTTTTTATTTATTTATTTTTTTTTTTAAAAGCTGTGTCCAGACCACAAAGCGAAAGGATTGAATTTCAATGATGGAGTCTCCTTTCTGCCAAAGAGCCCCACGTAGCACCTAGACGACAGTTGTGCCCTGGTTTTAGATGACACACTGGCAATGCCATTAACCAAGAGCCCTCCCCTGGCTATGCTGTGATCAGCACTACTTCTGCGGGTGGCTATCACTAAAGTAAGCACCTGAAATAATCTCATTAAATTTAGCACCAAGTCACCTGGACCGACAAACAGTAAAAAAATATACATATATACACAGTGCTGCTCGAAAGTTTGTGAACCCTTTAGAATTTTCTGCAAATCTGCATAAATTCAATCTAAAATGTGATCACATCTTCATCTAAGTCCTAAAACGTGATAAAGTGAACCCAGCTCAACAAAAAACATTATTCTTTTATAATTTATTTATTGAGCAAAATTATCTAACATTAAATGCTTTGTTGGAAAAAGTATGTGAACCCTTGGATCATACGTATTTTTAAAGTATCATTTAATATTTGGTCGCATATCCTTTGCATGCTGTTACTTCCTGAAGTCTGTGACCCATCAATATCAAAATACTGTCAATATCTTATTTTCAGGTACTGTTACAAGCGATACTATAACCTCTCTGCATTTGAATTGATCTCGATGGGAATTGGGGGGTGAGACTAGATTCAGCTGTAAATTACACTGGTACAGTATGGAACACATGGCTGGCTAAATGGCTGTAAGTTATCAAGGGTCTGAGCTATCAAACGAGCCCCAAACCATCACTCTGTTGCCAGATATGGAGTAGATGTGGATGGATCACTGCAAGGGTTGTTTCTCCTGACTTTTTCCCCCATAGAGTTCTATAGGAAAATGTGTCAGGAGAAATAACCCTTGCAGTGATCCATCCACATCTACTCCATATCTGGCCGCAGAGTGATGGTTTGGGGCCCGTTTGATACCTTAGACCCTGGATGACTTACAACCATTTAGCCAGTTCACTTTATCAAGTTTTAGGACTTAGATGAAGATGCGATCACATTTTAGATCGAATTTATGCAGATATACAGAAAATTCTAAAGGGTTCACAAACTTTCAAGCAGCACTCTATATATTTATACATTGACACGCAGATTATTTGCAGATCAGCGGGGGGAAACCCCCCCCCCCATTCATCTTTCATACACGGAGGATTTATCATTTTAACCCAACATCTGGTTTTCATTACAACACACTGATCCAAGATGGGATGCTGGGTAAAATCTCACACGGACTGTTCGGTGAGAAGGAAGCGGAGTCATTGCCAGCCGTTAAATGTATGCAGCTTTAAACTGAACCCTCCCCCCATATCCCCCCCAAAAAACAGTCCTGGGGCCTTTCATTTCACAACATCACTCACATACATCCGACCAGCCTCGTACATAAACCTTTACACTTACTTTGTAAGAGGAGTACTTCAGACATCACTTAATATGTACGTCAAATTGGAGCTTGAAATCAGTTTTCTGGAATGTTCTGGCAGAAGTTTTTTTTAAATTTTTTTTTTTAAACTAAAACTGAGAAACAAGCATTGTGAAATAGTCGAGCTGCGTTTGCTCGAGCGCACAAATCGCTAGCTCTTCCTTCCAAAGGCCGTGCTTAGCATGTCCACAACAAGCATTTTTCCCAGGGTCTCAGGTTCTCGCAGTCCCAATCAGGGGTGCCTTTTGTAGAGCCTTTTTTTCCCACCGCATGTTTCAAATCATGGACAATGCTAAAAAGAAAAAATAAATGCTTTTTGGGAGGGGGCTGATGGGTGGCTTATCCTGGCATGATGGGGTGTTTTCAACCTTTTCTGATCCGGGGGACCCCCCATCCAGGCTAAAAAGGCATCCAAGGGACCCCCATTATAAATTCAAAAGGGTTATATTTAAAAATAATAATGTATTAAAAAAAAGGGGGGGGGGGGGTGGTTGCGATCATGTACCAGTGGAGGGGAGATTGCGGACCGGGTTGCAGGGGCAACCACAGACCCCATGGCGGTTAACCATAAAGTTCTAGTGCGTGGATGGGCCCCATCATCTGGAATCAAATGCGTTTATATGTACTGCAGCAATGATTGCTGATGTACAATTGGGCATCCAAAATTGGGTATAAAAGGATGAAGTATTAATACTGTCATTGGTTTTCCGTATAATGTAAATTTACTTCTCCTTGAGGGATCGGTCACTGATTAAATAGCCTTTACATGTAACTGCAATACTCAAAATCCTCACGTCGAGAACATTCAGAGACATTTAATAAAGTTAGATTGTGTAACTCTGCAACAAATGATCATTATGAAACTTGTAAAATTTGTGACACAAAACCAGCGTAGTTCAAGATCAAATGGCCTATGTTGAGACGCACTTCTAAGGCGCTTGCATACTATTACGGACATAACCGAGCACTCATGTATGTCAAATAAATTATCTTTGCTTGTATTAGTATCAATAGATGCCTACAGCAATTTTATAAAAACAAAGTTAAGGGATTAAAGTTCATGTCACGTTAAGGCCGATATTGCCATTTGCAATGCCTGCATTTCACAGCCTACAATCCTGTCAATTTTGGTAGACTGTTTTTTTTTTTTTCTTCTTCTTTTTTGTGATTATCTTAGTTATAGTGAGCCGGGCCTGAGAAAGAAATGTTTGCTTTAAAACCGTACACGGAGAGCGAGCGTTTACGTAACGTCCTCTCCCGCTATCCCGGCACGCGGTCCTTCCCAATTAACTTGACACACGTGCCGATTCACAGAGGCTCCCTGTTGGGGAAGTAGGTCAGTGAGTCCTGCTGGTCTAACTGTACGTCTCCGTGACCTGTCCAAACAGCCCCAGGGGGGGGGGAAAGTGTGAGGAACCGTGGGGCTTACCTGGGGGCAGTCCTTGATGTAGTGTCCCTTGTTGAAGCAGAGGTGGCACAGGTAATTGGGCGGGGGCCTCTTGCTTGGCTTCCGCGGCTCTGAGGAGAGGGAGAGGTCCGAGAAGTGATCCGTCAGCGAGCTCAGCCCATCCACGATGTTGTTGAGCGAGCCATACGGGGAGTGGCTCTTGTAAAGGCTGTTGTTCAAGGCCTGAAACGATTAGAGACGCGTTGGTGAACGACGACACGCGGCAGTCCAACGTCCATATCAAATGTACAGGAAAAGAAATGACCGTTAGGTAGCCATGGTAGCGATACAGTATACACAGACACCGTGGTGGATTGCCAGGTCTGTCAGCAGCACACATGGCAGTGATTTGGGGATGGCTAAACCTCTAAGGTAGAATATCCTATCCCAATGAAATGAATGGTGCCTTCATGAAATGATTAATTTCATTCTGTGTGTCCACTGTTTAATAATCGAAGGGCGCCCAAATTCGGTCCTGGGGTGTACCCCTGTGTGTGCTGGCTTTTATTACAGCCAATCTCATGCTCAATTAAGGTAGTTACAAACATGTGTCTAGGTTCCACTTTTTTTTTCCTTTCCTATTACGCAGTAACACAGTGTACATTTGGCTCATTGTCAGTTGCTTTGTCTTTGAAAAATCTTCAATTCCACAAATGGTTTAGTTTAATTCCGTCACCAGGTATTTACACTTTCAGTAATTAGGACCCAACTGATTGCACTCCTGAATCAATAATTTCATCAGTTACAATGTTCAAGCTCTTTCACCGTGTAGCGCATTGCAGAACATAAAAGCATTAGTTACATTACATTAGTTGATCTGACTCAGATGCCCTGGGATGTGAATATGGGCCACTTGCTCTTTGTGGCAGGCACAGCTATTTCTGATACAACGAGGCCTTAAGAGAGGAAATAATCCCTTAACAGACAACAAAAGTGTGTTTTGTCACAATTAACAGCTTGTCGCAATTTAGGGGTTGCAACCGGGGCTGAAACAAAAAAACCAGCACACATAGGGGATCCCCAAAACCAAGTCAAAGAACCCCTGGTTAACTACACAGAACAGAGAGAATACGAGAGAGCGCAAAGCGATGGGAAACCGGTGGAGGGGGGTGACCAGGCGAAGGGAAAGAGCGAGTGAAAACAATCAGAAACGGGAAAGGAAACCGCTTTTTGAACTGGAGCTTGCGAAACATCGTCGCCGGTCAGCGGCGCATTTTGGGTGAGGCGGTCGTGACCTTTGTTTTTGACTCCCTTTGTGACACTAAACGGAATGACACGGAACAGCGCCGACACTGAGCAGCACTTATTAAGTTTGGGCAGATGCGCCGTGAATGGCAATCACGCCGGAGAACAGAGAGTCCTTTTTTTCATGCGTTTTCTTGTTCTATTTCCATTCTTCCGTTACAAACGACGCTATTGTACCGCCAAGGAGCAGTCGGCTCCACCACAGGGGGACCGGCGGTATGAAACATTACTGCCGTTTAATCCCAACCACAGCAGCCACGCAACGCAGTCCATCGGCCTGAAGTGAGAATCATGTATGCACGTCGTTTAACAAAGCTACTATAGGCCAACGTAGAAAGCAGACCTCACATTACCAAAAGGTTTCTGGTTTGAATCCTTGAACAGGCTCTTAAAGCTTTGAACAGTCTTACAGAAATGAGTGTCATGTACACATGTATGCTTCGAGGGGCTTTTAAAACAAATGTGGCAGTATGCGTTTTCAAGTAGCGTACAGCAACTGTACTCCCAGCACTGTAGCTATTGAATACACATTCTGTTCCAAACGCAAACCAGGGCCGACAGATTCTTCAGATCTTCAAAATCCGCTGAGATTTTTAAACCCAATGCCACTTTACTCTGCATTCACAGGCAATCTGTGCATACTGCATACGGAATTACCCTTGTGATCGCACATAAACCACAATGAGAAAATAGTGGGGTGGCTTTGCAATTACATCGTATTTTATTTGATGTGAACATCATGTGGATCATTGCAAACTCAGAGTGAATATGTAGGAAATGCACAAAGCTGCAGTAAGTACTCTATTGCTGTCGTAAGTAGTTACTAATTTGGCTAATCGGTTGTAAAAACTGTCACATCTTTACAAAAAATTGACAAAAGATCTGACATCAGAGGACTCTTTCCTCCTGTATGTATACTTGCAAGCACCACTGTATATACAGTTGAAGTCGGAAGTTTACATACACTTAGGTTGAAGTCATTAAAACTAATTTTTAACCACTCACAGATTTCATGTTAGAAAACTATAGTGTTGGCAAGTCAGGTAGGACATCTGCTTTGTGCATGACACAAGTAATCTTTCCAACAATTGTTTACAGACAGATTATTTCACTTTGAATTCACTATATCACAATTCCAGTGGGTCAGAAGTTTACATACACTAAGTTGACTGTGCCTTTAAATTTTTTATATTTGGTTGTATATCCTTTGCATGTCATGACTTCCTGATGTCTGTGACCCAACAACATCAAAAGACTCTTGATATCTTATTTTCTGGTAGTCTTACAAGCGATACTATAACGTCTCTGCATTTGAATGGATCTTTATGGGAATTGGGGGGTGGAACTAGATTTAGCTGTAAATTATGCTGGAACAGTATGGAATACATAATTGGTAAAATGCCTGTAAGTCATCAAGGGTCTGAGGTATGAAACAAGCCTCAAACCATCACTCTGCTGCCAGATATGCAGTAGATATGGATGGATCACTTTAAGGGTTGTTTCTCCTCACAAATTTTCCTATTGAACTCTATGGAAAAATAAATCAGGAGAAGAAACCCTTCAAGTTATCCATCCATATCTACTGTATTTCTGGCAGCAGAGTGACGATTTAAGGCTTGTTTGATACGTCAGACCCTTGATGACTTAGAGCCATTTGGTCAACCATGTGTTTCCAGTGTAATTTACAGCTAAATCTAGTCCCACCCCACAATTCCCATAGAGATCCATTCAAATGCAGAGACGTTATAGTATCGTTTGTAAGAGTACCAGAAAATAAGATATAAAGAGCTTTTTGATGTTGTTGGGTCACAGACATCAGGAGGTCATGACATGCAAAGGATATGTGACCAAATATTAAAAATTTAAAGGCACAGTTAACTTAGTGTATGTAAACTTCTGACCCACTGGAATTGTGATATAGTGTATTAAAAGTGAAATAATCTGTCTGTAAACAATTGTTGGAAAAATTACTTGTGTCATGCACAAAGCAGATGTCCTAACTGACTTGCCAACACTATAGTTTGCTAAGATGAAATCTGTGGATTGGTTAAAAATTAGTTTTAATGACTTCAACCTAAGTGTATGTAAACTTCCGACTTCAACTGTATATACAGTGGTTCTTGAAAGTATACATACCCCTTCACTTTTTGCACACTTTATTGTGTTGTAGATTTAATTTTAAATGGATAAAATTGCCATTTTTGCCCATCAATCTACACTCAATAACCCATAATGACAAAGTGAAAACATGTTTATAGAAATTTTTGCAAATGTATTAAAAATCAAAAACTGAAATCTCATGCATAAGTATTCATACCCTTTGCTTTAATGTATTTTTAAAGTATCATATTTCATATTTGGTCGCATATCCTTTGCATGCTGATACTTCATGAAGTCTGTGACCCATCAACATCAAAAGACTCTTGATATCTTATTTTCAGGTACTGTTACAAGCGATACTATAACCTTTCTGCATTTGAATGGATCTCTATGGGAATTGGGGGTTGAGACTAGATTCAGCTGTAAATTACGCTGGTACAGTATGGAACACATAACTGGCGAAATGGCTGTAAGTCATCAAGGGTCTAAGGTATCAAACCATCACTCTACATCCAGATATGGAGTAGATGCGGATGGATCACTTTAAGGGTTTCTTCTCCTGACTTTTTCCCCCATAGAGTTCTATAGGAAAATGAGTCAGGAGAAATAACCCTTGCAGTGATCCATCCACATCTACTCCATATCTGGCAACAGAGTGATGGTTTGGGGCTCGTTCGATAGCTCAGACCCTTGATAACTTACAGCCATTTAGCCAGCCATGTGTTCCATACTGTACCAGTGTAATTTACAGCTGAATCTAGTGTCACCTCCCATTTCCCATAGAGATCCATTCAAATGCAGAGAGGTTATAGTATCGCTTGTAACAGTACCGGAAAATAAGATATCGAGAGTCTATTTTTTTTGGTACAAGCCTGTAAACTAAGATTATGGCCAATATGATGCGCTGACATGATGCCGCAAACTAGGCCTTTATGTGTCTGAGATATTCCTGTAAATTAAGAGGAACCCCTGATCAAAAAGTAGCCTAATCATCCGAACCTCTTATCTATTATTCAAATTTACCAGCCAACCTTACAAGCAAATCCATAGATTCAATAGACAGTTAAAATTAGTTAAGAAATGACAGAGGTGTGTACTAGCTAAAGCCACTGCCATTCTATCAAATATCATTACAATACTGTGACTATTAATTCAATTCAATTCAATTCAATTCCATTTTATTTGTATAGTGCTTTTTACAGAGAACTGTCACAAAGATGCTGTACAGGGAAACAGAAGGAAAATTTAGCAAAAAACCAGGCCTTAGCCCCCAACCAGCAAAATGAGGTAAAAAACTCCCCAGTAGGGGAGAAAAAACACTGAACAGTGGCGAGAAAAAACTCCCCAGTGGGAAGAAATCTCTCTAGGAACCTGGCTAGAGAGGGGGGGGGCCCATCCTTCGCTGGCCGGTCCGGTTTAGACTAAAGGTGGACTGAATGGCAACTATTAATGCTAAGTAATGATGGAAAGACAGCTCTGTGTGAGCATACAATCTGAAAAATTGTCACTGGATTTTTTCCAGTTTTGCTTGGAAGGCAATGACTACAACTCCCAGCCCACGGCCTGGATTCAGTCAACATCAACAAACTTTTACTTCCAAATAAATGCAAATCTTTTCCAGTGATGAATGAACTGTCCAACCTCCAAACTAGTCAAGTAAATAATGTAAAACACATTTAAATTGTGACTTGAGGCATAAAATAAGGACAAATGTAGCAGGCCTTACGTCTTTCATGAGAAGGACAATGACATCATATGGGCAACAAATGATGATGTCATTCTGGTGACATGTGACCACGTGACCACGTATTGGGACTGAACATTGATCTGACAATTTACTAATGACATCCATTCCTAGAAAGGAATTTTAGCGTCGATCATACAAACGCCACAGAAACTCCACCAAACCATAGCGAATCACATAGGCCTACATCAGTGAAGAAGCACACTTAATCCGTGATAAAAAGTAGGGGTTAAATTGTGATATATTCAGCACCATTTCACAGAAGAAAAGAGCTAGCTGGCACAGGGTCTGACACATTGTGAGCTAAATACTGAACGGGAAAGGTATCGTGCTGCCGCGTTAGGAATTGAATTAAAACAGCTCGGTTACGGCATCGTCACAATTTTGAGAAAGCTATTGGCCGACACAGACTGCCTATGCGCCAGAAGAAATTATTCTACCAACACCATCATCTAGAAAAGTAATGCACGGTGCTGTCGGGTTGAGTACGTAACGCGGATGCAGCAGTTACCCTTGATGCAACGATGCGGTCGGTGATCCTGACCGTGCCGGCGCTAGGCTCCGCAGGGGGGGCGTGTAATCGGCCGTAGCGAGGCCTGTGGAAGTGTAGACTACACGGCAGTCGGGTACGCCACGCCTCACCGCGCTCCAGCGATTCCTCCAGTGGATCGGCGCCGGCGCCGGTCGCAGCTGCCGTGCAGTCCTGCGCAATTTGCCGTGAACGTGCAGCGTCGGTCACCAACATGGCAACGTACATAGCAACAACGGGCTGGACGCGTAGTCCAAATATTGTGACGTCCAGAATCTCATCACTCTTTAAGGATCAGCACAAACGTTTACGCGAGTGTGGCAAACTGGTGTACAGCATGGTCGGTAGCCTCATTCTTTTCATTTCATTTCTTTGCCACGTAAGTGAAGATTTGTCACTTTGACTCACTCCATTAACTGAGCTAACAGTAATATAGTACTGCTGGTGTACTATGAATAAAACTTTGAACGTTGTTAGTCTAACTTGCTCACATGGTATTCGGTAACATTGGCTAAGATGCCTAAGAGTTATTGAACGTGATATAAAATAAATAGAAATGCATCTCTCCGGGTTACAGTGAGTGTAGTGTGGTCGAAGCAAAAGCCCATGTTGACAGTTGTGTTACTGTATCTCCACCAATCACAGTGATGTAGTCGCTTTCATATTAAAGGCCGACAACCAGGAAGCTCAACTCAACTGATGGACTGCAGAGTGAAGGGGGTGGGGGAATTGTCAAAAAGATCAAATAGTCCCCCACCAATATTATCATGTTGTAATGGGTACTGTTAGTGTCCCCCCCCCTCAAAAAAAAAAGAAAATATCCCGTTTGATGCCCCCCCCCCCCCCCCCCCACACACACACACATTTTGAAATGAGTGATGATTTATTAGATTAGACATTTTGGGAGGAACTCACAGGCCTATACCAGCAGCACATCACTCATAAAATTTATATATCCACCATAAATACCCCCCAATAAAAGCAATACATCTGCAGACCACATAATTTAAAGAAGAGCCAAGAACAAAAGCATAATCTAGAGATGATACACACTTAGCAGCAGCACGTCGCCAAAAGAGCCCTTTGACGACGAAACAGACCCCTGGTAGCATCTGCTCACCATTTACATCTGTCCAGTAACATGTGTGTGACAGTCCAACAAAAACACAGTAACACCGCATATTGCTTTCAGCTGGATATACAGAAAGTCGAATATCAGTTTCACCTTATGTTGGAGCACGCGTGGCGTGGTCATTAATCAGCTGCAGCGGTTACTTACATCAGTTGTTGCAAAACGGGTACCGTGCACTGTAAACCTAAATGCCAATCTTACTAAATTAATTGTAGTCTCAACTTAAAAAAAATAAATAAAGAAAAGGAATAAGTCATTATTAGAACTCAATTCAAAAGAGTAAAATCAAGTTTAACTTAAAGGGGAATTCCACCCAAAAACAACATTAACCTTATTGAACAGATCAAGGCGCAACTAATTAAGTCTTTCTTTGTGGCTGGCCAAAAAAAAAATCTGTACTGAGTTATTTGAATATAAAGTTGAAAATTCGGTAGAGGTATAGGTCAAAATGGCGTATACATCTACCACTTCCTAGACTACAGTGTTTTCAAGTGGGCGTGTAAATTACATAGCAAGTAGGCGGAGCCAGTGTGGGAAGAATTGCTGCCTGCATCTCACTGAATAGGGGTAGGGACACATCGTAGATCAAGCTAGCTATCATTGGTATTATAATGTCAGAAAATTACATTGATAGGCTACGTTATTTCCTAAAGAGGTTTTGGCAATTAAACTAAACCAAAAAGGACTCGAATGCTGCAAAGTGGAGCTCTTCCGCTATTCCCCGATTCCCTGTAGAATTCCATCTTTCTCTGCCTTATTGAATCACCTGGTAAAGAACCATGTCAACTAACGTTACATTATGATCAATGACCATTAAGTAGACTAACATTAGCTAGCTGACCATAATTGAATGGTTTCGCTCGAGCATTCGTTTACAGAAGCAATGTATTTTTTCTGGGCTAGTGCGTTAGCTGTTGTTAGCAATGGGGTTCTTGGCATGAAACAAATTGGTTTTAAAATGTTTGCCATGGAGTAGGCTAGGCTATAGTAGCTAACCTTGCATTCCTTAATGGAAGGAGGTCGGATATCAGGGTGATAAACATGGAACCGGGGTGCGTAGCCTAGCTAAGTGTTACAGACTTCTGGCTAATGTTTTAAACGTAGATAAATGAAGGGCCGTATTTCCCCAGTTTTTTCTGGAGACTGAGCTAATGATGGTGGTATTTTCTCAGTATAACTGTTACATTAGTGGCTAACTTGCCAGCGAGTTATGTGGCCTCTCTTGTCTCTAACTTAGAAACGCTGCAGACAGGCAGGCACTACACTAGCAGTAAAATGCCCAGCCCCTTCGCCTCCGCTTCTGTAACGTCATTCAGTGTGGTGTGGCAACCTGTTGTCATAACTGTAAGCTTTGTGGCTGTTGTAGTTCATTCTAAGGCAAGCACCTGGTACATGCGCAGTAGTTTGGGGCTATATCTCTGCTCTCACTACAGGTAGAAAGTTGGCTGAGAGCTCATTTTAATCAGAAGGAGAGCGACTTTTCTACAAACTAAACATCATTTTTGGGTGGAATTCCCCTTTAAAAGATGAATACCAGTGATTAAGGCAAACTACTCAAATGGTTCACGGTAATCTGTTATCTCGAGCCATCTGAGTATATTTAACCTTGGGTTTTACAGTGTAGCCTATCCAAATACACTGTAAAACCCAAGTGAGTCTTTAATGAGTGAGAAAACACAGAATGTATTGCTTTTGTGTTTTTTTTTTGTTTTTTTTTCATTCTCGCGCCCGCTTTTCTACTGACTGCGAGCTGATTGGGCGGAGCCTCTGCCCTCCGTGTGACCACCGCATTCTTCCCCATTGGACGAGAGCTGAACCGAGGCGAACCTCTACATTCAGGTTATAAAAACCAGCGGGGGACCTTTTCAGCCGGGCAGGCTTCCTCCGCTGCCCACTGACACCGAAACACCGTTCGAACACACAGGCACTATACCGCAACACAAGGAAGGCTTATTCGCCCCACTACCCCCACCCCCCACACGTCCCGGTGTGGCGGCACTCCTGCTGTCCGCTTGGCCCGCCTCTTTTTATTCGCTGACTGGTTTCTCATGGTCGAGGATAAAGCGCCAAGGGAGAGAGGAGCTGCGCTGGTGGCCGCTGGGTTTAAAAAAAAATTTTTTTTAATGACTGACTGTTCGCAGTTCTACTTTCCCTGACGGTGCTTAACCCATCCGCTCCTGCAATAACAACAGTGGGAGCAGCATTTTTCTTCTGCAAAGCGTGTGGAGAGGAGATCTATCCCACCCACACAGGAGGCGATGAGACTGGGGAGAGTTAAAAATATATACTATTCAGTTATTTTGCTAGTGATTGCAAAATATCAGCATACCATATGATAACTGAATCAAATAAAAATCTGTAACACGCCTATATATTTAGGTCCCACAAGGGTGTGTTGGCAAGGACAAAATAAACAATGTATGGGCTTTATCAGACTTTGATCATATTCCTTTCATTTTCAAATTCATTTGATGAATTTAAATGACGCCAGTAAAAGCAAGTGCCGTTTTTTGACTCACCCAGTCAGTTCAAACAGCATCAAAGTCTGTCCAAAGTCAATTTTCAATGCTATAATATAGTTACATATAGTTACCCCCTGTTCAAATTTGCAGAGAAAAAAAACCCAGCATTCAGGGAGCAACACCTCTTGACCAAAGCCTGGCTCCTGTGTTGAGCAGCATCAATATGGTGGTTGGGGGGGAATACTAAAGGCGACAAAATCAACAGCTGTCTCAGGAAGTTGTTTGTATAAGTCGAAGTGTGTGTGTGTGTGTGTGTATATAGGGGGGGTCACTGTCTGACTGGTGTGTTTAGGTGATGTACCTCCTTTCTCCCAGCAACTGCATTCTATTCATCTCGCATTAAACTTATGAAACTACTTCACAATCTATGGCAAGTTTAATTTCCACACACACACATTTCTATATATATATATATATATGTGTGTGTGTGTGTGGCAGCATAAGCATTTAACAGAAACTCGCCATACATTGTTCTTTTCCAATGACCCAGGCTGCCATTGTTTTGTCCTTCAAGATTTTAATCGGCCTGAATTAAGTAAAGCTGAAGCATTCTTTCCATTGCGTTCATTTTGCAGTCTGTGTTTGAACGCCCTAATTTTGACTCATCAAACTATTTTTTCAAGCTGTTATCCAATATAATAGGCTACTTTTCCACAACTGTGTATGGCCAACTTTGTCTCAGTTGTCACTGTTTATACTGCTTGTAGTACTACGTATTGCATAATTTTTTCCATATTTCTGTTGTACGTGAAGTTTAAAATGAAATACTCTACTTTCATTCATAACAGTACAAGTAAAGTAGACCATGCACACTGTTAGAAAATAGATTTACGGAAGATCTGACGTTATTCAGGTACTATTCATTGAAGATAGATAACTTGACAAACTTGACATTGTCAACAAGACACAGTCAATTACCCATTATTAACCAATGCTTGTCATTGTGCACAAAGTTAAGTGCAAGAACAATTATTTTAAAGCAAACCGTAATCTGTAGCAGGCTACTAACAAAATGTCTCACGCTATTTCCAATAATACTCCGTCTGGCCCCTTCCTGTGCGTTTGAATGACAGCTCTGCGTTCCGTTTTAATCCCGGCTCATCTGTATGCAGACCACATTCCCAGACGCTTCTACGTGCTATACCACTGCTTGGGCACTTCATTAAGAAATTATTCCCCGGCCAATTCAACAGAAATCAATAGAAAATACACGTCTCATAGATGTCACGTCGGAAATTCGCCCAATATGGTTCGGGCCTAAAATACAGTATCTGGCTTACAACACCGGGTCACTTTCAAAGAAACACGTCTGAACGTCACTTAAGTCCCAAGTGCATGTAAACAGTGAAGATGTGCAATTAAATTACATGTCGATTAGGCTACTGAATCGATCGACAGACTATTTAAAATCTCAAAAATGTTTACAATTGTTTTTTTGTTGTTGTTTTTGTTATTGTTTTTTTCCCATAGTTTAGGCTAACAACAGCACTTCTGTTAGGCTACTTCCCTTCTGTATGCTATTATTTCTCATGTAAAGAGACGTCGTTGGCAAATTAAATAACTTGAAATGAAATGTAGGCTCTGCAAGCTACGATATGAACGAGCCATTTGTATTTATGGTAAAATTGGGAATGACTAAGTGGTTTCAAAATCTGAAAATAAACCAGCCTAGTTAAAACGTCCACTGTCTAGAAATAGATAGTTATAATACTGACAACTATGCAATAATAACACGCACAGCAATTTTTTTATGTTTTGCTACTGTAGCCTAATTCGTAACCGGGCAAATGCTGAAGATACCGTTACATGTAGGCTATTGTAGGTTTTGCGATTCATATTCAGAATATCATGGCGGTCCTGTCATTTGTGCAATATGCTGTGGTCTGCTTAAAACATAAACCCAACCCAATTATTTGTAGCGTTATGAGAGTAAACATAGTTTAGCTAACGTGGCATTTAACCTACATTTCTTCCGTCATGAAAGCAGCAGGCTAGAAGCAGAAGAGAAAGTAAAGAAACACAACTCGTAAGCCCTCTAACCTCGTTCCTCTGCAGCTGAAAGAAGTTGTTGAGATAGTTGGAATTTAGAGAGGAGCTCAGGTCGGCAGCGGGAGGCTTGGTGTAGTTCAGATCCGGATGGGAAGAATTAGTCTCTGGTCTGAACGCCTCAAAGGCACTGGTCTGGTGGGTGTCTTGTAAAGAAAGATATACCCAGTTTAAGAGCTGTGCAGGCTGGTACACAGAGGCACTGGTGTCTATAGCAGACAGCAAGCTCATCTTTGAAAGGCTACTCGCTTCTCCACCGTTACTTCTAGGTAAATCACAACTTCGGAATCTTGCTGTTAAGTCACTTGAATTTCCCTTCCAGTTACTTGCTTTCCCCTGCCCGAAAGTCTTGCCCTTCCTTTCCTTCCCGCACGGATCTCAGCCGCATGCAGGGATCCTGGTCCCTAGTTGATTTTGATTACGCAAAAGCCATAGCTGTAACATGACAGTATTAAAAGTTTTTAGCCACAGCCTAGAGTCCGCTATCTCCCTTTATTTGCGCCGCAACATGAAGGGGCTCATTGCATATTCTGGAGAATGCGGAGTGCGTCACAGCCCAAGAGAGCAAATGGGAGAACGAGTTTCATCTCATTTGCATAGTGATGTATTCCATCCTTCACGCAACTGGACACCTACTTGTATATTAATAACATATTGTCCACCCTTTAACCTAGGAAACCATTGGCTTAGCCGGTGAATATTAATGAGAACAGCTGATCGGAGCATCAATGCAGCCGCTGCACTTGAAGAACGGACAGCTGTCAAATTAACGACCGCGGTAGAAATATGTGCATTTTTCTCTGTGTTGCCGTAAGACGGTAAAATCCATATTTAGAATAGATTGAAAAAGATTCTGCGAAGAAAACATTTGTTTTTTTTTGGTTAACAGCCAGGGTTGAGAAAGATTATACGAAGAAAACGTTTGATTAGATTTTTTTTGGTTAACAGACACATCCAATAAAATGTGTAGGCTAAATTATTGTGAATATGAACCCTCAGGTGAGTTAACTCTATTCTTAACGAGATTTTTGACACTAGATTGGCCAATTAACATATCGTAACCATTCACCACTCTTTCAATTTAATATGCAGAACATCATGACTTAGATTTAATATAAACAATAACGTAATTCTGTTTTACTTTGGGACTATGCCTCGCTGATCATACCTCTCACCTCTTGTCCAACAGTTACAGTTAAATGTCGGTGTTATGCTGTAATTAAGCGTGCTTGAACCTAATTGATTTACTTCTCTTTTTTTTTCCAAATGCAGTGAAGCATAATAAAGGCTCTTGAACGCATTGTAAAATGTAAAGTATTAACAAATGATGTTTTGTTTTTGTTTTTTTATAGGCAACGGCCTGGAATGTAAGCTGCCATGTTTCACAGATTCCTCTGAATGGGGTAAACAAATGGTTTCGTTTATTCAAGGAGAGAGGTGGGATTCCCAGGACCCCCCCACACACACCCTCTACCCCCCACCCCACACACCCAAGAAAGACCACTCCCCTCTCCACTTCTTAGACTCAGCCTGAATGCGGTTGCTTCTTTCTGCTGTTGTGAGCTTTGATGGAGGCCAGTGAAGCTCTCGCCTTTGACACCTGCGAGTTTGGGAGAGAATAGTAGGCTATGTATTTTCAACTCTCCCAGTCGCATCTCATCTCCTGTATGGGTGGGATAAGTCTCCTCTCCTCACGATTTGCAGAACAGAAAAGTACCAGGCCTGCTCCCACTGTTGTTATGATGGTTAAGCACCGTCAGAGAAAGTACAATGGCAAACAGAGTCAGTCATTCTCACAGCTCGTTCTGTTCCATATGACAGCAAGCTTCACTTCTGAACATTTTCCTTCCCTGAAATATGAAATATGCAATCATGAGTGTGCAGCGTTATGAAACGCTTAAGGTGTGTGTTACGCTGTACGGTGCCAAGTGTTACAATTCGCTTGGAGATCTGATATTATTGTCCTTGCAGTGTAGTAGACCTTGGATAAAAGTTTAGATTTGCTGTGTGTTTCAATGAATTTCAGTCTACACTATCCAATGCTCTCTAATCTGAACATGGGAAAGTACCCCACTGCCACTGTTGCATCACAAAGTGTTCTGATTTGTTAGTTTTACGTGCATATTTATGAAGGGGGTGTGGTTTAAGACAGAAGTGTAATGTAGAAAGTGTAACAATGTACGTAGATAGCCCTGGGACATAGAAACATGGTTATCAAAGTACAATTAAAACAGACACACAAAAAAAAACTAACAAAACAAAAAAACCTGGAGCTAAGGCATAAAAACTTGTTTACATGGCTGGATGACTTGTGGTTTGGCTCCAGTAAGAGGATACATAGCCATCTGTCTAAGCCAACATTAAATAACTGTGCCTAGAATAAGGAACAGAGGACGAAAGGAATGTTGGAGTTGACTATCTGGTTTATATATAGGAAATTGGTGCTTTTAGTCAGTGTAAGCACAAGAGTGAACATTTAACATTTTTGGACATTTAGCAAACACTTTAATCCAGAGTGAAATACACATCTTACATTTCACCCATAGTGTCCATTTATATAGCAGGATATTTAATGAAGAGATTAAGGTTAAGTACCTTGGTCAAGTGTACAACAACAGTGCCCTGTCTGAGCATGGAACCGGCAACCCTCTGGGTTAGGAAAAGGAAACCACCTTCCTGGTGGTGTAACTGAAAACACCTTCTCCTGCTCCAATCCGATCTGAGTTTAGATAGATCCCCATTAGCTGAGGCACAGCTACTCTTCCCAGGGTCCATAAAAGAGCTGGCATGGAGGATGTATTTGTGAATGGAAGTTGATATGCAACCTTCACTTGCATTGTAATCCAACCCAAGTCATTCCCATCTAACTGGAGATATTCCACACTTGTCCACATTAATAGTCACGGCCATTGCCGGGATGAAACCGATCAGAGGTGATGAAGTCATGTTCAAGGCGCTCGTGCAATGACATAGTTCTGCAGGAAAGGTATTTAAAGTCAAGAGTTATACAGGTCTCTCGCTGTAATTGACCCCCACATTGCGTACGGAGATTTGTTGCAAATTGTAATGTACTTTTGAGGAAGGCTTTAAATTATTAGTTGAGTGTCAAATTCAAGACGGAAGGGGGGGTTCAGAGTCGAAAAAGGAACTTGCAGCTGCTCTCGTGAAAATAGACATTCTGTTTTAGATCTCTACTCTGCAGGATATCTGGTGTACTATAAGTGCAGACCGGGGGGTGTTGTCAATACAGCTCGTAAAACTAATAATGAAAAAGTTACCCTTGCATCCAAGGTAGGTCTATCACAGAATGGAATGCAGGGAATGACTTGGGTTGGATGTTGCATTGAGAGATTTCTTGTGTACATGGAACCAAGTAAACATTTTCTTTTGGGTGCATTTTCACATATTTTACTCCCTAAAATTAGATAGAAATAGAAACCCTAAAATTTCCAACTGAAATTATATATACATATTAAGAGATAGCGAAGAGGTAATTACTTATTATAGGGTACCAGCATGCAGGAAATAAGTGAGAGGTTATTCTTTCTGAGAACAGACCTATCCGTCCTTTTACCACGTTATATAAACCACAAAAAGGCAAAGTATCAAATAGTCACATTTCTGCCTGTGTAATTTAATGTAATTGCATGTCACAATAACAAAACAACATAGAAAATATAAGATACAGTTCAGCTAACTCTACACTGTTGAACCGTTTGCATCTTTCAAAAAAAGCCTGATAAAAGCAATGTGTGTGGAACTAAAAATAGTGTCATGCGCTACTCAGAACTGGTTTAGTGAAAAGTGGGAGCAGGTCAAACTTATCAATCAAACTACAGAGTTATACATGTGCATCTCTTGACATGTAGTTTCCGATGGTATTACAGCGGGGACGGAAAGTATTCATACCCCTTCACTTTATTGTGTTTTCGATTTAATTTTAAATGGATAAAATTGCCATTCCCCCCCCCCCATCAATCTACACTCAATAACCCATAATGACAAAGTGAAAACATGTTGTTATACATTTTTGCAAATTTATTAAAAATCTAAAACTGAAATCTCTCATTTACATAAGTACTCATACCCTTTGCTTTAACGTATTTTTAAAGTATCATATTTAATATTTGGTCGCATATCCTTTGAATGCTGTTACTTCCTGAAGTCTGTGACCCATAAACATCCAAAAGACTCTTGATATCTTATTTTCAGGTACTGTTGCAAGCAATACTGTAACCTCTCTGCATTTGAATTGATCTCTATGGGAATTAGGGGGGTGAGACTAGTTGCCAGTCAATTGACAGTCATAGTGTGCTGACTTTCTCCTGATGATTCATTCCTTCTTTCCCCACTGCTCTTTCTTCTTTTCATCATTTGTCCTTAACTTTAACTAACATCCATCCATCCATCCATGATCTAACCCGCTTATTCCTGGTCAAGGTCACTGGGGGGCTGGAGCCTATCCCAGCATGCATTGGGCGAGAGGCAGGAATACATCCTGGACAGGCCGCCAATCCATCACAGGGCACACGCGCCATTCACACTCACACACTCATGCCTACGGGCAATTTAGAGTCTCCAGTTAGCCTAACCTGCACGTCTTTGCATTGTGGGAAGAAACCGGAGTACCCGGAGGAAACCCACCACGCTGCCCCCTTTACCCAGTCATAGTTTGGCAAGTTTAGTAATCACTGAGATTAACTCGCCTGACTTTGCGAAGAAAAAGTATAAAACTTGAACTTATGTGCATGTCAAGGTTAATAAGGGCATATCTTATCTCGTATGAATAGAGGCCATCGTCTCCATCTCAGATACAAGGCAGGGCAGCAGCAAGGATTTATGTACCCCTTGAAATCTTAGATCTGGCTCAATTTGTCATTTTTCATCTGCACTTTTGAGGAGAAGTTTAGGAGAGGTCCACACAGTGAAGACCTGCTTGAGCTCCTTCAGCATGCAGCAGGATGCTATGAGCTTCTTCAGCATGCAGCAGGATGCTATGAGCTTCTTCAGCATGCAGCAGGATGCTATGAGCTTCTTCAGCATGCAGCAGGATGCTATGAGCTCCTTCAGCATGCAGCAGGATGCTATGAGCTTCTTCAGCATGCAGCAGGATGCTATGAGCTTCTTCAGCATGCAGCAGGATGCTATGAGCTCCTTCAGCAGGCTTATCTGCAGAGTACGATGTTATCATTGTTCTGTTCTCTTTTACCCATGCCACACTCCACCCCAATGATGTACACTGCCTGGCCAAAAAAAAAGTCGCACACTCTAATATTTCGTTGGACCACCTTTAGCTTTGATTACAGCGCACATTCGTCGTGGCATTGTTTAAACAACCTTATGCAACGTCACAACATTTATTTCCGTCCAGAGTTGCATTAATTTTTGGCCGAAATCTTGTATTGATGACAGGAGTCGAACCACTCCGTAAAGTCTTCTCCAGCACATCCCAAAGACTTTCAATGGGGTTAAGGTCAGGACTCTGGTGGCCAATTCATGTGTGAAAATGATTCCTCATGCTCCCTGAACCACTCTTTCACAACTTGAGCCCGATGAATCTTGGCATTGTCGTCCTGGAATATGCCCATTGATGTGATGACCTGGTCATTCAGTACATTCAGATACTCAGCTGACTTCATTTTATTGCTGCATAACGTTGACTAAAGACCTGACCAATTGAAGCAACCCCAGATCATAACACTGCCTCCAGAGGCTTGTACAATGGATGCATGAAGGGTGCAACGGCGACTTTTTTTTTTGAATGACCTTTCATTCATTATTTTTATTTTTTTAATTTGTTTCAGATTTTTTCCCATTTTTCTCCCAATTTGGTAGCCAATTGAACCCCTATTCTAATTCAGTTCCCCCGGGGTAGCAACCGCTGGAGAATCACCGCTGCACAACCCCGTCAGCCGGTAAACGGAGGTCGCCGCGTCCTTATTCAGGGCGCGACTCCTCCAAGCCTGACCGTGATTCCAGCTCGCCCAGGGCCGCTTATATGCGCAGCGATTCTCTCCGAGCCCCTCCCCCCACCGGGGGCAGCTGCCAATTGCCGCTCCCACAGGGCGTCGGCCATGCTCAGACCTGGTGGGGCCGGGGCGCGAACCCCGATCCTCGGAGTACAGCTGCACCGACTGAGGGTCGGCGCTTTTACCGCCGTACCACCGCGAGGGCCCCCCCACCCCCCATTCATTCATTTAAACATAAAAACTAAATGCAACATCAGAGCCTGAAGTGTAGACTTTTTAAGTCCCCCCTTCAGCGAATCCTGTCAGAACTGCCCTCACCTAATATTCATCCCTCTCTGTCTTTTCCTTCTCTCCACCTCCCCCCTCTTCACCTCCATTCCCTCTCCCCCTCTTCTCTCCAAACACAAACTCAAACTCTTAGCACCTCCTCTTACCTCCACCTGATCTATCGAGTATGGACAGGCGAAAGCAATGAGGCAGAAAGCCCCAACTGGTCAGTCGTTAGTCACTTCATATCTGTGACATTACCAAGGAAGGCCCTGATGTCTCCCAGTTTTAGCTTTATCGCAAACTGAATGCCTGCATTATCGTTTATTATTGGTCATGTGGGATTGCTTTATTTAAACTGAGGGTAAATGAGGTTTGCCACGATAGAACCCTTTAAAGCTGAACTGCATGATGGCTAATTTGTCATAACTGTAGCTAATTATTACATTTTTGGGTAAATAATCTCATAATCATTGTATCTTGTAGGAAACTATAGAAATAATTCCGTAATGTTGGAAGCATAACATTTTAAATTAAAGTTGCAATTACATACGTTTGCCAGATGAGGGCAGAATTGCCCAATTATATTTTTTTCTCTTTTGAGGTGAGTGCTATATTTGCACAAAATAGAATATATATTTTTTTTAAACTGAAATGTTTACATTTATGTGGATTGTATATTTGATCACCTTTGTCATATTTTTTGTAATTCATATATGGATGTTTTTAGAAGGGATAATATACATATATCATGGTCATATTTTTAATAATATACTCATGTTAAGTTGGCAGTCATATTTTTATGTAGGGACACACAAAATGTTTGTTTTCTACAGAGTTGGAAAATAGAAGTTCAGAAAGTAAGGGTCCTCCCAGTATTTTGTTCCAGTCACCTGGATTTGCTAATTAGCACAATTCTTCAGCCAGGAAGTAGCACTAATTAGTGAATTAGCCAGGAGGTAGCACTAATTCATGAGTGGACCACATCGTATGGCAGGACTTTTACTTTCTGACCCCTGGACTTTCCACCTCTGGTTTCCTGTACACGGATTAGTTTTTAAATGACCTTAGCCCAAAGAAGCAACAACATCCTAAAACTGATATAATTAACTACAGTATATGCATGGTATATTCAGTATATGTATGGTATATTGAAATTTACGTGGCAGCATTCCATGGAAAATGTTGTGGCCAGCAATGAGCAGGAACATGCATATTAAACAACATATCGATAACATAATATGCTTGCTTTCATTAAAAACGTTCTTTTCTTTTTGTGTGTGCTCCAGCAGCAAAGCATAATTGGGCTGTTTTCCTGAACCGTACACCCAAAGGCCGCTGTTGTTTGGGTTTGTTTTCTTCTCCGTTTGCAGCCAGTCTGGTATGCGGCTCAGTAAGCGTGGGGGATGTGCTCTCAACAACACGATCCAGTGTTTTAACCTCCTGAGTGAATAGCCGTCTGTGTGCTCCGTAAATACATTGTAGCGCGACTCTGAGGCTCTTCTGGAACCCAGAAAGCTCATCTACCAGCACTCTAGAGAATCACACGAGTGCAACTCACGGGTCGTGAACAAAAAGACGAGCTGATCGATCCCTTGTCTTCCCAGAGCTGCCTCAACGGCTCTGAAGAACGCCGGAGACCCACCCTGCTCCAACTGTACCGTCGCTGCGGAGTCCCGTCATAGTCGGCAGGCCTACGGTACGGTCCCAAACCTGACACATCCAGGCCAAGACACGCCACAACAGCTGCTTGTACAGACCAACTCGTGAGCACACATTCCAAAATACAGACAGCAGCCTCAGGTTAGGTTTATTCAGGTCAGGTTTAAGGTTAATTCAACACACGCTGTTCCTGTCTTGTGTTTTTATTCATAACAATAAACACATCGTTTTAGAAACAGATACCTGGATACAGTTATGATTTCATTGTTATATTTATGGAAAACCAAAATAAGTAAAGGAAGACACGGAAAAGACAGTAAAGACCGAAACACGCACAAAATTAATGAAAACATCTGGAAGTTAATATGGTAATACAAGCTGGCCTGACTAAGCAACACAAGAGAGAAGCAGCGAGTAGTCAGACAAGACAGAACCAACTTCAAGATATTGAAAATGCTCTCTCAAAATGGCATTTTTACGATTGAAATAAATATTGAATTTAAATGTGTTCTTGCCTAGCATTCATGTTTCAACTTTCATTCCTACATAGGAGCTCCACTCATCGGACATAAATAAAAGGCATTGGCAGAGATGTAGAACTGACAGAATTTGGTGAATCTTTTGTCGTTTTATATATATATATATATATATATATATATATATATATATATATATATATATATAAATCATAACAGCTACTTATCCAGTTTATTTTATCCAGTGTATCAATATTCTTCTGGGGATGATCATGGCAAAAACTGTAGCATACACTCATTGAGTACTTATCAATTTGGGTACTTCTCAATTCATTGATGAACGATATTTGCAGAAGTCCCCCTTTCAAAGAAAAGAGCAGTTTCCCCCGTCACATCCTCTTGACATTAGGGGTGGGGTGGGGGTGGTGCATTTATTTTATATTACACCCCTGGAATACCAGGGTGTCTGATACCAGACACCATCACCTATAAAGAGAATAAGGAAATAACCAACCCCAACCTAAGAGACCTGGACTGCGTTCAGATCCAAAGTTTACCCTTTCTTCCTGTCATTCCCTTGCCTTGCTTGGGGAGAATCCCCAAAATGCCAGGATGAAATATGGCAGCCACACTAAGTGGAATTTGATTTAAGGTGAGGGAGTAATTATATTACCTCAGTTCCCTCACAATGCAAGTGGGAGGTCACGTTTCAACTCTATGGGGTAGAATTCCTATGTCGTTTTTTGCGAAGACGATTCAGTTCCATTTTGTTTTGTTTCTCATCTATCCTCCCTTGCAGAGCACCTGTTAAGTTTCGCTTGCTGCACGTAGCAAATTACGTCACAAGATGGCTCCCTCGAGGGAAGAGAGCAAGGAAAGGGAATGTGTTAAGTTGGATCCGAACTCAGCCCTGGACTTAAGACACCCAGACTACCCTGTGTGATGTCAGAGCTGACCTATTCACACTGAGGCAATCAGCTTATTGGCCAGAGGAATTATAAGGTACCAGCATGCAGGAAGCTCTTGAGAGCGTTGTGGAGTATGTAGCACAAACAGTTCTAGCTCTGAACTCTGCCATGCTTCCTCTGTTCCTGAGCAGAAGAGATTCCTGAAGCCCTGAAGAAGCCATTGCCCAGCCTTGTAATGAGATGCTCATTATAATAAACATTGTCTAATAGGCTGGGACTCGCGTCACTCTCTCGTTCTTGTGACTGAAGATGCTGAGTAGGCCTGAGGTCATGACACTGAGAGAACTGAACCGGCATGCCTTTGCTGGAGTGAAGCCCAGGAGGAAGGACCAGCTTGTGATCCTTCACCCGAGTCCACCAGTGTCAGCACAAGGCTGCAGTACGCCATCCAACCATGTGACCAATCTTCATCCAATCAAGTCACCAGATGTGGATCCAACCACATGACCAGTTTTTCCACACCGGACACAGGACAACAGCTGACCAGCTTGACCCTCAACAGCCTTCAACAAGCCACCAGACCCTCACAGCCTTCAACAAGCAACCAGACCCTCACAGCCTTCAACAAGCAACCAGACCCTCAACAGCCTTCAACAAGCCACCAGAACTTGAGAGCATTCGATAACTATTGTGAATGAAAGCATATTATCTTTTGTAATAATTCTTCTGTGTCATTTGTGAATGGCTTGCAAATAAATGTTTTGTGTCACAAACTGTGTTGTCTGTATTTTAATAAGTACACTCTACTGACTAAAATGAACTCAAATGAAAGGTATTGGTAGCTTCCTCCTAAATTTGTATAAGTTGTTAATGTTTCTAAAAGTGGTTAATAATACAGTACCAGTCAAAAGTTTGGACACACCTACTCATAGAAGGTTTTTTTTCCGTTATTTTTACTATTTTCCACGGGACTAGATTAAGCTGTAAATTACACGGGTATAGTATGGAACACATGGTTGGCTAAATGGCTGTAAGTCAACAAGGGTCTGAGGTATCAAGCAAGCAAGCCTTAAACCATCACTCTGCTGCCAGATATGCAGTAGATATGGATGGATCACTTGAAGGGTTGTTTCTCCTGACAAATTTTCCTATTGAACTCTATGGAAAAATAAGTCAGGAGAAGAAACCCTTCAAGTGATCCATCCATATCTACTGTATTTCTGGCAGCAGAGTGATGGTTTAAGGCTTGTTTGATACCTCAGACCCTTGTTGACTTACAGCCATTTAGCCAACCATGTGTTCCATACTATTCCCGTGTAATTTACAGCTTAATCTAGTCCCACCCCCCAATTCCCATAGCGATCCATTCAAATGCAGAGAGGTTATAGTATTGCTTCTAAGAGTACCTGGAAATAAGATATCAGGAGTCTTTTGATATCCTTTTATACAGAATCATGATGGCATCACCTGTTTACCTGTGGAATACCTGTTTACCACAGAAGTTGTTTGAGAGAATGGCAAGAATGTGCAAAGCCGTTATTAAGGCAAAGGGTGGCTACTTTGAAGAATCTAAAATATAATACTTTTTTTATTTGTTTAACACTTTTTTGGTTTTTGCATAATTTAATTTGTGTTATCTCATAGTTTTGATGTCTTTACTATTCCAAAATGTGGAAAACAGTAAAAATAACGGAAAAAAAACCTTCTATGAGTAGGTGTGTCCAAACTTTTGACTGGTACTGTACATTAACTGATTTACCTATTGTCGGAGGAACTACCTTACCATCCTCTGAGGGAGATACGTCAGAAGTGCAGTGTCATATTTCAATAACTAATACTTCCTTTTAACATCATTTTACCCTTCAGCACACAATTAGCACTGCCATCATATCACATGTTTACCGACAGGAGTAGTTGCCAAGTTCCAAGGTGCAAACAAACTCCCCCATGGGAGGCGCGCACAGAGGGCAATGAGGAAACACAACTTGAGTCAAATTACTCCTCTTTGCATCCTTCAGCAACAACACGAGTTAGCATGTGGATGATGACTGTATCATTGTCCCTGGAGAAACAGCAAGAGGGCAATTAGTCCCTTGGTTGACTCTTGAGCTCAGCGGTCTGATTGTATATCTTGCTGTGTGGAGTGGATGGCTAGGGTTGTTTCAAAACCAGTAGTGTAACAAACCAACACTAGGCCCCAATGCAGGATGGTCGAACAGGGCCCCGCTTTACCGACAACAATATGTCCTAACACCACGCATGTGGGGAAACAAAATGGCAACACCCTCTAAATATCTTTATCTGAAGGCTGCAATCCCATCGCGTTATAGCCGATTAATAATCATATTTGCACACACACACACTGAGGCAGAGGCATGCACTCACGGCCCCTCTGGAGCTCCTGGCCCCAATGCAACCGCATTGTCTGCATCTACTGTAGTTGCGCTAGACCAGGGGTGTCAAACTCCAGTCCTGGAGGGCCGCAGTGTCTACAGGTATTTGTGGTTTCCTTTCAATCAGCACCCAGTTAAAGCATTGAGAACAAGGTGTGTGGACTTCTTAGCCAATTAGTGACTTAAATTAATCACTTGTGCTTAAACGCACCAAAAACCAGCAGACACTGCGGCCCTCCAGGACCGGATCTTGACACCCCTGCGCTAGACCTATCCTCATTACATACACCAGCGGTAGGCAACCCTGGTCCACGAGTGCCAGTGACATTTCTGGTTTTTGCTCCATCTGAGCTTGATCACAACAGTTTTATGGCTGATTGAAAGCCTGAGCCTGGATTTTCTGTATGGTGAAATACTGAGTGCCTCCAACACGTGGTCCCATGCATTCATTAAACCTTATTAATTAAAATGAATCCAGTTATGTAGTTATAGGTTTGGTTGGAGCAAAAACCAGGACCGTGGCTGTCACTCCAGGACCAGGGTTGCCTACCCCCTCACACAGACTATAACCAGTAGATGCAAAAGTATAGTCAGTGTCCAATTGGCTTCACTAACAAGAAGAGGTGGGCAACATCCTTACTGCAGAGCTGTGCCTGACATTAGCTAAATGAAAGATACTTGGAGTAAAACAAATTTAGTGGATGAGTTCAGTGACATAAAGTACATATTCTTCTTGAAGAAATCTATTTAAACCTTGGTGGTTAGGTGCCTTACTACAACTTGCAGTGTAGTATCAGGATCACTTTAAGGGCTGTTTCTCCTGACTTTGGAGAATTTGTTAACTTGTTTCTCCTGACTTATTTTTCCATAGGGTTCAATCGGAAAATGAGTCAGGAGAAACAACCCTTAAAGTGATCCATCCGTAGCTACTGCATTTCTGGCAGTAGAGTGATGGTTTGAGGCTTGTTTGATACCTCAGACCCTTGACGACTTCCAGCCATTTAGCCAACCAGGGGCCTGATTTACTAAGACCTTTAGCGGGTGCAAAAACTTTTAGCGCACGCAAAACTAATAAAGCAATCAATGATTGGTGCAAAACAAATACCTTGACCAATCATTTGTCATGTTATTCATTTTGCATGTGCTAAAAGGTTTTGCAACACACGCTCAAGGTTTTAGTAAATCAGGCCCCATGTGTTCCATACTATTCCCATGTAATTTACAGCTTACTCTAGTCCCACCCCCCAATTCCCATAGCGATCCATTCAAATGCAGAGAGGTTATACGTATATATATTACTTAAAAATAAGATATCAAGAGTCTTTTGATTTTTTTGGGTCACAGACATCAGGAAGTCATGGCATGCAAATGATATGCAACTATAATCCTTTACATGCCGAAGAAGGGGGCTTATGTGTAAAAATGGCTACAATTGCTACACGGTTCACCCGATATGGATGTAAACACACTCAAATTAAAGCTAAAGGTCTGACCTTTAACCTCATTGTCACTGTTCTATTTCAAATCCAATATGTTGGAGTACAGAGCCAAAACAAGAAAAAAAAATTTCAGTTAATAGCAAACACTATCTTAGTAATAGGTGCATATCTGCCTCCTATCAATAATTTATTCCCTTTGCATTTGAAATAAAGATTGAAAAATATTTTATTTACCCATGTCCCTGTATATTGTGTGATGCTGTTTGTGAACTTTATATCCAGCATGAAAGAGAACAGCAGTAAGATTGAGGAGTTGCTGCTCACTTTCTAATATAAATATTCAGGAAATGAATACACCTATCATTGTATGATACTACAAAATAATGTTTGCCACATCATACATCATATGGAAGTCATGTAAAATCAGGGCTTTGGGTGGATGGGTGGAGCAATTCCATTGTCAGAAAGTGAGTCACCAAGCTACAGGCAAATATATTGACTACTATTTTCCATCATATGGATTTCCGTAAGTAAACGCTGACTAAATGTTGTGCAACACTTCACAATAATAAATTTGACGCCCACACATATTTCCACATAGGCCTACTACACTGCCACTGCCCGTCTGTCACGGGTATGATATTTCCCAAAGGGTATGATCCCAGCTAACTAAAGTAGCTCCCCGGGACGTCCCCTGAACGTCTCGAAATGGAATCATCAGGACGTCGCCTTGACGTCTTTTTGTAGGGTTTTCTAAACGTTACGTGGACGTCACAGAGAACGTTCCCGGGACGTTCATTACATGACGTTATATTGTAAATAAATTACATATTCTTCTTGAAAAAAATCTATTTAAACCTTGGTGGTTAGGTGCCTTGCTACAACTTGTCTGTTCTGTAGTGATCTTGATGATGTCTCTGTATGCACTTACTGTACGTCGCTTTGGATAAAAGCGTCTGCTAAATGAATGTAATGTAATGTAACTTACAGTGTAGCATCAGGATCACTTTAATGGTTGTTTCTCCTGACTTTGGAGAATTTGTTCACTTGTTTCTCCTGACTTATTTTTCCATAGAGATCAATGGGAAAATTAGTCAGGAGAAACAACCCTTAAAGTGATCCATCCATATCTACTGCATATCTGGCAGCAGAGTGATGGTTTGAGGCTTGTTTGATACCTCAGACCCTTGACGACTTCCAGCCATTTTGCCAACCAGGGGCCTGATTTACTAAGACCTTTAGCGGGTGCAAAAACGTTCACTGTCCTAACACTTTGGGGTGCGCTGTATTTGTCACTTTCAAATTTTCAGTTAATAGCAAACACTATCTTAGTAATAGGTGCATATCTGCCTCCTATCAATAATGTATTCCCTTTGCATTTGAAATAAAGATGGAAAAATATTTTATTTACCCATGTCCCTGCATATTGTGTGATGCTGTTTGTGAACTTTATATCCAGCATGAAAGAGAACAGCAGTAAGATTGAGGAGTTGCTGCTCACTTTCTAATATAAATATTCAGGAAATGAATACACCTATCATTGTATGATACTACAAAATAGTTTTTGCCACATCATACATCATATGGAAGTCATGTAAAATTAGGGCTTCCCTATGGGTGGATGGGTGGAGCAATTTCATTGTCAGCAAGTGAGTCACCAAGCTACAGGCAAATATATTGACTACTAAGTAAAAAGGGGGTGATCCCAAACGCGCTACAAGCCGGCTATATAAAAAAGGAACTGTAGGTGCTCAACAGAAGGACCAGTGAATAGAAAGAATACCAAACCCGGACTACTTCGCTAGGACTAACCCGAGATAAGGAGGACTGGAGCACACAGAGCTCAGAGCAAAAATTTTTTTTTGAATACGACTGACGTTTCGACGTCAACGACGTCTTCTTCAACGACGTCTTTTCCATTTGACTCTGAAGAAGACGTCGTTGACGTCGAAACGTCAGTCGTATTAAAATATTTTTTTTGCTCTGAGCGCTCCAGTCCTCCTTATCTCGGGTTACTCCTAGCGAAGTAGTCCAGGTTTGGTATTCTTTATATTGACTACTATTTTCCATCATATGGATTTCCTTAAGTAAACGCTGACTAAATGTTGTGCAACACTTCACAATAATACATTTTACGCACACACACATTTCCACATAGGCCTACTACACTGCCACTGTCTGTCACGGGTGTGATGTTTCCCAAAGGGTATGATCCCAGCTCACAAAAGTAGGTCCCCGGGACGTCCCCTGAACGTCTCGAAATGGAGTCAGGACGTCGCCTTGACGTCTTTTTGTAGGGTTTTCTAAACGTTACGTGGATGTCACAGAGAACGTTCCAGGGACGTTCTAGTAACCTCCCCCAGACATGCATTACATGACGTTATATTGTAACCAGTAACAGACGTTGCAGGAACGTCCCTGAATGTGACATGAATGTTATGAGCACAACGTCATATCATAACTGGATACGTCCCCGAAAAATTTTAATTAAATGTCATATTGTAACCAAACAGTGACCTGCCTAGGACGTTAATAACGTTTCTAGTAATGTTTTTAGGACATCCCTAGCGAACGTCACATCATAACTTTGAGGGGACTAAAATGGACGCCCACTGTTTGCTGGGATGTTGTATGGTGTTCTACTGAACTCGATTCTGTTTAGTTAAAGTAACTTAGCAGAATGGTAAAATGGCTGTACTTGCTTTAATTAGGCTACCAACTTGTACTTCTGCATTTCATCGTTTCACCCCGATGACGCTACTGAACATTCCATGTTCAAACTGTTCTTTATGTTCGCGTTTGCTCAGGTTTTCCACACAGCGAGCTATAATTATATCCTGCTTGTAACGTCAGTATGTTGCTATCCTGACAGTCGGCGACATGGGTGTGTCATTGAATAGAAACTATGCGACCCACCCACTTTAGCGAATACATATTAGCTTACACGCTAGCTATGAGTACTTCCTGAGGACACTCCGAGGATACACCTTGTTCTGCCTACTACCTAGCCAAAGTAAGTATAAACCTGAGAAAAGTAGCTTAACTTACGGTAATACGAAGTTATGACAGTGGGTAACATTAGGGCTAATAGATAGTTTGGGTGTTTTTAAAGTGAACTGCTAGCGCACAACACATTCTTGCAGACTAACGTTAGCTAGCTGACTGAGCTCATAGAACTAACGTAGCTAACGTAGCTAAGGTTATTTGGCTAAAACGGGAATTGCTTTTTTCCGTCCGATTTATTTGTTTACATTGTAACATAGAACAGCCGTCGTTCATGCTGTGTGGTTGATGATACCAGTCCGTGTATTTAGTACTAGCTCACTAGTAGTGTTAGTGCTCCCATAGTATTAGTGCTCCCATTTTGTTGGAATTTGGAGTTATACTCTGTCAGTGTGTGTGTTGCATTGCAGGTTCCTGTTGCAGTGCCGTCCTGTAGCTAGCAAACATTGTGGCCTGTTTATGTTTAAGTAGCTAGCTAATGTTAGCTATAATATAATATATATATAATATAGTGTTAATTGCTAGCCAGAGATGGAACACTAGGCTAACTAACATATCAGTTCTTTTCAGTGTAGTTTTAACAGCCAACTAACGTTACTGTCAGGGATGAATTATGTATTGTGCTGCTCGCTGATATTATCTAGTTAGCTACAATATTATAGCTAACGCCCACTCAACTTAAATTGTTATGGAAGTTTAGCTCGCTGGTTATGGATTGGATACGTTGTCGCTTGTCGATATTACTTGTGCGAGTGTTTGGTCACTGGTTAGCTAATGTTAGCCATTCTCACTTGCTAGGTTTTATAAGGGTTGCGAAATATAACTGCAGGCACCCGCAGGAAAAGCCAGAGCTAACAGTGACGTATTGGGCCTAGCCTAAGGCCTTTCCTCAGTGTTGACATAGCTTTATCGCTTTTCGTTACCCTTTAAGTTACCCTGAATTAACTTCAGTGTGTTTGTTTTATTTGCGAATGTTAAGTGCTACTTCAGCGGTGCTGTACTCTGCCGCTGGCATGAAAAATATACTATAAATTGCATACCTCGTATTCAGGCGTTGTGTGTTTCCTTGAGGCAATATAACGTAACGGTTAAATTTCCTTTAGTTGGCTAAGGAACTACGTTACCGTTGAGTTAAACCTTAAAATGTAGCCTACTGTAAAAAGCTGTGTCTGTGGATAGACTATTTGAATGGTTAATATCGTAGTAGCTAATGGGTGCATGTATAGTGTCCTGTCATGAATATCATTTGAATATTATTTTTGATGAGGGAAAAAAAATATTTGCATGGAGTAGTGAAATCGACATTTCGTTGTATTTCTGGGTCCCTGGGACAGGAGAGCAGCAGCTAAAAATCTTTCTGGAACTAAATCTAGATTTCACAGTAAATTCACCAGATTTCCTCATGAAGGATTTTGCCTTGGAGCCCAAAAAAAGTAATTTAAAGCATAGGCCCTGCAGACAGTAACTTTGTCCCACAAATTTAATCCCACTAAAACCCATAAAAAAAAACGGAAATGGTAGATGGGATGTAACAGATTTTCTGGATGTAACCCAGAGTTGTGCTAATGCAAATGCAGTAGTGGTGTGTCGTTCGCGAACGAGTCGGCTCTTTGAGCCGGCTCTTTTAGGTGAACGTTGGGAGCCGGCTCGCATATCTGAAGAGCCGATTTGTTTTGTAAATGAACACAAGACAAGTGCTTGTGGTCTTGGTGGAACTTTTATTCGTTTTTTTTCTTCAAGTTCCATCTGTAATCACAGAGAATAATTTTTAGGCCAAAAATGAATAAAACCACTATAAGAAAATAACATTAATAATCATTTAAAAACAAGTTTAATTGTTGGTCAGTTTAATTGTTCTGATGCTGCAGTTTTGCTCATTTATTTTTTTATGCATTTATTTATTTTTCTTTGTTATGACGCAATATTATGTTCTATTTTATGAGTGTCTCTTTTGTTTTGAACGCACTGTGTTTATTGTGCAATTTATTTCAAGACGTAAAAATGCCCTACTTTCAATGCACATGTGTAATAGCGTCTTACTGTTTTTGCATTTATTTAAATAGTTTTTATAACAAACAAAATGCAAAATAATGTTGTTTTGGTAATTAGAAGGTAGAGTAAGATTCCTTTGAACAATTTAAGTGATAGATGTGCACAAACACCAATCATAGGTCAAAATATCGCTAACTTTGGCCGATTTTGAAAAACCGAAAATGCTACTGAATGAAGAGCCGTTTGGGAACCGAACTCTTATTGGTGAGCTGAGCCAAATGATCTGACTCACTGAAAAGAGCCGGAATGCCCATCACTGAAATGCAGCCTGTCTGCCCCGGTCTGCCCCTTTCTAGTCCCAGAGTCCCACCATAAATGAACTGTCTCGCTAGGAATGTCAAAACCAGGTTAGCATCTTGCCTGTAGTGGCAATACGAGCGATAAGCAAAATTCTCAACAGAATGTTCTCCCGTCACTTTTTGACAAGGACTAACATGCAAATTATAATTGCCATGTACGTTTTTAAATTTAACAATAATAAGAGCACAGCTCAACGCAGAAACATCAAATTTGCCATTTAAAATAGTCCATTTACATACTGCAGACATTAGACTGTATCTGAAGGCGTCATTATTTATTGACCTTTGAGGTCATTGGACTTTCAGACAGTTGCAGTATGATGAATTGGATAGTTATGGTGAAAATAATCATAATCCATATATTGTAGCCGAAGGGTGGGTTACGATACGATACGATACGATATATTTTTATTCATACGAGGTCAATAAATCATCATACAGATCATATATTAAACAATAGAGGTAGTATGAAAAGGAAAACCCCAAAATAAGCCGCAGCCGCTGCTTTTAAGAGGGGAACCCAGCAAAAACAAAACATATAAATACATCTATAAAAACAAAGCAAAACATGTTATATGAGACATGACACAGGACAAGACATAGTACAATATGGTATAGTATTACAGAGAGGGGTGTAATTTTCTGTAGACAATCATGAGTTATATGAAGACAAGAGTTTCTTTTTTACATTTTTTTTAAAGAGGGAGACAGAGTGGGACATTTTTATGGAGTCGTCGAGTTCGTTCCATATTTGCGGACCCCTGCACAGTACACTCAGACTGGTACATTTTAGCTTTCGTTTTTTTCCCTTTGATTTGATGTTTCTTTCTGGTGTCATGTGCATGCAGGGGACGGCAGATAGGGACGAGCTCGTTTAACCGGTGGTTGATCCTGTGCACTACTTGATACATGATAGTAGCATTTTCATACACATTTAGCTCTGCAAGCTTTAATAGTCCAAGGTTGTTAAATAAAGGTCCAGTGGGCTCTCTGTAGTCAGACCATGATATGGCGCGTATAACTTTATTTTGTAATGTCTGTAGTTTTTTAATGTAACTGGGAAAGGTGTTGGACCATATGATGTTGCAGTAGTTTAAGTGAGGTTCAAATAGAGATTTATATAAGGTGAGCAGGGCTGAATGTGGGAGACAGTGTCTTAATTTAAAGAACAAGCCAACATATTTAGATAGTATTTTTATAAGATGATCAATATGGTACTTGAAATTCAAAAATTCGTCGATGTGGACCCCCAGGAATTTTGTGGAAGCTACTCTATTGATTTCTTGCCCATTTATTGCAAGACGGATGAACTCTGTGTTTGTTTTATTTTTATTAGAGCAGAATACTATATAATTAGTCTTTTTTATGTTGAGAGAGAGTTTATTACATCTGGTTACACCAAGTCTTAAATTAATCTAAGATTAGAGATAATCAGAGTTTAGTAAATCCAGGTTTAAAATGAATTAATCTAAAGTTTAAAACTAACCAAACATGTGTTGCACCACTTAAATTTAATCTTTAAATTTAATTAGTAAATCTGAGATTAATGACTTAAACCTCGATTTGAATGGCGTTGCTTGGCAACTGTGAAAGGGTAACAGAAAATAGTGAGGAATCAACAAGTAGGCTACATGTGTAGTTAGCAGGCCTATCTGGGTGGTTTGTATTTATCAAACAATATAGCAAAGTGTTTGGCTAACAAAGTAACCAATTATTGGACATGCTGGCAACAATTATCAATTATAATTTCTATATTTTAATTTTTTTTTAAAAAGCAAATAAAAAATGCTAAAATCATAAATGATGTCCCGAAGCAGAAAAAGGAAGTTTGCTGTTGAATGTGAATACTGCATTTCCATTCAAGACAATCTTTACTGTTTTCACAATTAATTAATCATGAAGTAAGGAATGCAGGCATTAAATAGTACACAATTAAGAAAAATAATCAGAGTAACTGCAAGGAACTTGGCCATTTTACTCCAGCCATCTTGCAAAATGCTGCTATTTCTATGAATTAAACAACCTCAACTGTCGGTTTGAAGTTAATCCTTAATCACAGTTTAAATCTGAGTTTAAAATGTTGGCGCAACAGGAATAAAGTTAATCTAGGTTTAAAGCAAAATATCTAAACTAAGATTAAATTCAAATCAAAATAAAACTTAGATAACTTTTCAACTAGGATTAGAACTTGGTGCAGCAGGATTAACAGATAAACCTTGATTTAATCCAGTTTAAGAATTAAACCTTGTTGGTGCAACCCACCCTAAGTATCTTAACTATGACGTACGTTCCTGTCCTCCATGCGCTCAGTTAGATACACATTTGTTAAATGTGTTTTCTGATCATAAAAATGTATTATGTGTTGGAAGAATCACAATTTTACCCCGGCACATCCAGCATTACTGTAAAACTACCTGTTCAGTCATACTACGGTTCACCAAAATTCTTGTAACAATTTCTATGGGAATAGCTAAAATCATAACCCATCTAACATGTTATGAGAATTCAAGTGAATTTGTAATTTCACCATGCAAGCGGCTTTACAAAAATGTCAAAGGTTACAGCATTACAAAATATTCTACCTGGGCATGTTAAGTAAAGGAATAGCCGACTGATTCAGGTGATGAGCAGAGCCTGGTGGAAGGGCCCGCATGAAACTAACCAGGGCATGAAATGACCTTTTTCACCTACCGGCTAGAATGGCTTGTGGGTTCTAAAAGTGACCAGCCATTTTCAACATTTTACCAGCCACATTACCTTTCATATAACACAACCTGGTTGGCTACCTGAAAAAACTGGCTGCTTGAGTAGAAATCTTACCAGCCACAATCAAAGTTTTGCCAGTATTTGGCTGGTGGCAGGTGTTAAATTTACACCTGTAAGTAACGATTGTGTCTGAAGGTGGCGAATGTATAATTTTGCACTTGGACAGAAAAGGGAATGTAGAGGCTTCGTTACATTACGGTCACTCTTATCCAGAGCGACTTACATCAGTGTTACTCTCACAAGTAAGAGCCGTAAATCCCTGGTATTTAAAAAATGTGCAAGAGCCTCCATTACTAACTGTAATCCAGTTAATTCTGAGCTGATCGGAAACGGTCTTGAATTTGAAATATTGTGAGACTCCCTCCTGAGCACCCTCCCTTTTCCCGGTTTCCATAACTCATTTGGGAGAAGAATGTGCACATGTGCATGTCGTCATCAATACTGCAGTGTTTTCATGCATAAACAAAATGTCTCGACGCCAAACTGCTGCAGAGTTCTGACTTCGGTCTGCTCCCTCAACGTGAAGTGGCTTTCAGTGCGCCTGCTGTTTACTTGGGGACTCACCCTAAATGGATTATGGGGAATGCGGTCCACTCCTCCGCGAAACAGCGGACATATTGTTTCCGTTTCTGTTTAGTTCCATTTGGCTTTTAAATGGGAATGCTGTGGCCGCTGATGGCTGAAAGAGTCAGATGGGCATGACTGTGCTTGGTGTCGATTTCAGGTCCCGACGATGAGCTACCCTGGGTATCCCACGCAGCCCGGCGGCTACCCGCAGCAGTCCGGTGGCTACCCGCCCCAGCAGCCGGGAGCGTACCCTCCCCAGGCTGGTGGCTACCCTCCTCAGCCCGGTGGCTACCCCCCTCAGCAGCCGGGAGCGTACCCTCCACAAGCTGGAGGCTACCCACCTCAGGCAGGGGGCTACCCTCCACAAGCAGGCGGCTACCCTCCCCAGTCAGGCGGATACCCACCCGCGCCTGCTGCTGCCGGTAAGTCACATGGTCCTTTGTGCTTTTCTGTTAGTGGGAGGGTACTTCCTCATGAGTACTGCCATTCCAGCTTGACCCGGAATGGGACATGTTGTTGCCCCAACCCAACAGTCTTAAGATGTGCCCCAAGCTCGTTGCGTTAGAAGCATACCGTTTCAGTTTTAATTGTAGATCAAGCGGCAATTCACTAAGAGATGTGGGTATTTTAACATTAGTGGAGATACAATAGGCATTACTGGAATGCAAAACAATCCACGATTTGCAGATAATAAAATACTGTTCTTGATTTGCGTAGATTTCATCAGGGTCTATTTAAAATTTATGGGGGTGATACTTTGGGTATCCTCAGATAAACGTCATGAAAAATAATGGAACTGTGGAAAAAAAAAAAAAAAAACTGTGGAAAGGACATATTTCTGAGGTACATAAAGTCTGTGGTGAGTTTTTTTTTTTATTTTTTAAATATGACAATTAAAGGGCACGTATGCTTAAAAAATATTTAAAATTAAAATAAATAAATCCTATTTTTAGGGGTCCAAGCTTTTGGGACCTTTTTGGGAAGTTTTTTTCCCTCAGTCATCTAATCCACAAGTCCTGCCTATAGTTGCACAGGGATTTACAATTTCTCAGTGCTCTGGGCTGTTGGAACACATAGCTGGAAAGCATGAGGTGTAAGGTTCAAGTCCAGTAACAGATTCCTTTTTTTTACCCCCCACCCACTTCTTCTCAAACATGGAAGGAAACTATTAAACGTTCCACAGAGTTAAAGTAATGAACACATGTTTGTGCGTGCCTGTGTTTTTCTTGTGGAGGGCCCAGTGTCCACTCTAAGCCACACACGTGCATGACTGTACAGTACTGTTGAACAGCCTGTAAAAAAATTCTAGGCCGTACAGAACTGTAACTGTCCCTTAAAAAAAGTATATGAAATATGAAAGATATTTGCACACAGTGGTCATTGCTCTGTGTTCTCGAGCCAAGAGCACATCTTGGGGATGACAAAACCTTTCAGGCATTGACTTGAATGTTTCGTCATGACCTGCAACTATTCATTCCGCTATCCAAAATTTGCAAAATACTTCTGCCTTTTGAAACGTGACTCCTTGAGTGTAGAGTTTAACAGTGCGATTATGTTTTTTGGAAGTTTTATCTGCTTTCACAGCTATATGTGACCTGTAGTGCTATCTATATCCATACATATTTGTACTTTACTCATTAATTTCATTATGAGGAGTCTTACCCTGTTTGTTCTAAGCTCAATGAGTGTGCATAATTTAACTCTCAATGTGTTTATATTCATGAGCATATGCAGTCAACTCCAGATTTATTGGCATCCCTCAAAAAATGAGCAAAAATGGGCGCAAAAAATGAACACATACAATAAGTCATATTTTGAACTTAAACATATATGGGAGTTGTATACTTTTATTTTAACACGATAATTTTTGCGAGCACAAAGTTTTTTTGAGTAGTACAATTTTTTAATGCAGAACATAGGGTTCCAAATTATTGGCACCCCGGCCCTATGATTAATATTTAGTGAAGCCTCTTCTGGAGAGGACAACAGCACTGAGCCTCTTCAATGTCTGACAAGGTTGGATAACACTATCTTGGAGGGACCTTGGACCTCTCCTCCATGCTGAAAAATGTCAAGACCCTTGATATTTTTAGGTTTGTGCTTGTGGACTGCCCTCTTCAATTGAGACCACAGGTTTTCAATAGGGTTCAAGTCTGTAGACTGAGATGGCCATTGCAAAACATAGATTTTGTGTTCCCATAACTGTTCATTTTGATATATGTATGGGTTCATTGTCTTGTTAAGAGGTCCATCTATGACTAAGTCTCAACCTCCTGGCAGAGGCAACCAGGATTTAGGCTAAGATATCCTGGTACTTAGTGGAATTGATTATGCCATCGATCTTATCAAGAGACTCTGGACCACTTGCAGCAAAATGGCCCCAAAGCATCAGCGATACACCACCATATTATCCTTTGGGCATCAGGTGCTTTTCCTCGTATGCACTCGTCTTTTGTCACCAAAAATACAGATGATGTCACTGTGCATGGCCAAAGAATTTTGGTCTCATCTGACCGCAACACGTGATTCAAATTGTAGTTCCAATGATGCTTGGCAAAGTTCAGCCGCTTCAATGTATGAGTTGCTCTCAGTAAGGGCTTCTTTTGTGCAACCCTTCCAAAGACCTTGTTGACATGGCGGTGGCATCTTAACAGTTGATTTTGAAGCTTGACCAAGATTCCACTAAACTGTGCAGTTCTGAAACTGTGATCCTTCTTTGCGTCCCTTACCCATCATCCTCTCTGTGGACAAGAGGCACACGAGTCTTCTTGTGAAACTTTTTGATTATTGCTCTGACTGTGCTTAGTGGTATTTTAAAACTGCTAATGTAGTTATGTCCTTATATCCATTAGCCTACCTGATTTGTGTAGGTCAACAGCCATCAGTCTCTTCTGAGCTGAAAACTCTTTGGTTTTCCTCATGGTGATGGATGACATAGGCATTGAGGGATGTGTGCAAACCTCATTTATACCCCAGTGAAACGGGCAATGGTGAAAGGCAGCAATACAGTTTCTGGAGAGTAGACTGAGGAAAAAAATATATTCCACTTTGTTTGGTTTCATTTAGAATATTCTATCGGGTATCTAAACAGTTAATCCTGTCAAACTGACATGTCATTGTATGTTAAGTCATGTCCTCACAGCAGTGAGTTTTGGAAGTATAAACTGGTGGTCTTTATTTTAGGTGGTTGGGGAAGTGGTGGTGCAGGCTTTCCCCCAATTGGTTTGGACAATCTCAACCTGTCCAATCCTGGATTCAGCACTGCCAACATGTCAGCAATGGTAAGTCCCACATCTTAACAGGACAAAAACTCAAACAACCGTATGTAGAAAATCATTCCTGCAACACTTACTGTAAATTAGGGGGCTCAGTTACCGGATGATTGGCCACGGCTTTGAAAATGCCTTTTAATTTGCTCTAAACAGCAAAATAATAAAACGGCCTCCTTTCTGGCCTCTAGAGCCATCTCTCTATACCTTCTGCTTTAACATCAGTGTAAAGCTAATGGCCAAACGCCTTATTAATTTGCAGCTCGATTGCTGTAAAATTTTCCTACTTGTGTTTGCGCTTGTCAATTTCCTGTTCTTAAGTGTTGTAACGTCCTTAACCGTACGTTAACAGTCCTTTGCCCCCGTATACTCTTTTGACCCTTGTCAACGCCTTAATCTGACCAATGCCATGTCTGTCCTCT
Organism: Synaphobranchus kaupii; assembly: GCA_029718625.1. Lineage (NCBI taxonomy): Eukaryota > Metazoa > Chordata > Actinopteri > Anguilliformes > Synaphobranchidae > Synaphobranchus > Synaphobranchus kaupii. The sequence goes on from CM056380.1 coordinate 112,205,099, forward strand.
ATTTTGCATGTGCACTTTTTATGCTATGCAATGTCTTTCCTCACCGCAGGCAGGCCAGATCTCAGCAACCATGGGAGGGTTTGCCCAAAATCCGTCCATGTTCCCTCAAGCACCCGGTGGGTACCCCACCCCCCAGCCAGGCGGGTTTGGTGCTCCTCCCCCTAACCAACAGCCTTATGGCATGTACCCCCAGCCAGGAGCAGGCATGCCCCAGGGCTCCGGCTATACCGCCGCCCCTTCCCCAGGTCAGCCTATGCCAAGTTACCCAGGAGCCACGGCGGCCAACCCGTCCATGCCGGGATACGGAGGAGGAGCCGCTCCAGTAGCTCCGCCCATTAACGTAAGAAGCTGTCTGAAAACCGCGCCGTAGGAAAAATACACGAAAACGCACATTTTCACCACAAACCCACATCCTGAGGCGGATACTCAAATTGAGACGAGTTCCTTCCTATATGACAACTAGGTCACCATGTTACTCAAATTGTGTTCCCAGAGGGCTGTGAACTGCTGGTTTTCCACCCTCCCCTTTACCTGGGAGTCAGGTCTGAAGGCAGTCAGTCTGTCAATCAGTAGTACTAGTTGTTCAGTTAAGTACCTGGGAGAAAAGAAAAACCAGGGCCGGATTTGAGTATCCATGACCTAGGGAGTGTTTTCCTGCCACTGTTGCCTTCGGCTCCCTTTTATTGGGATTTTACGCCAAGGTACGTTATGCATATTGACATACGGTTTGTAAAGTGTGGCATGTAAACACATTTTGACTGATTGGTGTAAGACTGGAGCACTTGGGTTGACGTACAGTTCGAGTGTCACATCTTAAAGGGGGAAAATCACACCCTTATGTGATAGTCATTTTGTCTGTTGTCCCTGGGATATACTGTGCATCTTAATTCAATCTCTTGAATTGGGGAGTACTATGTACGGTTATGCTTCTCTATATTTCTGAAGTCCCAATCACAATATTAAAATGGAAAAAGTCTTTCAAATGAAAAAACTTATTTTTCATAATTTTCTAAATTTTGCTACATTACATTAATTTAGCAGATGCTGTGGATAACATTGTAAGAGAATACATGCCGATTATCCGCAGCCAATAAGGTGGGTTTGGCTGCGCACAGGAAATGTTCGATTTAACGGATGAACATCAATCAATCAAGCTGTACTTGGCGTAGGTTTGGTATGCATTACTGCCAGAAGTAGCCATTACTCATGTCTTCATCCGTTTTGTCCAAATGAAGATTTGATGAGTTTGCACTTTGTTTTATCAGAGGGGATACAGAGGATCCATCAAAGACTTCCCGGGAGCAGACCCGCTGAAGGACGTGGAGGTCCTGAGGAAAGCCATGAAGGGGTTCGGTGAGCGTTGGCGTCACGCGAAATTCTGGGCCCCCGTGCAAATGCACTCTCTGTGGGCCCCCTTCCCAATGCAAACTCTTTAGTCCAGGCCTTCTGAGGGCCCCTCCCTGGGTAGTCCGTTCCACTACCCCCCCCCCCCCCCCCCCCCCCCCCCCCCACAGTACGGCGCCCCTGGCGTTTATTATTCAGGATGTGTCAGAATCACAGCCCTATCTACTGCGCCCTGTCTCCTGCATACAGTGCACTGGCAGAAGTGTGCTGTTTAATGTGCACTGTTTAGCAGTCCACGAAAAATATCCGCCATACTATTTTCCAACTGCATTGTAGAAGTGTCGTAAGCAGGTCGTAAGTGTTAAGTTAACTTTTGTTGGCGCTTCTATACTAGTCTTTACGTTAGCCCTCATCTTGTTCTGTGGGACGCGCACTGGGATGACGTGTCGTTGTTTGCTGTGAGGCGGTGGCCATGCTGTTGAGAGCGAAAGTAAACGTACTAAACTAAATGGACAACGTGTCATTATTGAATTTTAACATGGTAGCAGAGGATGGCTGCCTCTAATAACTACAGATTGCCTCCGGGATTCGACGAAGGGAAGTCCTACGAGAATTGGAAAGATGAAGTGGAAATGTGGAGACGGGTGACGGACTTGGACAAGAAAAAAACAAGCGTTGGCTGTGGCTTTATCGCTCAACGGTAGGGCAAGGGATATCGCTCTAGAAATACAAGCTGACGATCTATATAGGATAATGGAATGACCACTTTGATTCAGGAACTTGACAAAGTTTTTTGAGAGAAGAGAAGGACGGGGCTTATGACGCGTACTCTGAGTTTGATCGAATATCAATGAAAGATGGCGTCTCGATGGCTGAATATATTGCGGACTTTGAACAGAAATACAGTAAGATCCGTAAGTTTAATATGGTTCTGCCCGACGCTGTTTTGGCGTTTAAACTACGGGATACAGCCGGTCTTGATGTCTAAGACAAGCAGCTGGCATTAACTGCGTGCGGTACTCATACTTTTGCTGATATGAAGTCAGCGCTCAAACGAGTATTTGGCGACAAAAGTGAGCAGAAGGCGGGAGCTATTAACGTGAGTCAAGATGCTGTGTACTACACAGATCACAGAAGAGAGCAGTCACGAGCGAAGGTAGCCGAGCTAGAGGACCACTCGCAGGCACAAACCCGATTGATACAGTACCAGTCAGAAGTTTGGACACACCTACTCATAGAAGGGGTTTTCTTTATTTTTACTATTTTTTTACAGTTTAGAATAATAGTAAAGGCATAAATGTAATTATGCAGTGACCAAGAAAGTGTTAAACAAATCAAAATGTATCTTAGATTCTTCAAAATAGCCACCCTGTGCCTTGATAACAGCTTTGCACTCTTGGCATTCTCTCAACCAACTTCATGAGGTAGCCACCTGGGATGTTTTGAAGGAACAGTCTTGAAGGAACAGTCTTGACGGAATTCCCACAGATGCTGAACACTTGGCAGCTTTTCCTTCACTCTCCGGTCCAACTCATCCCATCTCTATTGGGTTTAGGTTGGGTGTTAGATTAGGTCATGTGATGCAGCACTCCATCACTCTCCTCCTTTGTCCAATAGCTCTTATACAGCCTGGATGTGTGTTTTGGTTCATTGTCCTGTTGAAAATCAAACGAGGGCCCAACTAAAGTGCAAGCCAGATGGGATGGCGTGTCACTGCAGAATGCAGAAGAATGCAGAAGCCTTTAGATCAAAATGTCTTTAAGATAATGAGAAAGATACATTTAATCAACTGTGTCCAAACTTTTGACTGGTACTGTAAGTATGGGAGACGAACGAAGTGTGGAATTTGTCAAAGCACATACCATTGGGTAAAAGATTGCCCACACAAGAAAGAACATGTAAAGATGACAATGCAACAATGAATGCAGCAAAGAACCTGCTGAGGGTAACATAGCACTGTTTTCCAAGGAATCAGATTCTGAAATATTCATGGTTGAGGCTCTAGGATCGGCTGAAATTGATACGGCTTGCACAAGGACAGTCTGTGGGGGGGAAATGGCTGAATGACTGTGTAGAGGGACTAAATGAGAGAGAAGTACAGAAAGTGATAAACATGGAGAGGAGCAAGCCTTTCAAGTTTGGGGATGGACGAGTTGTGCATTCCACAAAAAAAAAGTCAAGATCCCAGCTCAGGTAGGAACATATATTTGGTTCAAATCCCGGACGAGCCCTCCGAGCCACGTGTCGGCTGTGACTTATTTGCCGGTCTTCCAGAGTTGTAGCAGCTGATCTTATCTTAGGGGCGGCAGTGTAGTACAATGGTTAAGGAACTGGCCTTGTAACTGAAAGGTTGCAGGTTCGATTCCCAGGTAGGACACTGCCGTTGTACCCTTGGGCAAGGTACTTAACCTGAATCGCTTCAGTATATATCCAGCTGTATAAATGGGATAATATGTAAAAAAAAGTTGTGTAAGTCGCTCTGGATAAGAGCGTCTGCTAAATGCCTATAATGTATGAATGTTGTACATCGTGGTGGGACCTATGTCAGGGTTCACCACTCTAGGCTAATAGGCATATTTCTGTCCTCCCTCTACTCTGAACTTACCACAGGAAAGGTCACACAGGGCATCTTGCCTGTGATATGTGTCACAGACAACTACTCCCTTGTGGATGCCATCAAGTCCACCAAATCAGTCACAGAGAAACGACTGAGACTAGAAATAAGTGGTATCAAAGAACTTATACAGAGCAAAAGGATCCAACGTATCCTGTGGTCAGCTGCAAAGGAACAGCTGGCAGACCAAAAAAGGGAGCTTCTTCACTGGTGCTTCTGAAAGCACTGAAAGATGGACAGTGGAAGCTTGAGGAGTGACTTAAAATCTAGTGACTGTTAAAAAACTGTTAAAGACTGTTAAAAAATGTTTTTCTTACCCATGGACATTGAGTGTTAATTCTTTTTTTTTTTTTAAAGAGGGGAGATTGTTAAGTTAACTTTTGTTGGCGCTTCTATACTAGTCTTTACGTTAGCCCTCATCTTGTTCTGTGGGACGCGCACTGGGATGACGTGTCGTTGTTGTTGTTTGCTGTGAGGCGGTGGCCATGCTGTTGAGAGCGAAAGTAAACATACTAAACTAAATAGACAACGTGTCATTATTAATTTTAACAATAAGACGTCCCACCAGTGTTGCCATGTCCGCGGTTTTACAGCTAAATTGGGATACTTTCAAAGTGCAGTCACGGGTAAAAATTAAAAGTCGTAAAGCACGCACTTATTTTAAAAAGTAAAAACATGATGATTTCTATTTAAAACACGTTGGTTTTTGGTTAAAAATAGCCTGTAATTTGGGCTAGTTTTGAGTCGCGATTTGGCTGGAAAGTCTTACAGGATCTGGCAACCCTGCGCCCCATTCTTGCGCTGCATGTCACGTGTTGTTTTTGTTGTATTTGAAGGAAACGTCAGCGAAGCTGCGCCTCATTTTTTTAAAACGAAGCTTCACGTCATACTTATGTGACCAAAATGTTCGTGTACTTCTTCAAAAGTGTGCTCCCGAATGTACTCAGCGAAACCCCGGAAGTAAGTGTGTCATCCGGGTGTTTGAAATATACTGCAATTTGAAAAAATCTTTGCGTACTCTATGACTGTCTCGCCCCATCTACTCACCAAGGCTATTCAACAGTGTGGAAGAGTGCTGATTCGGACATGGCCTCAGTCTGTTTAGCGTTAGCGTTTAGCATTCAGTCTGTTTAGCGTTAGCGTTTAGCATTCAGTCTGTTTAGCGTTAGCATTTAGCATTCAGTCTGTTTAGCGTTAGCGTTTAGCATTCAGTCCACCCCCCCCCCCCCCCCTGGCTTAGTGGCTCCACTCCAGTGTTTTTTTTTTTTTTGTGTGTAATTTCCTTGCAAGTTAAAAATAACACAACTCTGCCCTTTTCGGCAGAGTAAAGTGATAATTTACAGTGGCGCTCTGTTGTGCTGTGCGTGCACTGAACTTCTATTTGTGGGTGCAGCAGCTGCTGCTGGTTGTAGCATTCTATACTGCGTGCTTGCTGTGGAGGCTGCTGAAGAGGCCTGGGGTCTATTTCATGAAGCAGGATTACTGAGTCGTCTGGATAGCTGCACTGAGTGAAACCCAGAATCCTCCCAAATCTGGAACAGGGACCGAAGTAAAAAAGAGCTGTTCCGTATTTTACATAGTGCAGTTATCCAGCTAACTCAGTAATCCTGATTTTGTGAAATACCCCCCTGAAGTTTTCAAAGCAGTGAGCAGGATGGGCTTAGTTTTTGTGCGTATTAAAAAATAATTGAGCACAATACAGGCTGACTCTCTGTACTCGTCTCCACAGGCACCGATGAGCAAGCCATCATCGATCTCTTGGGGAGCCGCTCCATCAAGCAGCGTGTGCCACTGCTGATAACCTTCAAAACCGCCTATGGAAAGGTATCGACCTGGTCTGATAAGATCCCAATTACTGCTGGTTTTTATTTTTGATGACATTTTTCATAGGGCGCTTTCACACATTGAATGCGGTTCTCTGGACCGGCACCCTGGAGCGCTTCCACAGATTCCAAAGAATACGGTTTGCATTCACAGTTGTAAACTTGCAAACGTTTTTGAACTCTGTGACGCAAAATTCTATTGCACGCAATAGTTGGTAGTCGTACCTCTCTCGACTGTTTCAGTGAGCGATATTAACTACATTTCAAATTAATCTTGTGAGTCCCGGGGGGAAAAAATGGAACGCACTGTGTCACAATACCTAGTACCAGGATTCGCTGGAGCCAGGGTTCGGTACCCTTTCACATACGTGTTCTGAAACGGATCAGGCCTCTAAACGCTCCGGGAAACGGATCAGAAAGCCATATGTGAAAGCGCCCTTAGAATTTATGTGTTTTTTTTTACGTCACTTTTTAAAAGTTCAAGGGGATTCCATGGAACATTTATGTCATTTAAAAACCATCCCCAAAGCCTATAGAGTGGCTGCTGCATTGGCCCTTTGCCGGGTAGAACCCTGGCCTACTTAAACCCAGCCTTCTCCTACTTAAACCCAGCCTTCTCCTACTTAAACCCAGCCTTCTCCTACTGTAGAGGTGGCCCCCGGGTCTGTTGGTTTTTTTGTTTTTTGTTGTTGCTTGTTTTCAACTTAAACACAAGAACCACTTTAGACCCAAGAAACCAGGAGGGTATACAACGAAGCAGGATTACTTAGTTAGCTTCATAACTGCACTGAGTAAAACTGGGAACAGCTCTTTTTACTTCAGTCCGTGTTCCAGATTTGGGAGGGCTCAGGGTTAACTGTAATCGGCTGCTTTAATAGATCAGTAAAGTGCTGAGTAACAACAAAAACCAGCGAGACCCTGTGGCTCTCCAGAACCTGGGATGGCCGCCTCTGTCCTAGTGGAACGAGTCCTGTTGTGTGCCACCGCTGGTCAGCTGATTATATTTGATTTCTCCATTGTCTTATGAATCTGCTGATGTCTTTCCTCTGTGTGAAGGGCTGGAGAGGGAATCCAAGTGTAGTAAGCAGATTAATTTATTTATTAGTTGTGTGTAATGCATGATAATTCACTGAATCATCTTTTTTGTTGTTGTTGTTGATGAAAAATTAGGATTTGGTTAAAGACTTGAAGTCTGAGCTTTCTGGGAACTTTGAGAAGCTCGTCCTGGCGATGTTGAAGACCCCAGCGCAGATGGACGCCCACGAGATCAAAGAAGCTATCAAGGTTAGTGAATCTGATTGCTTCAGCGTGATGCCCTATCACTTTACAATCATTTGTGGTTTTCGTCTACTGCAGTTATTTTTGCAGTGTGGGTAATGGGGAAACATTTAAGAGGTATTTTAAACGGTGATTCTGTTGCATTAAAGCATCTGTCATGTCTGTACAATGATGCATTAGGGCAAGAAAACTATATTTGATTAAGATGTGGCGTGTACAGCGTTGTGTTTGTGTGTGTGTGTATATATATATATGCATTTAGGCATGTATGTCTGTGTGTGTTTATGTGTTGTCATGCTTCCTTGTGGTTTTTCTGTAACTGACAGAATGTGTGTGTGTGTGTGTGTGTGTGTGTGTGTGTGTGTGTGTGTGCGCGCGTGCATGTGTCACTGTCTCACGCCGCTCTGCTCCTCTGTAACACACAGGGTGCAGGCACTGATGAGGCATGCCTGATAGAGATCCTGGCTTCTCGCTCAAATGCAGAAATCCGTGAAATCTGCGCAATCTACAAAGCAGGTGGGTTTGATCAGTGCGTTAATATTCAGTAGATGGTCACTGGGCAGCACGGTGGCGCAATGCTGTTGTCTCGAATGAAGGAGGTTGCGGGTTCAAGTCCTGGCCGGCCCGTATGCTCTCTGTGTGGGAGGTTGCATGTTCTCCCGTGGGTTTCATGTGGGTTTCCTCCCACAGTCCAAAGACACGTAGCTTAGCAGGACTGCGCAGGGCATCATTGTAAATGAGAATTTGTGCTCAATTGAGCCTCCTGGTTAAATATAGGTCTGTTATAGCCGGCTCCTTTGGGCTGCTCTCACATGGGGTGGAGGCAGTCTCAGGGGAGCTCAGCCAATCAGATTGTCCGTGCTTCTCTTTAAGCGACTGTGGAGCACCATGGTTTCCACAACTCACTCGTTCAGATTCATATTTCTTTATTAGTCATGTTTAAAACAAGAAATTTGTCTTCTCGATGCATCACAAAAACAATATATTTTTTTAAAACCCACAGTGCAATGCAAGAATAAGGACCGTATAATAAATAACAAAGTCCTCACTATAAGAGAGGCCAGATAGTGACTTAAATGATTTGTTGTGAAGGTGCTCTGTGCTTGGTAGGAAGGATAGTCTATCGTGGTTCGTCCACTCCTTTTGAAGGGTTCTTCCAGGGCATAACGGTTGTGTGCATTGACTTTCATACGTCGAAATCAAACTTTTTAGTTTTTCTTTTAACCTTTTTTTCCCTCACGTTGGGATGTCATCTGCAGCAGATACTTATCATTATTGTTGTAAATATTATTATTTCAGACAATGACTTATTAATGAAAAATATGAATTTTACATTTGTAATTACGGGGACAACTCCAGGCCTCGCGGGCTGGTGTGTATGCAGGTTTTTACTGCCTTAGAGGAAAATAACTGATAACTGGTGGCAGCAAAAACCTGCATATGTCATGGTTATTAGCAGCCTCTGCTGTTTCTGCGTTGGGTTTTCTTTTTGGCGTCTTTGGGACGCTCTATCGGATATTTTCCGCCTCCGTTACGGTGTTTGAATCTCGCCCGGCAATTATCATTTTCACCTGTTTTGGATTCCTGCCTATTATAAATAGCTCAGGACTTCCGGCACTTCGATATTGTCTTGACTATTTTGGACAACGAAGTCGGTAAGGTATAGGATTTTGGTCACTGCATTTCTGGTTTGTATAAATAAGAAACGTAGCAAGTCCGGTTATTATTAGGATTAGATTGGTTTATTCTTTTCTCACCAATCTTTCACTTTATCCTTTATTCTCTGGACCTGTTTCCTTTGTGTTCAGCTCTTTTGCTACAAGAGCTTAGGTAACAGGCTTGATTTCCTATTTCTTTCCTTTATTCTGGGTTTTTTTTCTGGGGTTTTCTCAGTGTCTCCACAGAGCCCTACAATAATACCTCCTCCCTTCAGTCCAGCTGGTCCCTGGACTCCCTCTGCCATACAGATCTGCTGCCATCTTCACGCTAAAGCCGTTTAGCGTACCGGAGAACTGGCGCCCAGCAGGGCCCATGCCTTGCCAGCCCAGAGCTCAATCCAACCCCCCCGTAGATCTCTGTGATCTACACACAAAACCCCTCCCGTTGGTTAGCCCCGTGCAATATGCACCTGTTGAATCGACCCCATAAGAATAGCGCTGTGTGAGTTGGTGGTGTTTTTAACTCAAGGAAGGCAGCAAGCAAGCTAGCCAGCTTTCCCTTCCCCCCGAGGGTGAGACAGAGAGGCAATAGGCATTAGGCTAAGCTAAACGGACCTGCCCCAGTTATTTAGCAAGGCTTTTCTGAGGTTATCTCTATCGAGAGCCAGGTTGAGTAACAGAAGTTTAAAACTGTACCACACTGCAATGGAAATAACGATGTCATTGTGACGTCCTTCCTGTTGCACTTTAAAAGCTGTGCGTTTCAGCGGAAAACCGAGTCAGTGGTTCGCATAGGCAAAGAGCCCTGAACAGTGGACAGAACGTAGGTCTTACATTCTCTGTAAACGTATTCACTGCCATTCATGCGTACCGTTTTATTCTTGTAATCATGCCGTATTAATTGCACCTGCTTGCTACCACCTATGCGTGTGATGTTCGTCTTGGTGTTTTTACTTCAGTTGTCCATGTGTGATGTGCCGCAGTTCTAAACGATTTGCGACGTGATAAAGGTTTATTTTATTCTGTGATTTATTTCAGAAAACAAGAAGAAACTGGATGATGCGATCATTGGAGACACTTCAGGACACTTCCGTAGGCTGTTAGTCTCACTTGCTCAGGTAAAACTGCTCTCTCATTATGTTTAAAGGCCCACAAGCATAGTTTTTGTGTTTTTTGATCTTTTTATATCACCCTGGAGCTTTTCAATTGTGTTCCATACTGGTTCAAGTAAAAAAAAAAAAAGCAATTTTGGTCGAAGTATGCATTTTTTAGGGTTTTAAATGTGATTTTTCCGAGTTCTTAGTAAAACGATTTCCCACGTGATATGATGTATGTTTTTGCGTAATTTGTCGGATGCGCAATCCGAATGTATACAGACAGGGGACGGGGTTTGGGACTTTTCACAATAGCTACGTCACTGCTCTTTGCTAACGATTTGTGGGCGTTTCAGATACTGAAACCTGGAAGAGAATGCCGATGCGTGTGGGCCTTTAAGATGCTTCATAATCTCAGTTTAGAATCTGTCCATTTTATAATGACCTGAACTTGGGTCACTACATTCTTTTCATGACCTCTATTTGGGACAAGCTGATTTTTCATAACCCAAATTTGCGATTCATCACTTGTCAAAGTCTGTATTTTAAAGATCAAATTGTTGTTAATGTAGAGACAAAAAATAATGTTTGGCACACACATATACACAAAATCATGCACCACACACACACACACACACACACACACCCACCATGCGATTGTGCACATACAGAAAACCACATGCAACACACACACACAATAATGAATTTCTTGTGTAAACACAATGTTCCCTCTTAATACCGCTGGGGTTGAGAAATTCATTGTGCAGAGGAAATGATGTGACTTTAGACAGGAAGGACAAAGGTGCTTTACCGCCAAGCCTGATAGACCACAACAATAGAGTCCACTCTTGAGTGAGAGAGCCTTTCCCTTAGGGGTGAGCGATATGGCAAAAATATCATATCACAATTTTTTTCAGGCATGATCACGATCCACGATATGATCACATTTCTTTTTCATGTTGGTTTTTAAGACTATTTTGCAAGCTAATGAACAGTGCAATCAAACCAATATCCCTAATTAAGAAAATATTGCCCTTAAAGGAAACAAAACCTAAAAGAAATAGAACAGAGACAATTTGTGCCAAAGTAACAGATTTTAATCAAGTGCATCATACGGAGTGCCTCTCTCAAACGCCTTAGTCAGGGTTGTTTGTTTTGGCTTCGTACCGCTACCGCTAGCCTCTAGCTGCGTGGCTGTGCCTGAGGCACTCACGTGAGATCCCCTGGTTGTTTGGCTTTCCGCGTGCTCTTTGGGGTGCTTTCTCTTCAGGTGATTAAAAAGGTTTGTCGTGTTGCCATCCGACGTGCAAACGTTTTCTTTGCAAACTTTGCAAATAACGGTGTTTTGCACCGTGTCGGTTTTGGAAAACCCAAACCAGATCCATATCACAGACGTCGAATGGACGTTCTTTTAGGGACCAACTCCTCCGTGGTGGAAGCCATGCCGCTATGTTGTCAAATAAAAAAAGGGGGAGGAAAATAAATCCAAGGCGGTACATACTGTTTGCTATTATTGGTTTATTGGTGTGTCTGTTAGGGGAGGTGCAACAGGGACTAGCGAATAGTGTGATTTTAGGTTTGGCTGAGAAAACAACGTTGGATGCCGTATATGAGCGTTGTCAGTGCAACTGATAGAATGTGCAGTTTCACTGTAGCCCGATACTCCCGATCTCTCTAGAAAGGCAGATCGTGGTGACATTTTAATCGTTCACGATCTAATATCGTCATATCGCCCACCCCTACTTTCTCTGTTTGTGTCTTTCCCTGGCACAAGCCTGGTACACCACAACAGTACAGAGTCTGCTCAGAGTGAGAAAGTGGGTCTGAGGGTTTCTGTCTTCCTGTCAAGATCTGTGGTTTGAGGTAACCCTCAGACTGCTGAGCTAACTAGCTATGTGCTAACGCAGTGGTGCTAAATGCCTAATGCACATGTGAATTTTTTATGAATTGACAATACTTTTTTTTTTTTTTTTTTTTTTTAATGTATTTTTATTTACATCTTTAAAATGCTTTCCTGATCTGTGCCTGTGATAAATGAATGTGATCTGGACCCTCAACATAGGAAACAACATTGGAAATTGGAAATTAGTTATTTTGGGGTAACAAAAAAAACAAAAGGAAACTAAGAAGTAATGTTGCTGCAACGTTGTTATTGACCACATCCTCACTGTTGGTTGTTAACCCCTTTGCGCAGAGGGCAAATTTGGTAAATTCTCACATATTTAGGGACAACTCTGTTTAAGACTTTATAACTCCAGGTGTGAGCATCACAGAAACTTGGTAAATGGCTTAAATGAAACAAGACAGGTGTACCATTTACAATACTTACTTACTTAGATTTGTTTGTTTGGAAACTTTGGAAAAATGCAAAAAAAAAAGAGAAAAGTTTTTCTTTTAGTTTGCGATAAAATACTGAGAGCTACATAAGTGAAGCGGGTAAATCTGTACATTTCCTGGAACATAAACTCAATTTCCACAAAATCTGAGGATGATATGCAGAACTACGAAAGATCTATGATGCAAAATATAGGTAGTGTACCCTGTTGTCCATTAGTCTCCAAATCTATCCAAATGGCTAAATTGTGCACTGGTCTAAATAAAAAAAATATATAATAAAACATTAGATATTTTACTACAAATCAACGGTTTTGGCTCATAAAACTCACTTTTGCATAATTTTCAAGTGGAAGTTACTATCTTTTCATCAGTATAGGGGGGAGATATCTATGGGTCCAAAACCCTATCCAAAACATGTCTTAAAATGAATAAAATTGGTTTTGTCCATTATAAGGCATATACATTTACCCCCTTCTGATGGTTTAAGATAAAAACATTGATATCACAGTGTTACATACACCTAAATATGTAGCCTAATCATTCACTCTCGTACCTCAATAAAACATCACTTTTACCTGTACTCTACAGTATGTATACTTTTGCTCCGGGATTGCATTTTGTCTGTAGTTTTAATGTTCCCATTCATAAAAAATTTTACATGAATCTACCACATATCAGCGCACAGTAAATTGGAATGAGCATTTCCATGCCCTAAGTGACAAGTATATACGCCATAGCCTATATTATGTATGATAACATGAAAATACAACAGTATTCCACCATCTGCAAAATGCTGCCAAATGTTATATCTTCAATGAAAATCGGTAGCCTACATCAAAAATAAAATGAACAATTGCACTACAGTATGTGAAATGCACTCAAAATGCGAAAATAACATAGACCAATCAATCATATTGGACAAGACGGTGCTCAAGTAGAAATACTAACGTACATATGTAGCCAGCAAGACCAACCGCATTTTAGAAGCAGCACTACCTACATATCGGGAAGGGAAAACTCCAGTCGAGGAATGCGTTTTATATAGAGCTAGACCGTTAAAAAAAAACTGTCGTTACGCAGGGCTGTAATACATTTTTCAAAGCACCCAATAAGACAATGCATATACCGTTGCTAAGGTTATAATGTATTCTATTGGATAAAAGAGCCGCCAATTAAACCAGAATGAACTGTAATGAATGAGACAGGCTTGCAGGGCATGGGGGGTATTACGAGTCAATGTTTCAGATAGTGTAATAGCGGTATTAAGTGTTGTATATTTCTTAAATGGATTGTACCAGACAAGAAGTGACCACTGAATTTTGAAATGAACATCTCTATGTGTAAAACCAGTGGTAGGATTGTATATTTATTTAATATTTAGTAGCAGAAATTCATCGTAGAATATGTGGTATAATGAGACAATAATTTCACGTTTATTTTGCATTTGAGTGAGCAAGGCATTTCACAGCTTTTTTGGCATACAATCAGGCTATTGTTGGGTTTATCTTGTTGCTATGACGGAATTCAAATTTTATATGATGAATAAATATATGTATGAACTCACACATAGACGCTATTGGCCACTATGTCACGCATGGGTAGGTATAGATTAGGTGGGGGGGTTGCTTGTTAAATGGACTTGCTACGGGGAAATAGTGACACTTAGAAACTCCGTATTCGGCAGACGAATTTGTCACGAATCGTCTACCAATAAAGTTAAAACACAGAGTTTGTGATTTCCACTAATAGTTTCGCTGCAGGAGCAACGAATGTCTCAGTTGAGCAAAATCTTGCCGTCGGCAGCATCTAGGCATCTGCGCAAAGGGGTTAAAGAAACAGGCCCATTAATTGAACGCGGGCATATGCAGAGGTCTTGACTGGCTGTGGTATTTAAAGATCCCATGGTACTCCAATGCTTCCCTCGAGTCCTCACAGAACTCCCAAACTGGCTTTCTCAGTAAGGCCACCCAGCCATCCCCCAGTTTAATTGGCTCAATAATGTTCTCCCTCTCCACTGAAGCTAATGTGTGGGGATGCTGCTGACCCAGGTGGGTGCTACACATTGGGGGGGGGTAACAGTGATTTACAGTGTGTAGCGCTTTGAGACCTTACAGAACATTATATAAATGCAACGCACCATTATTGTTACTACATGTGTGCATGTGAACGACCGCAGAACAGCAGTGTAGTCAGTTATTGTGGGTGTTAAGTACACCAAGCTACTTTCGGGGTGCAAAAAGCCTGAAAAAAAAAGAAGATAATTTGTAATCATTTGCAGCTTAAAGTGGGAATTCAGAAGTTAAGAAGGTCACACGGTCACGCGTTTTTTTTGTTCATTTTGTGTTATGATTATTATATTACAAGCATTTAGCAGACGCTCTTATCCAGAGCGACTTATTACACAGCTCTTGCATTTTTACTTATCCATTTATACAGCTGGATATATACTGAGGTAATTCAGGTTAAGCTCCTTATTAAAGGGTACATCGGCAGTGCCCTCTGTCACGAACCCAGTGCACTCTGTTACAAGCCCAGTTCCCTAACCATGAAACTACACTACTGTCCCGTTGGCACAGTCAGGATTCCAGACCAGACTGTAGAGCGCCGAAAAGCAGCGCTTTAGTGGGACGTGCCACCCGACGGTCCAAATTTTTAGGTTTCTGCTTGTGCCGTTGACTGCTCACACAATTTCACATTCCAAAGTGTCCGGGAGTCCATTTTAATTCTATTTAATGATTGATGAATCTATCATTCTGCTGAACATTTTTAGGCTCGTCTAGATGATTTTTCTTTAACGAATGCATAATTTCCTGTGCCGTGTCTATAAGCTGTGTCGTGTTTCTGGTCAGTCCCTTGACACAGATTTTAAAAAAAAAAATTAAAAAAAAACCTCAGCTTCACACACAAATGGAAAAATAAATGAATTGGTTACAGACATTAGCAAAGTAAATGGTGTTATTATATCTCCTTGTCCTCAGGGTAATCGTGATGAGAGACCAAACGTGGACATTGCTTTGGCCAAACAGGATGCTCAGGTAATGAGAATTGTACATTTGTACAAATTGTACATAAAATCAATATGTTGCAACTAAACACCCTAATTTGGAAATGTTGATTTGTAAAGTGTGTCAGAAGGAGTCACTCATATGCATATATAGTGTATGTGCATGTGAGTATGTACAAACTAATCTTCATGTGATTCGTTCACGGGTGTCGTTTGTTCACTTTTGGCAATATTGAGTAAAAATGTAGTTTTGCATCAAAAGGTCAGTCCTGATGTTTTTTTGAGAGTGCGGTTTGAATATAGGAACTTGCCATGGAAAGACTTTCTCTCCAAGTTCTCTTTTTCTTATTTATTCTCATCTTGCTGTAACCAGCACCTCATTGTGCCCCCCCCCCCCCCCCCGCTCCCCCCCAAGGTAAAAGGCAGTGTGTTAGCCACTATTGCTAAAGAATACAATTTGGGAAAGTCAACTGCCCCTTTTTGATATAAAGTAGAGCCAGATCAAAACTGAACGGAAGAAACTATTTGAAAAGGAGAACTGTTTCGAAGAGCTCGTCGCTGAAAATGATATACAGTGCTGTTTGCACAGAAAAGCTAATGAGATCCTGCTCGCTGCTGCTTTGATTGTTGGTTATTAAAATCTTATTCAGAGGCAGAAATTATAGAAAGCGACGATACAGAAATTGCCTATTTTTGAATGGCTTTATGACGTTTACGGAAATCTGCCGTACTGACAGGCCCTCAGACGAGCTTGTGTTAGTTACGAGTAATAAATGATTAACCATGCCGTGGACGTGCCGCGCCCCGGTAATAACGCCTGTACCGTTACCGTGGAACAGTCTCTCTACGCTGCAGGAGAAAACAAGCTGGGAACGGACGAGTCCAAGTTCAACGCCATCCTGTGTGCCCGAAGCAAGCCTCACCTGAGAGCCGGTAAGCCTGGGTCCACGATGCAGTTCTGCGTTTCCTCAATCTCACTCTCACGTCTGCGGTTACTCTTCCTCAGTGTTCTTATAAGACTGGTGTAACACCTGTATGTGTCTTTATTTAAGTATTTGATTTGAAGTACAGCCACATTTTACACTCTGTCTGTGTGTGGGATGGATGGATGGATGGATGGATGGATGGATGGATGGATGGATGGATGGATGGATGGATGGATGGATGGATGGATGGATGGATGGATGGATGGATGGATGGATGGATGGATGGATGGATGGATGGATGGATGGATGGATGGATGGATGGATGGATGGATGGATGGATGGATGGATGGATGGATGGATGGATGGATGGATGGATGGATGGATGGATGGAGGGATATTTGACGGTCTGATATTACCCTGAGGAGCATACAAACATATGTAGAGTTAAGTGCCATCGTATTTGCAAGAGGAAGGCTGAGAATGTAATGCTTGAAGAAGCAAATGGATTTGAGAATTTATTTTATTAGTGCAGCATAGGTGGGGCTCGTAAATGTTTGTGGGAAGTTCAGCAGTAGGTGAGCCAAGCTGCATTCCGGTCTTATCCAGAGTTTATCCGGTGTCCTTCTCTGTTCTGGACGTGCGTGAAATTTTTGAATGTGTTTTTTCCTCGTTTTCCATGTAGAAGTGAAGTAGTTTTGTCCATAGCTAGGACGTTCCACAGTCAATCGAAAGTGAAACTCAAACTCGGTGTAAGATGAGAATTTCAGACAGGACCCCGCACCACTGAGTGTAACTGACATTAAAGCACAACTGAACTTTGGTAGAACTTTGGGTTGTGTAGTTACCTGGCCATGATTCTAAATGATGGTGAAATATGTTTGTTAGTTGCTCTGCTCCCCTGGGGTGATAATCCAAAATACAGCATTTGTCAGTCTCCATTCACTTCTATACGGCGGCTAAAACGGTCTCAAAATGACACTTATAGCACGTATACGAACGCGAACGAAGCAGATTCTGTCAATACAAAAAATAACCAGTCCTCGTACCATTTGGACTCATATCATGGCCAGGTAACTACACAACCCAAAGTTCTACCAAAGTTCAGTTGTGCTTTAAGGAACATCGTTGTCAAACTCTTCCCCCTATCTCTGCATCTTGTTATTACGCATTATTACGCATTATTATGCGTTATAGAACATGGGACCATTGTGACCCAGGGCACACTGTAAGCTGATGGAATCGGGAGTTATGTTGTCATGTTGCTGGTCCTGGGAGGGGCGGTACAATGCCGGGTGATTGACAGCAGGCGTGTTTGATGTCATCTCTGTGCGCAGTGTTCCATGAGTATCAGCAGATGTGCGGCCGCGACATTGAGAAGAGCATTGACAGAGAGATGTCCGGAGACCTGGAGAGCGGCATGCTGGCTGTGGGTAAGGGCACGCACACACGGACACACGGACACACACACATGCACATGCACACGGACACACACACACGCACACGGACACATACACGGACGCACACACACATGCACACAGACACACACACACGGACACACGCACACACACACACACACGGACACGCACGCACGCACACACACGGACACGCACACACACCCAAAGGTCATTTATCCTTAAAAAAGAAACGACATTTGTACTTACACTTAAAAGCTTATCTTTTGTTCAGTACTTCTCATTAAATGTGTGGAATCAACGTGGTAAGAGTCTTGGGAAATGGGGACCCCCTGTGTTACCGAGGGCTTGCCACGGCAACGGTTACTGTCCCCGTTATTGTCCTCAGTGAGGTGCACTGTTCCTCAGTTCTGGACTGTTCCTCAGTGAGGTGCACTGTTCCTCAGTTCTGGACTGTTCCTCAGTGAGGTGCACTGTTCCTCAGTTCTGGACTGTTCCTCAGTGAGGTGCACTGTTCCTCAGTTCTGGACTGTTCCTCAGTGAGGTGCACTCTTCCTCGGTTCTGGACTGTTCCTCAGTGAGGTGCACTGTTCCTCGGTTCTGGACTGTTCCTCAGTGAGGTGCACTGTTCCTCAGTTCTGGCTGTCGCGCAGTGCACCGCGTGGCTCGCAGTGTGAAACATTTGCGTTTTCATTTGCATAAGTGAGGCGAGCGTTAGAGTTTCTGGATGCCCCACTCCGCTGTCGTCTCCAGAGTGGCGCAGACTGCAGCGGGGCTGGCCAGGATAGAGACAGCTCTAAAAGCTGGACTGCAGCGGGGCTGGCCAGGATAGAGACTGAGCTCTAAAAGCTAGACTGCAGTGGGGCTGGCCAGGATAGAGACTGAGCTCTAAAAGCTAGACTGCAGTGGGGCTGGCCAGGATAGAGACTGAGCTCTAAAAGCTAGACCGCCAGGATAGAGACTGAGCTCTAAAAGCTAGACTGCAGCGGGGCTGGCCAGGATAGAGACTGAGCTCTAAAAGCTAGACTGCAGCGGGGCTGGCCAGGATAGAGACTGAGCTCTAAAAGCTAGACTGCAGCGGGGCTGGCCAGGATAGAGACTGAGCTCTAAAAGCTAGACTGCAGCGGGGCTGGCCAGGATAGAGACTGAGCTCTAAAAGCTAGACTGCAGCGGGGCTGGCCAGGATAGAGACTGAGCTCTAAAAGCTAGACTGCAGTGGGGCTGGCCAGGATAGAGACTGAGCTCTAAAAGCTAGACTGCAGTGGGGCTCCCCAGGATAGAGACTGAGCTCTAAAACCTAGACCGCCAGGATAGAGACTGAGCTCTAAAAGCTAGACTGCAGCGGGGCTGGCCAGGATAGAGACTGAGCTCTAAAAGCTAGACTGCAGCGGGGCTGGCCAGGATAGAGACTGAGCTCTAAAAGCTAGACTGCAGCGGGGCTGGCCAGGATAGAGACTGAGCTCTAAAAGCTAGACTGCAGTGGGGCTGGCCAGGATAGAGACTGAGGTCTAAAAGCTAGACTGCAGTGGGGCTCCCCAGGATAGAGACTGAGCTCTAAAACCTAGACCGCCAGGATAGAGACTGAGCTCTAAAATCTAGACCGCCAGACTTATACTCTTTAAATGTGAAGTTCAAATATTTGATTATAAAAATAAACTTCCGTCATGAATTTGACGTCTGGGCTCATCCGCTTCTTCCGTTTATTTGTAAACTTGGTTTCGGTTTGAATTTGAACAGTTTGAATTTGTGCTATCACGTAAAACAAGGGAGCTGTTGCCATTGGTCAGTATGGCCAGACAAATATTGGCTAGCGGTATCGGCCTAGAAGTTGCATCACTGCCAGGAATTGTTATAATCTCTCTTCTTCCTACTTCCTGGATTTCATCCCTTTCTCATAGTGTGGTACCAGGAACTACACACAGTGCTTATTGTGGTCTGACAAAGGCCTTGTGTAACATCCATGTGACCTCCTGTGACATAGAGGCTAAATCACACAAAATTTAAGTATGAATTTGTAGTGTACAGTATTTGTGTTTATATATGGAACGTTTCATAATACTGCTTCTGTAATTGTTTGACTCGTTGCTTTCTTTTGTTTTTCCCTGCTATGCTATCAGTGTCAACGGTAATGTTAATGTGTCTTTGTGGGGTACCATCGTTTTCTGTGTGTGTGTACAGGAAATTTACGCGCTCTGTCGAACTTCCTCATTGTGCTGTGTGCGTACAGGAGTGTGTCCAGCTGTGTGTGTGCACAGGAGACTCGTGTTACACGCCCTGTCTTCACGCCTCGTTGTGCTGTGTTTGCTGTGCTCGTCACGCATGACACCCGCCTCCTCGTGTTTCCTGTTTCTCAGACTCACAGACGCGGTTCAGACGCACGGTTTGTACCGTCCACGCGGGCGTGCAAGGGTTTAACGTATCGCCAGTCACAGCCATTAAACCCTGATCTCTGAACTGACATTGCCTCGGTGTAACAGTGGAAATAACTTTATTTTTCTTATGTTGAAGGCACTTTAATTATCCTGCAAGTTATCTAATGATTTGTATAAGAGCCATTATTTTTATAATAATTTACATTATATTATTATTATTATATTTTGGAATTGTATACATCATAAAATGGAGATGTATGACAGGACTTGGTATGACTGAAGCTCAGAGGTCTGGTGTTTGGTTACTAAACCACAGCTTTAGACCACATTGTCCACTTCCTGTTTTCTGTGCGCGAGCTTTGTACACTTCCCATGTGCATCTCTGCAGCACGTCTGTTCCTGCAGTCTCTGTAAAGCCCTCGCTCTTCAGTCTGTTACATGAGTTCAGAGACCGCGACCACGCAGGGCTAGACCAGCCATTCCAGCTTTGTGCTGTCCGGCCATGCGTGTTTAGGATTTCTGGTTTTCGGTTTGGATGCTGTGTGTTTTACTGAAATACTTTATGCAGGAAAGAGTGTAAAGCAGGGCTGCCCAACCCTGTTCCTGGAGATCTACCGTCCTGTAGGTTTACACCCGAACCCTAACAAAGCACACCTCATTCAACAGCTAGAGATCTACCGTCTTGTAGGTTTTCACTCCAACCCTAACGAAGCACACCTCATTCAACAGCTAGAGATCTACCGTCCTGTAGGTTTACACCTCAACCCTAATAAAGCACACCTCATTCAACAGCTAGAGATCTACCGTCCTGTAGGTTTTCACTCCAACCCTAACAAAGCACACCTCATTCAACAGCTAGAGATCTACCGTCCTGTAGGTTTACACCCCAACCCTAACAAAGCACACCTCATTAAACAGCTAGAGATCTACCGTCCTGTACGTTTACACCCCAACCCTAATAAAGCACACCTCATTCAACAGCTAGAGATCTACCGTCCTGTAGGTTTTCACTCCAACCCTGACAAAGCACACCTCATTCAACAGCTAGAGATCTACCGTCCTGTAGGTTTTCACTCCAACCCTGACAAAGCACACCTCATTCAACAGCTAGAGATCTCGTTGAGCTGCTAATTAGTAGAATCAGGTGTGAGAAATTAGGGCTGAAATGAAAACCTACAGGACGGTAGATATCCAGGAACAGGGTTGGGCAGCCCTGGTGTAGAGTAACCAATCGCAGCTGCCGAAAGTGACCGACTGTGTTGTGCTTTACAGTGAAGTGCATCAAGAACACACCGGCCTACTTCGCCGAAAGGCTGTACAAATCCATGAAGGTAAGACCCGCATGCCCCGCCCACTCTCTGATCATGATTATGAAGCCACGCCCCCTCTCTAACACTTTTACCTGTTCCTAACACCTGATTAAACATCTGATTAAAGCTGATTACACTTCTGCTTGTTTTCACTTCCTGTGGGACTTTGTACTCGTTTGTACAACGTAGTTAAATGCTCATTAGGGTGGTTTTGTTCTTGTTTGTGTGACTTTGTTTCATGTTCAATAGGACAGTTGAGAAGTTATCAATAGAATCTACACTGCCTGGCCAAAAAGAAAGTCGCCGTTGCACCCATCATGCATAGTGCCCACTGTACAAGCCTCTGGAGGCAGTGTTATGATCCCATCAATGGGCATATTCCAGAACGACAATGCCACGATTCATCGTGCTCAAATTGTGAAAGAGTGGTTCAGGGAGCATGAGGAATCAGTTTCACACATGAATTGGCCACCAGAGTCCTGACCTTAACCCCATTGAAAGTCTTTGGGATGTGCTGGAGAAGACTTTACAGAGCGGTTCAACTCTCCCGTTGTCTATACAATATCTAGGCCAAAAATGAATGCAACTCTGGATGGAAATAAATGCTGTGACGTTGCATAAGGTTGTTGAAACAATGCCACGACGAATGCGCGCCGTAATCAAAGCTAAAGGCTGTCCAACTAAATATTATGCAACCTTTTTTTTTTTTGGCCAGGCAGTGTACATTTCTGGCACTTTCTGTCTCTTGAGGACTATAAGTTCCTCCTCTGGGGAATTACTGCACTTCCATCCCTGATCTTTGCGGCTGCTCTGGATAAGAGCGTTTGCTAAACGGTGGTAAAGATTTATCAGGATGACGAAGGCAGATTATTCTCTTACTGGGCCATTGGGTCATGTGACACAATAGCACATCATGGGAAGTATCGTCATGGCGACGAACGTTAAGATGGAGCAAAGAGACACGCAGTTACGCAAACGCGGGCTCGTTTCTGTTAAAACCCCCCCTCCTTTCGTAATAACGCTGTCACTGACTTCCTGCTCTGCTCTGTGTGCACAGGGAGCAGGAACCAAGGATCGAACCCTCATCCGCATCATGGTGACGCGTTCCGAGGTGGACATGCTCGACATCCGTCAGGAGTATATGAAGATCTACCAGAAGTCCCTGTACACGCACATCACCGTAAGCTCCTCCCCTTTCACACCACGCCCTTCACAAACCTCTACGCCTTCCAGAAGTCCCTGTACACGCACATCACCGTAAGCCCCTCCCCTTTCACACCACGCCCTTCACAAACCTCTACGCCTTCCAGAAGTCCCTGTACACGCACGTCACCGTAAGCCCCTCCCCTTTCACACCACGCCCTTCACAAACATCTACGCCTTCCAGAAGTCCCTGTACACGCACGTCACCGTAAGCCCCTCCCCTTTCACACCACGCCCTTCACAAACCTCTACGCCTTCCAGAAGTCCCTGTACACGCACGTTACCGTAAGCTCCTCCCCGTTTCACACCACGCCCTTCACAAACCTCTGCGCCTTCCAGAGGTTTCTGAATGACATTTTTCAGGTTTGGATCTCACTGCAACAATGTTCAAATTATATACAGATTATATACAGAAATTGAGGAATGTGATTTTTCCTGATTTAATCCAGAAATACTGGGGGGGTTTTTTTCCTCTTGAGGCTTGGTATGTAATAAGTGCACAAGAGCATCACAAGCATTTGTACTCTGGCCCACTGATAGCAGGAGAGGAAAAAACTGGTATTTCCTGAATAATCAGGAGAAATCAGGGACAGAACAAAGTTTTTGGGAGGATGTGTGTGCTCCTGCTGAGGAGGAGGAAGTTGCAGCAGTGGGGTGGTCCTACGGTTACAATGGGGGGGGGGTGAATTAAATGGGTTAAAGAAAGAAGCCTGACATGTCTATGTAATAATATACAGGTTATCTTCTTTACTCTCTTGTGTGACACCTTCCAAAGCTCTGGAGACTGAGCGCATATATTTATTTTCTCACTTTTATTTCGACAGGGCGATACATCAGGAGATTACCGGAAGCTGTTGCTGAAGCTGTGCGGTGGAAACGACTAGAATATCCTGCCGCTGCCGTCAGAGATAATAAAAATAGCGATTAGACAGGCGATACGTCACCTCGCTGGTACAGAACGGAGAGGAGCTCGACCAATCACAGAGCTTGTTGGTAAAAAAAAAAAAACAATAGAACAACACCCAACAATCATTGGTGGATACTCTCTGGTAATGCTTCTGGGCTCTGTGGTGTGTGGGTATTGGCCAAAGAAATATCCACCAGTCAGGGTCAGCGTTGTTGAATCGTTTGTTACCAACGTAATCCGTGATTGGTGGAGCTCCTCCCCTGGCTGTTTTATTGTCCCTATTTTTTTCATCCACTCTCTCTGCAACATCTATCACAGCTCTTTACATGCTTTTAGTCCATATTTGTTTACTGGTTTTTAGACGACACTCTGTATTAATATTGCATGTTTTTTGGCCAATTGCACTATTTCACATATAAATGCCATATCTTGCATCTGCAGCTCTTGTTTATATATTCATGTGAGTTAGAAAGTATATTATTTTTTCGTACATACAGTATGTGTCATATGCTGGATATCATATCATATATTTTATAAACTGTTACATTGCATCCGTATATTTTCCAGTGCCAATATCACATTTACACACATTTTTTTGTACCGATTCTTTTACAATACACCATACAGCCGATTACTACATTTATTTAGATTTTATGATGTCTAATATAAACAATGCAATTGTGATTTACTTAGTAAATATATGCAAAGACAATTATTGAATTAGATTTACATCATATTACTTACTTTGAATACGTCCAGCTATTGTGCAAAATAAATTATTTCTATCTTTTGCTTAACAAAAATCCTATTTCTGCTGAAATATGTATTTCAATGCAAATAAAATGCAGGAGATCTTTTTATGGTAAATGCTGTCTATTGAGTTCATTTTGTGTTCTTTATGTACAAACCCCAATTCCAAAAAAGTTGGGACAGTATGTAAAATGCACATAAAAGCAGAAAGCAGTCATCTGTAAATTCTCTTTTACATATACACTGCCTGGCCAAAAAAAAGTCGCACACTCTAATATTTTGTTGGACCATCTTTAGCTTTGATTCGTCGTGGCAATGTTTCGACAACCTTATGCAACATCACAACATTTATTTCCGTCC
This sequence comes from Synaphobranchus kaupii, assembly GCA_029718625.1. Lineage (NCBI taxonomy): Eukaryota > Metazoa > Chordata > Actinopteri > Anguilliformes > Synaphobranchidae > Synaphobranchus > Synaphobranchus kaupii. The sequence goes on from CM056380.1 coordinate 112,229,491, forward strand.
AGAGTTGCATCAATTTTTGGCAGAGATCTTGCATTGATGACGGGAGAGTCGAACCACTCCGTGAAGTCTTCTCCAGCACATCCCAAAGACTTTCAATGGGGTTAAGGTCAGGACTCTGGTGGCCAATTAATGTGTAAAAATGATTCCTCATGCTCCCTGAACCACTCTCACAATTTGAGCCCGATGAATCTTGGCATTGTTGTCCTGGAATATGCCCAATGATGGGATAACCTGGTCATTCAGTACATTCAGGTACTCAGCTGACGTAATTCATTTTATTGCTGCATAACGTTGCTGAGCCTAGACCTGACCAATTGAAGCAACCCCATATCATAACACTGGCTTGGACAGTGGGCACTATGCATGACAGGTGCAACGGTGACTTTTTTTTTTGGCCGGGCACTAGGGTTGTCACGATATCCCATTTTCATATCGTCGATATGCCTTTAACAAATGTCGCAATCTCCTATTATCGGTTCTACAATTTCTAAATGGTTCATCCGATATGGATGAAAATACCCTCAAATTAAAGATGACAGTTTGCACTTCAACCTCATTGTCATTTTATCCTTTCAAACTCAAAGTGCTAGAGTACAGAACCAAAATAACAAAATATCTGTTACTGTCCAATGAATTATGTTGCTCACTGTATATGCTAATTCCAAGTTTGATGCCTGCAACATGTTCCAAAAAAAAAAGACTGGGAAGTTCAAAAAACACATGTTTGTTAAGGTTATGCTATCATGTCTGGGTATAAAAGGATATAAAAAAGCTCCTGATATCTTATTTTCAGGTACTCTTACAAGCGATACTATAACCTCTGCATTTGAATGGATCTCTATGGGAATTGGGGGGTGGGACTAGATTAAGCTGTAAATTACACAAGAATAGTATGGAGCACATGGTGGGCTAAATGGCTGTAAGTCATCAAGGGTCTGTGGTATCAAACGAGCCTCAAGCCATCACTCTGCTGCCAGATATGCAGTAGATATGGATGGATCACTTTAAGAGTTGTTTCTCCTGACTCAATTTCCTATTGAATTCTATGAAAAAAAAAAAAAGTCAGGAGAAAAACAACCCTTCAAGCGATCCATCCATGTATACTGCATATCTGGCAGCAGAATGATGGTTTGAGGCTCGTTTGACACCTGCAGTATTCAACTTCACCAGGAATGCTTAAGGCAGGACTTTAAGGTAGGAAGTGGTGTTAAGAGCTTATACGCACTGTTCCAATTCACTGGCATAACAGGGAGGTCTGTCTACTAAGGGAAGCCTACATCAGATGGACTCTTATTTGTGAAGGCAAATCTTTACGACAATCGGAACCATGTAATTACCGCTAATGTATTATAATGGCGAGCGAGAGTGGGGCCAAGATGGCATCCTTCTTAGCAGGAGTACCTTTTGGCACTCGCTCAGGCGATGGTGAGCTTTTGCGGTTTAACGCCAATTGACGCCTGTTTTATATCGTTACTGTATTATTGTTTAATCTCAGATGGCCTTAACCCTTTAATGGCTGCTCAACCGTTTGGTGGAGCACTCTTTTGTGTCTTGATATCTTGTTGAAAAATATGTTGGACTTAACTCCATCTGATTGAGCCATCTCTACCACGTACAGACCAGTTAAGACCACGTACACTGATAGAGATGGCTCAATCAGGTGGAGCTAAATCCAACATATTTTTCAACAAGATATCAAGACTCAAAACGTGCTCTACCAAACGGTTGAGCGGCTATTAAAGGGTTAACATTCATATCGTGACATGAAAATAAAAATAGTCTGATGGCCAAAATGAAACTCAGGAGGAAAGATGCACAGATGACACGATACGACAGAGGAGACGGCGTTTGTTTTCCAGCGATATGGAGACGGCACATGAGGAGGTGCAGGAGTTGCCATGGGATGAGAGCAGCCTGAACTCTATGGTTGATAGTCTCGCCACTCCACTCCCTGATACACCAGATAAATGCCCCCAACCCCCTGACTTAACTCCACCTGATTGAGCCATCTCTACCACGTACACTGATAGAGATGGCTCAATCAGGTGGAGCTAAATCCAACATATTTTTCAACAAGATATCAAGGCTCAAAACGTGCTCTACCAATGAATGTTGGCAGTGCCAGGCGTAGTGGGTGAAATTTTATTGTCTTGAAGGGAGGGGGGGGGAGGGGGCCCTTTCAAGACAATAAAATTTCACCCACTACGCCTGGCACTGCCGACATTCTCAGTGCGATCTGATTCTTGCCAGTTAAACATGACGCAATGTTTAAAAAAAAAAAAAATCTCTACCATTGAAAAGGCCTGTTGTAAGCATGCTGGGAGCTTTTGGGCATTTGAGTGGAATAGTCAGGATATCATAACTTGTTGGGCTGTGTAATGGAAGTACCGGTTTGGAGAGCGCAGAGAGAGGTGGGCGTGGGAAAAGGAAGCTTGGAAAGCAGTTCTGTGGAGCTGAAGCAGGGTGTGAGAGAGAGAGAGACAAAAAAAGTTGAAATGCCGCCCAGGTGAAAACGAGGAAATGGTGGATTCCGGTCGATAGGGGTTTGAAAGTAGCGCAGGTGGAACACAAACCCAATACCGCCTCCGGCTCTCTGGAGGTGAAAGGAGACGCGAATGTTTCGAATGCGGCTGCATTAGGGAGGCTACAGGTGCTGGATGGATGCAGTCGGTATAGTGAATGTATAGTAAGACGTTGTGGAGGTTAAGGCCAAAAACAAATGCACCCCTTTGTTTCCGGAGAGCACCCCCTTTCTCCTTCCTTCCCCTTCTCCCCCGCTCCGCCCCTAGAGTCCCTCTTTCTACACCGCCCTGGACCAGTCCAAACTAAACATCACGCTACCATTGAAAAGGCCGCTGAATCTATGGCGGTAGATTAGTGCCATTAAGAATTGATACTGAAAAGAGTTTAACTGATAATCAAAACAAATATTGATAGAATGGTAATAATTATAAATAATTATTTTGTATTCACTTTAGAATTTTCTTTGATCAAAAAATTAGATTTTTTTCCCTTTTTCATGTTTGGCATTCTTCTCACGTGTGGGCGGGGCCTGGGCATGTCAGCATTGAGTGACAGCTGGTCTAGAGAAAAAAGGAGAACTCGAATGAAGTAGCCATTATATCTAATCTATAGCTATCACATCCTTGCGCTAACTGCTAATTCAATTGTTAAAGAGGCTACTGGACATACAAATATTAGAACTGGATAGAACTGGTTTCAGTGCGATTTTTGGATTTGTGTTCCTTGCATTATAGTGACCAAGCACTTGGAATTCCCCATCGAATGAATCCCATATTCCGGTGCACCAATCACGTGAGTGCCTGCAGTAATCCACCAATCACGTTCAAGCATGCGTTTCGGGCACCCACAAAGTGGGTTCATTCCACAGAACACTTATTTTTTAAGATTTCTAGTTTAAAAATAGCATTTGTGTTAATCCTGTTCCCCAGCTGCAGGGGATTGCAGAGTGTTGTGTTAATTCTGCTTTGGCCGCAGTGCATCCCAGAATACATCACTGCCTTCATTACGCCAAGCCTCTAATTAGACTAATTAAACTCCTCGAGCCACTATGGACTGCACTGCATTGCTTCAGTCAGGCGTATTCAAAGTACGCATACTCCACCAAGACGAAAGCCTTCCACTGATTGCACTAACCCCATACTGCCACTAGATGCCACCGTGACAATATTTTGTAGATTGAAGCCATCTGTTTACTCACTGGAAGAATATCTTGCTACTTTACGTAACATGGCACCTACATAATGTATTATTAAAGTTTCATATTCTTGAGCACGTTTAAAGCTTATTCAGTCCGCTCTATGTCCCCCGAGGTAAAAACCTAGAAGACAGTGGCCTACTTGCCTGAGTCACGGGGCAGTTTATAACCTCTGCTGGACGGACACACTGATCCGCTTTCGTGATGGGGAACTGAAGAAAGGGTGGAGCTACAAGGAGCTGTCAATCAATCAAAGATTTTTCCTCATCAACAAAATACGACTGGTTCGAGTCAGCGAGTTACTGATAGCATGCGGTAGCTTTTCCAATTATTGTGACCACAAAGCACGCAGTAACTAGGGTTGCCAACCGTCCCTTGAAATAAGGGACGGTCCCTTATCAGTTCAATAAGGCTTATTGAACTGATAAGGGATCGTCCCTTATTTCAAGGGACGGTTGGCAACCCTAGCAGTAACCCCACCCATTATTGTGGCCGCCACAGCCTTGCTCTCCCGCCACCAACCCCTGCTCTCCCGCCACCAACCCCTGCTCTCCCGCCACCAACCCCTGTGCAGTGCATCGTGCAAACTCCAGTCCAGGAGGGCCGCAGTCTCTGCTGGTATTTGTATTTTCCTTTCAATCAGCAGCCAAACAAGGTGTGCAGACTCTAGACTTTAGCCAATCAATGACTTAAATGAAGCACTTAAGTGCAGGAACGCATGAAAAACCGGCAGATCCCAGTGGCCCTCCGGGATTTGAGTTTGAGATCTGTGATTTAAAGGCTGATGGAATTGCAAAGTGCCTTCTGCTGCGCGACGCAGAGACTGTAAAGGCTTCTGTACCACCCTAAAAAAGCAGCTCTCATCCCTGAACACCAATCCTGTGCAACACCTGCTCTGAACTGCATTCAGTTCAGATGACTACTTGGGGAATTAATCTTTAATGTAAGATAATGAAGAACATTAATGCTTTTTTTTTGTTGTTGCAATAATACATTTGAAAATAGACATGATGGAATTATAATGACAAACTAATGATATTATAATGACAAACACATTTCCCCCTGCTGATTAATCATTTCTACAACTTGTATAACATGTCTAAATGTGTAATACTATCATAAACCACCAGTAATTAAAAAATAAGGCAAATCAAAAATCATGTTTTCTCAGTAAACCATATTTTCCATGGCATTGTAAAAGATAGCATGGCATAGATAGTGTGCAATAGTGTATAACGTGTAGCTCAAGGTTACATGCGCTCTAGTGTTTTTGGCGTTCGGTGGTAGGTGTCGACGTTCTTCCTGTGGTGAGAGCGTGACGTGTTCGCGACAGGACCCAGTACGATAGCCTGTGAGGGGAGAGAGAGAGAGAGCGAGCAGTCGGTGACCTGGCCGAAATATTGCGCTACCTAGACAACGCGAGTAAGGCACGGCCGCGAAGTGGGTCGCCACGGCGACGAACTGCACCATTCTGCCAACGCCCATAAGCTGTTTACATTAACCTGTAATCTGCGACCCGATAGCGCTGTTGGCTGGGGATTGCCTTGGCTTCATTTTCCACCACCCAGCGTTGTGAATGAGCTGACCTTGGACGTTATTTCACCATTGTCTGAATGAGACGTTTGCCTGACTGGAGTTCTTGAGCGCCATCTAGTGGCTCAGTTGGGTATCGCAGTTATTGTGGGTCTTGACGTGTATTGAAATCCCGCAATTTTAAAATTCCTTCAAAATCAAAATGCGATTGTAAACGTGAAATGTAACATTGAATGTCAGTGAAAACTCAAGGATGATGACTGACCTCTTTTGTAGCATACATACGTCTCTCCAATTGATTGCATCGTGTTTCTTTCTTTCCTCTCCTGAACATTACTAGGTTTGTTTGGCCAAAATGCCTTGGTCCTTGCTGGCAGTCATGATTCCATTAACAAGAGCCCCCGGGACCAGCTGATGCAAAACAACTGCATTATAACCAAAGATCCACCACCATATTTCATCAGAGGTGTGATGTCCTTTTCAACATAAGCTTCCTTCTGCTACAAACCCACACGCACACACACACACACACACACACACACACACACACACACACACACACACACACACACACACACACACACACACACACACACACACACACACACACACACACACACACACACACACTGTAACACTAGGTTACAGTCGTACTTCAGCAGTTCCATTTTTTCTCTGAGAATTTTATTTGTATAAATGAATAATAATTTCCACAGCTTTTCTGCAAACAATATAGCCAATTCCTTGCGTTGTTTATTTTATAATATACGACTATATCTTGTTTATTAGAAATATATTTACATATACAGTATATACTGTATATATTATTTTTTATTTTCTTCTCATTTCTCTCTAGGGTTGCGCATACGTAGGCCACTGTATGTTTGTGCAAATGCAAATTAACTCGGTCACAATTTCACTTCGCAGCGCAAGATGTGTTGATAATTTATCATGTGACGGGTGATTACGAGCAGACCTAAAGCGCACATGACAGGCGTAGCCTAATTCATATGAATGAACGCTGGGGGCGTTGCCTGCTCGACGGCACAGGCGGACATTTTCCGCGTCAGTGCGTGTGCAGGGTCCAAGTGTCTGTGCAGATATACACATTACAACTGGCAGGCCCGCTTACCGGCTGAAGCCATTAGCCAGTTAAACGAGGTACACTCAGCAGGTAACCTTAGTTAAAGAATAGAATTTGTTTGTAAAAAATGCTAATTTAAAATAAAGGAAATGGTTAGCTTGCCCCTTGGATGACCGTTGATTCCATCAAAAATAATATATTTTTCAGGAATGTTGTATACTAATTACAACTAATTGTTTATGTACATTTTTATATCATTACATTTTTAGATATTTAAATATTGTTACTTTTTAAGTCAAATGAATGTTTATATATTCCCCCCTCAACTATGATGGTTGTCATGGGCAACAATAGAGGAGGTTAGGAGTCCATGACTGTAATCACTGTTTTCATGCTTGGTCATTACAATGTTAGTAGCAATAGATTGTGTGTAGTATCTAAATACATGTTGAGCGATGGTTATTATATTTTAGTTTTTATATTTGATAAAAAATGTTAATTAAAATGCAGGGAATTTTTATATATTGATTTGAAGTACTAGTGCACCCTTTTCAAGAGCTTTAATATAGTACCAGACCTCCCCCTGTTTAACCCTTGTGTGGTGTTTGTGTTTTTGTTACTCACCCAGTGTTCGCGGGTCTGGTGGACCCACAACATTATTTGGTTTTTAAAACAATAAAGCCATAACAATTTACGTAAAAATACTTCACAGATATTGACTTTATCTCAATTACAAGAAATATAGACAGCATATATGGTTAATATTGACCATTTACCTCTGCTAGATCACATTTATCAATAAAAGTGATATTTGTTTTTTGTGATAAAATGTGATTTTTGTGTTCTTTTACATGTTTATCACAGAAAATGAGCCAAGGCCAATGAGTCTCGGGTTGAAAAAAATATGAATTGTATCATTTTTCTTTTAGTAAACATTGAATACGGGTCCCACAGACCTGAACACCACACAAGGGTTAAAGGTATAACTGTATGTTTTAATATGTTTATTCAATGGTATAACAAGTCATTTAATTTAAACTTGTTTGTGTCTGACGGGAAGGTGCAGGTTTGAAAACGTTTGGATTTGATGTGGCCGAGGGAGTGAACAACCCACATTTCCCAGAGGATTATGGGATATTTGTAAGCAGGGTGGACCTGAGTGGACAGAGGAAGCCCTGCAGATTGAAAACTGAGGTAAACGTGTGTGTACCTATACACTTTTTTTTTTGCACCTGCTACAGCCCTCAAGTGACACGTTTGTTGAAGTTCCCTCTCTTTTCACAGGGTAAACAACTGCCTGCTGAAGATAAATGACCTGGATCCGAGTCACAAAGACAGGAATCGGGTCATTGGAGCTGTGCTTAATGGGGGAAGACCGACCAGCGCTGTGGTTTGCAGGAAGAGGCCGTTTGAATGAAGAACTCATTGCCTCCATAGACATAAATCTCATAGGACACAAAGGTCAGACATGTTAGTGTGGCAGCTGATACAAAACATGTTTTCCTTTGGGTTTTTTTTTAAATCACACAAATGCCTTAATGTCACAAGTCTAATAATTAATTATTTCAAATCACTACTCATCCGCTTGATTCCTATGCATTTATTCATTCCTGTTAGCCGTGACTCAAAACCGAGGTGACCAAATGCATAATTTCATTTTCAACATAGCCTACTGTGTGATCAAACCAGCAAGTCATGAAAAAGACATAGTTTACACAGACCAGGAACCATAGTCATCAATCACTTAAAGGGTAAGTTCGCTATTTTGGACCTTGGACCCTATTTGCGGTCCGTCTTCCATGAACCTGACCCATGAAGTCCATTTTTTCGCTGATCGGTCCAGTATTGAGTTCGGTACAGATTTCCTGTAGGCTCTCACTGGGCTACAATAGAAGTCAACGGGGCAATTAGAAATGTTCGATAAATGTGCTTTCATGTACAATAAATGAGACGGGAAGCTCAGGGTGTATTGTTACCGGTCTCAGTATGCTCTCCTGTGAAATGTATCTCAATCCGAACATTTTTACGTGCTTGGCATGGCTTGGAAGTAAGCATTTCTCTGTTGCTAGTTTTCGCTGCTCCCGCGGAGTACTATGTGTCGGGGGTAGGGGAGCGGGAAGGTGTGCCGGCCGTTTACGAAACTATCTAGTTGAGCAGTCTGCGTTTGTTTACCTGCAGCAACGTAGGCTACAATTTCCACAAAAAAACTTGGATGATGGATGACTATAATGATTACGAAGACGAAGAATTCGATTTTGACTGACGTTACTCACTACAGATTTGACCCAGAATACACGGACACGGAACTACAAGAGATGGATGATAAGAGAGCAAGAGAAGAGAGAGAGGCTGAAGTTGCGCAAGTAATGTTATCCGAAGTCAGTGCGAGGTAGTGCGGTCGGAGAAATAGTTCTGTTTCAAATGGAACTGTTGTTTCAACGTTCGGTTTGCGTTTGCGATAGCCTACATTTCACAGGAGAGCATACTGAGACCGTAAGAATACACACTGAGCTATAAAAGCACATTTATCGTTGTTTTTCCATAACATTTCTAATTGCCCCGTTGACTTCTATTGTAGCCCAGTGAGAGCCTACAGGAAATCTGTACCGAACTCAATACTGGACCGATCAGCGAAAAAATGGACTTCATGGGTCAGGTTCATGGAAGACGGACCGCAAATAGGGTCCAAGGTCCAAAATAGCGAACTTACCCTTTAAGTGTAGTAGGCTGGTTCATCAATCACGTAAGTGTAGTAGGCTATGGTTAAGGAACTGGGCCTAAAGGGTGCAGGTTCAGTAACCAGATAGGACACTGCCATTGTACTCTTGAGCAAGATACCATAACCTAAATTGTCTGTTTATATCCAGCTGTATAAATTGATAGTTAGCTGTGTATGCTGTCAGTCTGGAAAAGATTGTCTGCTAAAATATAATAATAAAATAATAATAATAATTAAAAAAAATAATGCCATCCTAGCTCGCAGTTTGCGGCGGCGGCCTAGAAGACGAAATTTTCACGCAAGGCAGCCCGTCCGCCCAGAAAGGTTCGCTTACAGTCGGAGACAGATTTATCGCGGTAACTCTCGAGCCAGCTCCATGATCCCGGCTACAAATTAGCATCTGTAATTCAGTCTTTGATTAGATGAAGCTGCGTTAATTAGCGTTTAAATACTGACCTTATAGCCTACCTCTGTCCTCATCTCCCGACTCTAGCAAAAAAATCCCTGAGCGTGACCCTTATCGCTAATGTGCGCTGCTTAGTAACGGGGCCCGTGCATCGGAGGGGGAGTTCTGCGGTTAAAACAGTTTAAAACCCAAACCGCGCCCAGCTAGTGACCGGCGAATTGATTCAACCGGAGCCCCGCTATCCGCGTTCCTTAGGACGGGGCTCCGGTTTTATCAATACAGTAAGATAACAGTAAGTGCATGCCCTGATGGTCCTCTGTGTCGTGTACCCTCCTTCTCTTCAGGGACTGTATCAGATGGCTAAATGTCCATCCTTTGCTGCAGTGCATAATTATGTAATCATTTACCATTTCATTAATCCATTACATATCATATAAAACCATTTCTGAGTAATTAAAGGGCTGTAAACTTGCAAAAACGTCATCTTACAGCAAAAGCTTTATGCTTATGTCAGGAATAGCTAAAATAGCTATTCTGGACACAAGCATAATGTCCATCCATCGCTGTAATAAATAAATATATTATCAGTTGCCATTTAATTAATCCATAAAATATAAAACAATTTCTGAGTCATTAAAGGGGTGTATAGTGAGAATGACATTATACAGAAAACACTTTATGTGTGACGACCGCATTCCCGTCCTACTGTTTCCCGTGTTTTCCCCCTCCCCCTGTGTCATGTTCGTCTCTCCCTAGTCCGTCTTTCCCCGTGCTGCAGACTGGGCGTAGCTTCCTAATTGTTTCACGCCACTCCTTACAGCCTATCCCACTTCCCTGTTAATCACTCCTGCATACATTCGCACGCGGCACATAATTGATAACAATTAAATCTTGTATTTAGTCACCCGGTGTTTTCTGTCCTGCGCCGGTTCGTTAATTGTTGTCCAGACCAAGTTCGCGGAGATCTCGTTCGGTTAACGTTGTTGTCTGTGAAACCTCTGGTCCTGTCCTGAGTCCTAGTAACCAGTCTAGTTTAATTCCTGAGTCCTTGCGGGTTTGGTGTTAATTCGCCTCCCGCTCTGTTTAAACCTGAGTTCGCTCTAGCCTTGAACAGCACGTCTGCTGTTCATAGTTCCTGTTCCGTCAAACTAACTCTGTCTGCTTCTATTGCCTGAACTGCAGTTGTTGGTTGTTCCTGCCTGTGTTGCGGTCTACAGTCTCCCTCCTGACGTGCGTGCAGCCGTCTGGGCTTCTGCTCTTCCACACTGCAGCTGTTCCTGCATCCGGCCGTTGCTGCTACTGCTACCACGGTTACGGTTGCGCTCACTGCTGCTGCCCTGCTGCTACGCCGGATCCCGATCCACGCCTCAAGCCCGGTCTGGAACGAGTGTTGCCCGGTTGCCAAGTCCAGTTCCGGCTTGGAACAAGTGCCGCTCGTCTGTCCAGTCCCGTCGCGGCCTGGAACGAAGACCATTCCGGTTGTCAAGTCCCTGTCTGTCCATCTGTCTGTCGTGAGTCCAGTCCAGTCCAGCCCTGTCAAGTCCAGTTCCGGTCTGGAACGAGCGTTGCCCGGTTGCCAAGTCCAGTTCCGGCTTGGAACAAGTGCCGCTCGTCTGTCCAGTCCCATCCCGGCCTGGAACGAAGTTCAGTCCGGTTGTTCAGTCCAGTTCAGGCCAGGAACGAAGTCCAGTCCGTTGTCAAGTCCAGTTCCGGCCAGGAACGAAGTCCATTCCGTTGTCAAGTCCAGTTCTGGTTTGGAACAAGTCCAGTCCGTTGTCAAATTCCAGTTCCGGTTTGGAACAAGTCCAGTCCGTTGTCAAGGTCCAGTTCCGGTTTGGAACAAGTCTAGTCCATTGTCAAAGTTCAGTTCCGGCCAGGATTGAAGTCCAGTCCGTTGTCAAGTCCAGTTCCGGCCAGGAACGAAGTCCGTCCGTTGTCAAGTCCAGTTCCGGCCAGGAACGAAGTCCAGTCCGTTGTCAAGTCCAGTTCCGGTTTGGAACAAGTCCAGTCCGTTGTCAAAGTCCAGTTCCGGCTTGGAACAAGCCTGCCCGGTCCAAGAATATTGTGTGATCTGTATAACCTGTCTTGCCTTTTCTCCCCTTGCCACAGGACTGCCCTGTAAGCAATAAAACACCTGAGAATTGGCAATATTGTGTCTGAGTCGTGCTCTTGGGTTCAGTCTGCTGTCTGGCCCGTAACATTATGCACCAGAATGACGTTAGATAAAAAGCACAACAATAACACAATATTAGACTACTTAGCATAATGTCCATTCATATAAAATATTGTTTTGAATGAACAGACCTACGATTTACGAGGTTGACGTGCGGTTTCATTTAGCGGTCTAAAAATAAATGAAATTGTAGCTTATTTTGTCATCTGTAACTAGCATTTTTCAAAAAGAAAATCAGTGATTGGACGGCAGAGCTATTATACGTCAAACCATCAGAACAATTGTACTGAAATTAGAACGCTCCGGCTTTAAAGGGTTAAAACTGTTTAAAACCCAAACCACGCCCAGCGGCCGGAGCTCCACGTAGCTAGTGACCGGCGAATTGATTCAACCGGAGCCCCGCTTAGTTCCTAAGGAACGCGGATAGCGGGGCTCCGGTTGTATCAATACAGTATGATAACAGTAAGTGCATGCCCTGATGGTCCTCCGTGTCGTGCACCCTCCTTCTCTTCAGGGACTGTATCAGATGGCTAAATGTCCATCCTTTGCTGCAGTACATAATCATGTAATCATTTACCATTTCATTAATCCATTACATATCATATAAAACCATTTCTGAGTAATTAAAGGGCTGTAAACTTGCAAAAACATCATCTTACAGCAAACGCTTTATGCTTATGTCAGGAATAGCTAAAATAGCTATTCTAGACACAAGCATAATGTCCATCCATCACTGTAATAGATAAATATATTATTAGTTGCCATCTAATTAATCCATAAAATATAAAACCATTAAAGTCATTTAAAGTCTCACTATACACATTAAAGGGGTGTATAGTGAGAATGACATTATACAGAAAACACTTTATGCTCCAGGATGACGTTAGATAAAAAGCACAACAATAACACAATGTTAGACTACTTCGCATAATGTCCATTTATATAAAATATTGTTTTGAATGAACAGACCTACGATTTACGAGGTTGACGTGCGGTTTCATTTAGCGGTCTAGAAATAAATCCCCGCCCACTAAGCTCATGAACCAATTATATGAAATTGTAGCTTATTTTGTCATCTGTAACTAGCATTTTTCAAAAAGAAAATCAGTGATTGGACGGCAGAGCTATTATATGTAAAACCATCAGAACAATTGTACTGAAATTAGAACGCTCCGGCTTTAAAGGGTTAAATGGCAACTAATAATATATTTATATATTACAGCGATGGATGGACATTATGCTTGTGTCCAGAATAGCTATTTTAGCTATTCCTGACATAAGCATAAAGCGTTTGCTGTAAGATGATGTTTCGCAAGTTTACAGCCCTTTAATTACTCAGAAATGGTTTTATATGATATGTAATGGATTAATGAAATGGTAAATGATTACATAATTATGCACTGCAGCAAAGGATGGACATTTAGCCATCTGATACAGTCCCTGAAGAGAAGGAGGGTGCACGACACGGAGGACCATCAGGGCATGCACTTACTGTTATCATACTGTATTGATACAACCGGAGGCCCGCTATCCGCGTTCCTTATGAACTAAGCGGGGCTCCGGTTGTATCAATTCGCCGGTCACTAGCTACGTGGAGCTCCGGCCGCCGGGCACGGTTTGGGTTTTAAACAATTTTAAGCTGGCTCTGGCTGAAACGACGGTTGACCTCTGAGCTTTAAGGTTGTGCCCTCTGCACTGTAATGACAGATGGCGTCTCTGTATGTGAAATATAAGCCCATATTTGGTGCCATTATTTCTCTTACGATCTGCATCCTTCTATCCATTAAAAAATATCAGTATATATCTGATTATCTGAATTTATCTTTTAAATGTGGGTGGTAGATTTGGGATAAAATGTAAAGTCTAAATAAAAATGACATTTTTATAAAAATAAAAAAAATTTAATGGCACGCGTACATTAAATAAATATCTATATTACATGTATAAGGGGAATACAATTCATATAGATATTTATATAATGTCTGGTTGCCATTTCTACACCCACAGTGTAGTCTACAGTGCAATTTAATAGCTATTCCATACAGATGATCAAAGATGTCCGATGAAGCCATTTGCAGTGTAAACATTGTGTTGCTTCCTACACTGAGGGCCATGGCAACACTGTGTTGCTTCTGCTTGATGCCGGGCTCTGATCACAAACAACTTATATTTTATAATAATATATATTGCCTAAGAGACGAGATTATCTGTGTTTCTCTAACCTGAAAGTTGAGTGCAGGACGGAACGTCTGCTAGCAGGAATTCCAGCTCGCATACATTATTCCTCTGTGCCCGCCTCCCGGCTTCATAATTGGTTCCCAGCATATTTTCATGGTAATAGCGCTGAAAGCCCCTGCACAGTTTTTGTGCCGCGAAGTGCTGACCTAATTCTTCTCCCCGGATCAACGGAATTGCGCGAGATAACAAATCGCTGGCGGACCGCGAAGCTCGGCGAAGGAGCTGCCTCAAGTTCTGTCAGCCGTTCGTTAATGAAGGTGACTTTGGATGCACTCTTTGATGTTTTAAGATTACGGTTTGTAGCAGAACGCTGAGCCCACATTTCGCAGCTCTGGGATGTAGCACTGAATCGTTGATCAGTCGCTGGCGCATGCTAAATTGGATACAGTTATCAGGACGCCGTTGTGTACAGATCGCTGTTGTTGCCGGATGCTGTTTTGGTTAATCCAAGTGCATACGGCCTATGTGACTTTTTTTTCATTCTTAGGGCCTGATTTACTAAGACCTTTCGCGTGTGCAAAACCTTTTAGCACTCGCGAAACTAATGACACAACAAATGATTGGTGCAAAACAAATACCATGACCAATCATTGGTCATCTAATTGGTTTTGCATGTGCAAAAAGGTTTTGCATACGCTAAAAGTCTTAGTAAATCAAGCCCTTATGTATTGAAATTTGCGCTGGCTGTTAAAGGCTTAGCATTTCTTGGTAGGGTGGCCTAATACAAAAGTAGAGGCGCTAATGCATTTTATTCCATCCTGGTCATTGTTGGTCTGTTGGGCTGAGATATGGAGAGAATGTCTCCAGATCCAGGGCGCTGCACGTACTGCCTCTCGCCCAATGCATGCTGGGATAGGCTCCAGCCCAAAATTAGGCCGCTGACGTCTGACCCCCATGGTGGCCAGGCACTTCACCGCAAGGTCCACCCCCCACGGAGGATCAATGGGACCACCTGGCCACAAACGAGGGCCCAGCTCTCTGTATTTAGGGAGACAGCTCTCTGTACAGAGGACATTGATTTATGGTGCCAGCGCTTTTAAAAGTCTGGCAAGCTGAGCTCATCTCTAGCTCAGCCGGCCGTACATTCTCCACTACCCCACAAATTGGAGGTGACCCATACCCCACCAGCTCCGCCCATACACAGTGACTCATTCCATTTTGAACAAAAACGTCCTGTTGGGTTTGCCTCAGGCTCCCCTGTCTCAGTCCACCCCCCAGGTACTGTCTCCCCACTGCCCAGACACTGGGCGTGCGTGGTTAGGCTCCCGGTCGGTTGGCGACATCGCGGCTGAGCGGAGTTTTCCTCACTTGATAGTTTCCTGGTTCTTCCACACACATACACTGTTTGAACTGAACAATCTGTGATCTGAATGTTTTCTCCTTTATGAATTATGTTCAACCCCCTTCTTTCACTCTGTGTGTTTGCTGGCACTATAGCTATGCAGTTAGAATATGTTCAGTAAAACACTTCTTTCACTCTGTGTGTTTGCTGGCACTATAGCTATGCAGTTAGAATATGTTCAGTAAAACACTTCTTTCACTCTGTGTGTTTGCTGGCACTATAGCTATGCAGTTAGAATATGTTCAGTAAAACACTTCTTTCACTCTGTGTGTTTGCTGGCACTATAGCTATGCAGTTAGAATATGTTCAGTAAAACCTCATGGCATGTTCACAAAATGCACTGAGAAAAACACCAACAAATTCTCAACTAATTTCACAGTAACTGTCGTTACTGGTACCAGCATATGTAGATTATCACTGTTGGGATTTTTAAAATGCATTTTTTTTGGACGATGGAGATTGATAACATTAAAATTTTATGATAATTAACAAAATCAATCCCGCAAGCCTGAATTGGCATGCCAATAGGAGTGTAGAGATTGGCTGACCTTGCTAACACGGCTCTTTGCTGATAGGTGCAGAGAAACTATCATGATGAGTCATCCTGGGGTGCAGAGGGGCACCCCTCCCACAGTAAGAGCACGAGCAAACACCTGCAGTGCTGAAACTGCTGAAGACTGCCCTCCCGAGTTTTGCCATTTATAATGCACTCTCATGTCCTTATGGTTTCCCTCTTAAAACCAAGAAAAATGTTTTTATTTCAAAATATTTCAGTTACAGGCAGCCGTCTATATGTCAGCTCTGTGAAAGGGTCATCTAGTTAACCTGCTCAGAGTTAAGATTTGTTTTTGAGAACATGAATCTGTATATGCATAATAAAGTTAATATAATAAAGCAGGGTGAATTAACTGGGCCGCGCAGGATTCTTGGAACAGGACTAGAAACAATCAATGGTTTGCATGTTTATTCTTTTCTAATGTCCTCTACTCATTGTCATCACACGCAAAAAAATAAACACAGTCGTTTATGCCAGCTTGTAATTGGGGTAGCTGGACAAATGAACCGAGAAATAACATTTGTCCCCATTGTGGAAGGGGGACTGGGTAGGAATGTGTATTGTAAGGTGTGGTTATGAATATACCCACAGTGCAATCATATTTTGAACCTGACATAGAAAGCATACACTGCAAAAAATGATCTGGGATTCTTCTACAGTGGAGAAGCTTATGGTAATGCCTGAATATTTTGACAGCATATGTTAAAGAGAGTAATTATGCACAGCTGCTTAAGACAGTGTGACGGGATGCCCGGTGAGGTGATGTTACTCCCAAAAACCAAGCTGGACAAAATTTGGTGCCAGAAATGTACCATTTATTTCCCCAAAAACAGGTGCAGGTTGGTGCAGATAATGCACAGTTAGTCTCGCGAAGGCCAGACTTTGTGATGAACACCAAGTCTGATAAACACAAAGTCTGATAAACAATGTCTGATAAACACAAAGTCTGCACAAAGTCTGATAAACACAAAGTCTGCACAAAGTCTGATAAACACAAAGTCTGATAAACAACGTCTGATAAACACAAAGTCTGCACAAAGTCTGATAAACACAAAGTCTGATAAACAACGTCTGATAAACACAAAGTCTGATCAACAACGTCTGATAAACACAAAGTTTGCACAGTCTGATAAACACAAAGTCTGATAAACAACGTCTGATAAACACAAAGTTTGCACAAACTCTGATAAACACAAAGTCTGATAAACACAAAGTTTGCACAAAGTCTGATAAACACAAAGTCTGATGAACACAAAGTCTGGTCCATAGACTTGCCTAATGCGGTAAAAAGCCGCCCACTTTGACAAGATGGTGCATTTGATTGACATGCAGTATAACCAACCAAAGACCATCTACGGTCGATTCGGAAACAGCGCTACAAGAAGAACATACCCGCGTGGAACAAATGTGATTTACACAAATGGCACGGCGATCTCCAATAAAACAGTCCATCACATCGAAGAAATGTCGTGAACTTCAAAAACTTTCTTCAATCCAGCGTTAAGCTCTTAGTCTTGGTCCGAAACACTCATAGCTACCGATTAATTAGCACAACTTGTTTCGCGGCGGACTGATAAAACCCAATGCACCGTGTCGTACCAGAAATACGCACACACTCCTGTGATTGACAGTGCTGCTAGCCAATGAGTTGCTGACTGTCAGTTTCCCACAGTCTTACCCAGCTTATGCAAGCCTATGCATCAGACGCTGCGTACGAAGTGTACAATCAACCCAAAGCCAGAAACAAAAAGGTAGGGATGGGACGCTCGATACTCACGTGTCGACACTGCGTCGAGTTTCCATAACACTCATGTTTCGAAGTACTGCTCCGACGCTTGCTTCAAGTCACGTGATCACAGCAACCGAAGCTTCGTTACATCATAGTGACACCATCATTTTAAACATGCTCAACCAATACCTGTTGATGCGTCAACTAAGGTGGATCTGGGATCAGTGGTTATTTCACTCACATATGAACCTCCATTCAGGTGTATGTGGAAAAGCATGCGACACCTGTGCGTTTGTGCAAAACCTCTGATTCCAGATCAGCTCCTTCCTTTCCCACCCACGAACTTCCAAAATGTATAAAAATGGTTCAAACGACCCACAAATTCGAGGGTTTTTGTCGGAGGAGAGACATTTGAGAGTGCGTTTGTGATTTTGTAGCGAAGTAAAGATAATGGAAAGTTCACGTAAGAGGTCTTTTGTATGGGATCATTTCCAGAAAGAGACCCCATCGAAGGTGCAGTGCATGATTTGCGACCGACATCTGTCTTATTGAAATAACACTTCGTCAATGCTTCGCCACTTGCGGTCAACGCATCCCGATACTACAGCAGCACCATCTAATACTGCTGTAACTCAAGCTGGACCATCTAAGCGAGGTATAATAGAACACCAATGCGTGCATAATGCTATTTATTAACTGTGTTAAATCAAGGTTCCAATCATCTTAAGGTAGCCCTAAAAACATAAAGGAGAATAACTCTAATTAGATATAGCCACTAATAATAAGAAGAATAACATCAATAAAAGCATGGCTATCTATCTGTGTGCTATTGAATATACATTTAATTTCCACAATGCTACAATGAGCAAGGGGAAGGTGAATAGTCTTTTAATATGGCCTATTTATTTTATTTTATTTTTTACAAATCATTAGAATTTATTGTTGCAATGTGCTCTCCTTTACCAGGCATGCAAGGGGAAATGGATGAGGCATTGGTCGAGATGATTGTGTTGGATTCCCAGCCATTTTCACTGGTTGAGGACATAGGCTTCAAGGCCTTTGTCAATAAGCTCAACCCAACCTACACCATTCCCACTAGAAAGGCCCTAAAGCTAATGGTGGAGAAAAGATATGATGAGGCCAAAGAAAAGGCTCTGGCTGAGGTGCAGGATGCAGAATATGTGAGCCTGACAGCAGATATGTGGACCTCCATAAATATGGACTCCTATCTTGGGGTAACCTGCCATTACATAACTAAGGAGACAAAACTGGCTACAGTTCTTCTTGGAGTAACCAGGTTTCCCCAGAGCCATACAGCTGTTCACATAAAGGAGGCCCAGAATGTGCTGATGGAGAGCTGGGGCATCAGTATGGAGAAGATACATTGTCTCGTAACAGATAATGCTGCCAACATGCTGGCAAGCGCTCAGCTTCTGAGGGTGCGTCACATTCGCTGCTTTGCACATACCCTGAATCTGGTTGTGAAAAAGGCTTTGGACCAGACACCTGAGCTCCAAGACATTCGACTGAGGGCCAAGAGTGTTGTCACACTGTTTAGGACGAGCTGCAAAGCAAAGGAGAAGTTGTGCGTGGTTCAAGAAATGATGGGTAAGCCACAAATGAAACTTCTTCAAGAAGTGGAAACCAGGTGGAACAGCACTTATGACATGCTTCAACGTTTATATGATCAGCGTGAAGCTGTTGGTGCTGCCCTGGCCAACCTAAACACTGTTTTTTGTGTTTCCCCACTCAGCAGCAGTGATTATGAGAAAATAATTCAGTGTCTTGGAGTTCTTGCACCTTTCAAATATGCAACAGCCGAGATGTCTGAAGAAAAGAGGATATCTGCATCCAAGCTCATCCCCATTGTCCGGATGATCCAGCACAAAGTGTCTGAGAAAACGAAGCTAATGACACACGAATCATCTAGGCAACTTGGTAAGCTATAGTGGCATTCACTTCAGGAGTATTAATGAACATTATAACATTATCATTGTCTCCTTATGAACTTTTATGGCTTTTAGTTGTACATCTTCAACAAGAACTTCATGCCAGATGCAGTGGTATCGAGACTGTCAGGGTGTTGGCTATGGCGGCTCTTCTGGACCCGCGATTCAAGGTCCTTGGGTTCGGCAATGCCAGCCTTATGAAGGACGCAGAGAAAAACTTAACAGCAGAGTGTGCCTCTCTGATCCGCAGCTCCACAGACCGTCTACTAACAACTCAAGGTAGGTAACTTAAGTATAAATGATTTTCTGACTGAATGCATGTTTTGTTCCCTGCTAAATAATATGTGCACTATTGAGAAAAACAAAAAAAATGTGTTGAATGACTAAATGTAACTATATCTTTAGATAATCCAGCAGCTCAAGCCACAGTGTCTTCAGCTCCGACAGACGATGAGAACCTGTGGGACCTGCTGGACATTCGGGTCAGTGAGGCACAGAGGGTACAAAGTGCCACAGCTGATGCCACTGTGGAAGTGAAACGATACCTCAGTGATGCGTACCTTCCAAGAACTGAAAATCCCCTTCTGTACTGGGAGAAGCATGTGGCTGTATATCCCCATTTGTACAGTCTGGCAAAAAAGTATTTATCACTGCCAGCTACATCCGTGCCTTGTGAATATTCTCTAAGGCTGGTGAGGTTATAATTAGAAGGAGAAGCCGACTAAAACCCAGCACAGCTGAACAAATCTTGTTTTTAAACAAGAATCTGTAATAAAAAATATTGAACATATTGTGTGTTGTGTTGTGTATTTTATCCAAACACTAACTCTCAAACAAAATGAATAAAATGCCATCCCAAACACAATTCCTTCTTTAATGATGCGGAAGTACAAAAGCACAGAAAACAGAAGTACAAAAGCACAGTCATGTTCATGAAACACAAAACACTTTTTTATTTCACTTCAATAATGATAATCGTCATCTCCTTATCATTATGATATTTTTTAATTGTACACTTTTTATGCATAGACTCAGAGAGGGCTTTGAGAATACATGGCAATAGTATTCATATTTTAAAACTAAATATTACAGTCAGGTAGGCTATGTTTCACTAATTTCTATTTATCACTGCTGTGAAAAGTAATGACAGGTATATTTTATGACCAGGAGATGTCACTAGAGAGGCGGGTGTCAAATGCTTCATGATACCGACACTTTGACCAAAGCAATTGCTTCAACTGTGTCATTGCTTCGGAAAGCTTCGCTCTGCCCATCACTACAAAAAGGGATGAAGCCAAAATTACCTTAACAAAAAGGAAGAAAACAAGGAAAATGTATAAGAAATGAGCACAGTACTGAGACTTCACACACGTCCAACACCAGTATCAACCAGCAACAACCTGAAACTGATATTGGTTGGGATTCTAAATACATGGATTGTGGAACATACCATTTAGTAAATCAACATTCATGAATTAAGCTGTTTTGTTAACCCGCCCTAATTGGCATTTGGCAATAGGCTAGTACATTCCTTACGGCGGAAAATCGGACAAATGCGAGACAGGAAGCGCCCGCGTCTCCTTAGGTCATGCGCACTGGAATGAATGGAGTGGAACAGCAATGAAGCAGGACAGACACGGACTGGAGCACACACGCGGTAATCTCGTAAAGAAAACACAGACTCTAACTTGTATAACGTGCGTATTTATTTGATCAAACTAGACGCACAAACAAATACGCAAGTAGCACACAAATAAGTGGCCACGGTATGTAGGCTATACGCACTGCGTTTTGATTAATGTAGTATTTTAGCTACAGTTCGTGCTTTCCTATCCGCGTATCGGCGGCTTGTCCAATGCCGTGATGGAATGATTGTTTGAAATCTGCGTTAGTGTTTGTAAAAAAAAAATATATATATATATATTTCTTTAGTTTGCTTATTTATCTATGTTAAGGAAGTTAAAACCATAGCTGTTATATCAACAATTGTGTCTCCTGCTAAAAGTCCCACGAGAAGGTAAAGTGTCCAGGTAGCCATCTCTGCAAGAGAGACACAATGTGCGATAATTCCGTAAACGGGGCCTGTTGATTATGATAATGTGACGGCTACACACCATGCTGCCGTGGCCTATGATAAACGTTTCACTAAGCTCAGAGTTATTGCTCTTAATTTAACGTGTTGTCTGCACACTTTTCATAAATATTTAAGTCATCGTTGATGCACAGGACTGTCAGGAGTCGTTGCCATCATCAAATCTTTTATTTTTGATCAACGTCACATTTGTGCTCAGATAGGCCTGTTTTCTGCTCCACAATCCATTAAAATACGAAAATTACCTAAACAAGAAATGTTTTCATGATAAAAAGTAACGAAAATACAGTAAACTGTAGACTTGCAAATGTCTTATATTTTGTTTTATTTTATACTGTAGATTTATTATCTTATGATGTCTATCACAAATACTTTTAGTACTATATTCAATATACACTACTCACAAAAAGTTAGGGATATTCGGCTTTCGGGTGAAATTTCAGGATGAACCTAAAATGCACTATAACCTTTACAGGTGAAATTAATTTGACCTTCTCTAAACTTTTGAATGCACATGTCCAACTATTCAATGTTCCAGTACTTTTTGCACAACTTGCTGTTCTCTAACAAGGAGCTGAACGGCAAAATTCACAACAGGTGTTTGATCCATGAATCGACCAATACATTTCCTGGTTCAATTAGAATTGGTATTTAAACAGTCATCTTCATCATGCTCTTCACATTTTGACATCATGAGACCAAGACGACACCTAACAATTGATCAACAGTACCTCGCCATTGCGAGGCTTCAAACAGGATGTTCTCAGAGGGAAGTGGCCACTGAGCTTAGAGTGTCACAGAGTGTCATCAGCAGGTTGCAACAGAGATACAGAGAGACTGGAAGAGTCACAGAAAGGCATAGAAGTGGACGTCCTTTGGCCACATCCCACACTGATGACCGCTTCATTGTGAACAGTGCCCTGCGGAACCGGATGATGAATGCCACTCAACTCCAGGCACATTTAAGGGAGGTGAGAGGCACCCAAGTGTCACGTCAGACCATTCGAAACCGTTTACATTAGCGTGGTCTGCGTGCTAGACGACCTGCAAGGGTACCTGACCACACCACCAGGCACAGGCGTCATCGTCTTGCATGGGCCAGGGAGCATTTACGCTGGACGAGGGACCAGTGGGCCTCAGTGCTGTTCTCTGATGAGTCGATTCACGTTGAGCAGAAATGATGGCTGCCAACGATGTTGGAGACGTCAAGGAGAGCGCTATGCATCAGCCACTGTTCTCACCAGACGACCCTTTGGTGGTGGCGGTGTTACAGTGTGGGCAGGTGTGTCTAGTCAATACAGAACTGCCCTACACTTTGTGAATGGTACAGTGACAAGCCCATACTACCTGAATAACATCATTAATCCAGTCATTGTGCCCCTGCATGAACAACACAGGCCTAATTTCATCTTCATGGACGACAATGCTCCAGCTCATCGAGGTCGCATCATTAGGGAAAGGCTGCTGGAGACTGGGGTACCTCAAATGGAGTGGCCTGCACTTTCTCCAGACCTGAATCCCATAGAAAACCTATGGGATCAGCTGACTCACCGTGTAGAGGCTCGTAACTCTGTACCCCAGAACCTCAATGACCTGAGGGCCACCCTTCAAGAAGAGTGGGATGCCATGCCTCAGCAGACAATAAGTCGACTTGTGAACAGCATGAGACGTCGTTGTCAAGCTGTAATTGATGCTCAAGGGCACATGACAAGTTATTGAGACATTGACATTTTTGTTGTGGTATACCCACCACTGTTGTTGGCTTTTGTTTCAATAAATTGTTTGAGATGAGGAAATCACCATTGCATGCTTCTACTTAAATGCCCTACTTTCATGATACGTATAATATCACTGTAGCGTGAACTTACATTTTCCATAAATTTCACCCGAAAGCCAAATATCCCTAACTTTTTGTGAGTAGTGTATATTTTGCATTGATTTTCCTGGAAATGTCACATATACCTTTTTTAGATAGTTTGTATAATTATTGTAATTTAATAATTTAATGATGTGTTCCCAGTGCACATTATCTTGACATTTTCTTTCGCCTTCCTGAAATATGTAATAAACATTACTGATATAGTATTCAGTTGTTAATATACAAATGTATTCAATACTGAATATGTTGAGCTGTAGCAACATAACAAGCAAACGTAGTTCTTAGCTGTGGACACACCACATCCTAGTTCTGTTTGCATTTGTGCATGTGCAGTGCTGTAAAGAAGGCCATTTTTATGCTATTTTGGCTATATTTGTGAGCTGGCTGTGCGGGATAATTTTAAGATCTCCTGTCGATATCTCGTCTGCCATCCTCCACAGCCTCGCTATGCGTGTGTAGTGGGTTATACTATTCAAATTTGAATTAAAGCAAAAGTGTCAGTTGGTCTGTTGTCAGTTAGTAAAGACAGCCTACCAACAAGGTCTGAAAGAGGCCAGCTATAGTTGAGGTGATACTAGTTGTATGTGTGTTAATATTTAGTTATGTTTTATACATCTGTCTAACTGTATTTTTCTGTTCTGAGGCTGCATATAGAGGCTGGTCTGTGCCTAGTGGTGTATAACTGCCATCATGAGAGATAAAATTGGCATTTTACTGCGAGTACTTAGTAATAAATATCCTCAATTGTCAGCCAAGGCCACTGTCTGTATTCACACCCCCAGGTGCCCGAGGATTGAATCCTCCTGTAGAAATCATTATTATTATTATTACTATTATTATTAAAAGTTTTTTTAACCAGGCAGGTTATTTACAAGGATGGCCTGAGAAGAGACAAGCCTCTTGCGCGGGAGGGGGAGGGTTCTGAGGATAGGCAGATATAATAAGTTGCCATAAATATATCTTGAGCATAACCACACCAGGGTTCCTCAATTTCAAAACTTTAAAAAAACAAAAATAAAACAAAAATAATAATAATTTAAACTCCTTTTTACCCTCTTTCACATGTCATGTGTTGTCTCATGTTTTGTGTTTGCTGGTTTTTGTCAGCCAATAATCTTGACTGATTAAGCTTGATGAAAACGCGTTTCAGTTCTAAAATAATTTGTGCTTTCACGACTGTTCACCACACATTCAGCACTTATGATCCCAAGGTTTTCAGCTGTTAGTCTGTAATTGAATTAATTACAACAACGAAGGAATCTTTTTTTTAAATTCTTTTATTTATTTTCAAATTGCACACGCCAAAAAAATTAAGAATTAATTGATCTGAATAAAAGTCCCTGGATGTGAATATGGAATATCGCACATTGGCTAATTGTTCTAATTAAGAAAAATTTACAGGGCATTACTATTCAGCAGTTGAAAATGAATGGAAACCAGGAAACACAGTGGGTCCCCATGTAGGGAAACACAGTGGGTGCCCATGCAGGGAAACACAGTGGGTCCCCATGCAGGGAAACACAGTGGGTCCCCATGTAGGGAAACACAGTGGGTCCCCATGTAGGGAAACACAGTGGGTCCCCATGTAGGGAAGCACAGTGGGTCCCCATGCAGGGAAACACAGTGGGTCCCCATGCAGGGAAACACAGTGGGTCCCCATGCAGGGAAACACAGTGGGTCCCCATGCAGGGAAACACAGTGGGTCCCCATGCAGGGAAACACAGTGGGTCCCCATGCAGGGAAACACAGTGGGTCCCCATGCAGGATCAAGTTTAAATATCCGCATTGTCGAGGTATGAGGTACGGCATCATGTCCTCATTTAGCCCGACGGCAAATCTGCCATCCCAATGAAAAGCCCCCCGTCTCTCTCCCGCTTTTTTGAAGTTCCCAACGTCAAGGTCACCTGAGCAGCCTGCACCTGGACCTGGACCTGAGCCACAGGCTCCTCAGTGACCGCTGTGAGTCATCCAGCAAACGCATACCGCCACCAGCGACCCGCCAACCCCCCCCCCCCCCCGCTCGTCATTGCTCCACTGGCTTAGTGGGCTGCACAAGGGGTTCTCCATTTATGTGTGTGTGTGTGTGTGTGTGTGTGCGCATATGTGTGGGTGTGTGTGTGTGTGCGCATATGTGTGGGTGTGTGTGTGTGTGTGTGTGTGTGTGTGTGTGTGTGTGTGTGTGTGTGTGTGTGTGTGTGTGTGTGTGTGTGTGTGTGTGTGAGAGGCAGGGAGGGAGGGAGGGCGTGTACATGTACAGTGACTTCCATAGTGAAAGCACACAGGAAAACGTTATGGATTTGCACCTTCTACCTTATCGCATATAGAGAGGGAGAGGTAATGATTTATATATATTTTTTAAACTCCCAAGGACTGGTCTGAAATGCCATTCACGAGTGAACAATCGCATATACTGAGAGTATCGTGATGTAACGTTCATTATACTTCCTAATATCCCATTAAGAGCCATTAAAATGCATGTCGCCAAGAAAGACCGTATTAAAATGCATTCTGAAATATATTGTTCGAAGTCCTGCATACAATCTACACATAACCTCTGGCAACTTATGATGTGCAATTTTTTCCTGTATGGCTGTTAAAGTGCAATGAAGCAAGGGGGCTGAATACTTTTTAATTGATTGTTTTCTGTTTTATATTTGAAAATAATTTGGAACAAATTGTACATTTTATTTTCACGTTAGCATTGTAGAGTTGTTTGTGTTGAATACTAGCAAAAATCTATTTTTATCAAAAGTTCATACGTAACAAAATATGTAAAATATTTTGCATACTATTATATATTGAATAGTTTTTCAACCCCCTGTATGTAAGCAGTGTACTTTACCTTTGTTAAAAAAGGTCCATGTCACTCTTGGAATACAACAGCCCCTGTCTGAAAGCTCCACTTCCATCCCAAACTCAATCAGGCCTCTCTAACGTGCATTATTCATGGTTCAGTTGGAGAGCTCAGGAAGGATAGTCATATTTAGCCCCTGGAAATGTTGGTTTTTGGATCATGCACCGCACATTTTGGCATTTAAACTTGGTCTGGACTACTGTACCACCTTGCGGTCTGGCTTTTGGCCATCAGGCCACTGCCAGTGGTCCAGAATACTGCTGCCCGCCTCACCTTCAACCTGACAAATGCCACCTCTTTTAACACCCTTCACTGGCTTCCGGTGGCTGTCCGCATTCAATTCAAATCTCTTTGCACCAGTGTACCAAGCTGAAAATGGTACTTCCCCTTTCTATCTTCAGACAACGATTACACCATGCGCTTCCAACCCCTCTGTTCAGCATCCTCTCGCCAGCTGGCTGTCCCAACTCTTCCGGGTTCTGGCAGCCGCTCCTCCTGGCCTCCAGCTCTTTTCCCCCCCTTTCATCCCCCGATGGAGGAATGACCTTCCCACTGTGGCCGTCTCCTGCAAACGTCTAAAAACTAGCCTTTTCAAATTCCAACTCAACGTTCATGTGACAGAAAACCTTATCACCCTTTAATTCACAGGGCTTGAGGCAGACCTTGAGCATGACACCTGTGATTATAACTCTCTGGGTCTTGTGGAGTTGACTTTCCAAGTGAAACGCTCTTTTATAAGCAACTTTGGGTTGAAGCACCTGCAAAATGACTAAATTGTGAATCGATACACTAAACTTAACTCACGACTTTTGACTTTGCCTAAAAAATGTATTTAAAAAAAAAAAAAAATTCAATTGTATTAGGGAGTGCCTTGGGGTACAAATGGGTCTGTTCATAGAATATGTTTTGACTAAAACCTAGAAACAGAATAGGTCAAAGGCATCCTTTTCGATTCTAGTTTCAAATTATTCAGACATCTTTTTGGCGCATCTTTGTGGCTGCTTGGTGTGCTAGTTCCCACCATCTAGAGGTTTGTCCTCAGCAAATTTCAGGTTGGAATTCTTCAATTAATAGTTCTCTGCATAGTTGTCTACCTGCTCAGAGCTTACTGTAGAGTACAGTTCAGACCATAGATATAGAACCATAGATGTGACATATGTCATAGTTAGTGGCACAATTTTTGAGACCATACCCAGATAAGATGGTGGCCAGTAACCATGGTTTTATATCTATGAGCCAATCATCAGCTATCTGGCTTCTGAGACCCGATTATGACATCACAGTGGATTAGAGAGGGGATGTCCTATTATAGCTGTACCCAGGTAAGATGGCTGCCAAATTGTTCCATTTCAGAATTAAGAAAGAAATTACTATTACTTTACATGATATGTCATGTCTATGGTTTTGTATTATGGTTCAGACGTCCTGCATCACACGGCATAAATGGCGCATTTGCGTCTTTGCTTTCTCCCATTTTGGGATTCTCAGCCTCATTTAAGCATTCTTACCCCTCCGAAAAAAAACGATCATCCGCTGCTTCTTTTCAATCCGTTTTCTATACCAGTCAAACTTCCACAGACATGAGGTCAGAGGAGTATATTGTATATTGCGCAGGCATTTGCTACACTGACATTAGGAAACAAAGATATGCTCTAATGCAGGGGTTCTCGAAGTGTGGCCCGGGGGCCAATAGTGGCCCTCGAAAACATTTGTCCACGTGAAAGGAAATACTTAATTTATATTATAAATCACTAAAGATCCATTTTAATACAGTCCTGTCCCTTTAAATGTTTTACCAGCGGCACGGCGACTGGCTCCTAGCAACTTAAGCGGGCTTTACACTGTTAGCTAGTTATCAATAAGGTTTGATAGAAGTTGGACTTCTACAGTATCTTATCTTCATTAATATTTACAGTATAATTGCTAGCTAGCTTAGTAGCCTTAGTAGCCTATTTGACCAGTGTTGATATTTTTGTGAAAGCTAAAGTTAGTTGGTTTTGGACTTAATTTAGATTTCATGAGTGTATTTTTTTTTCTTGTGCGGCCCTCCATCCAATGCAGGCTCCCTTAATTGGCCCTCAGTCACCAAAACTTTAAGATCCCCTGCTCTAATGGAACGCAATGTGAGTGATTGCAAGTGACTTCAACTTTTTTTCCATAGGCTCAGAATTTGAGAATTATCCCTTGGGAAAGGACTTGGCTTGATTTGCAAAAGAAGAGTTCACATGCCCAAGAAACCCTTTGCCTGGACATTAACGTGTAGCCTATACATCGACACCAGACATGTTCCGTGTGTAAAAACAAACAGCCATTTTGAATGAAATCTTTGTTTTGTGAACTATCAAAAGTATAAAATGCGCATGTGAAGATTAACTTGTCGCAGGTAAATCGGAGAAGCACAAACTGAAGTTCATGAAAGGGGCTCCTCCACATTTTGAGATGCCTGTAAATTTAATCGATGCAACGTTTTGCTCGCATAGACCTACGCCAGTTCACAGCTGGCACCTGTCAATCATTCCAAGACTCATAAGTACAGTAGGACCATGGCTTCTGGCCCTGAAACTGCTGTGGAGACCCCAAGCAAACACCTGGATGTCTCTGAGGCACACCTGTGCCCACAGGAGCCTTTATCCGGGCCAACTACCTGCCCTCTCTCCCTCATTCAAACTCCTGATTCACCCAGCTCTTACCTGGTACAATGCTACAGCAGTCTTAACAAGTGTTTTTAGTCTTGTAATGAGACTTTTTTTCCCCTCAAGTGGAGAATATTAGCTTTTAGTTTTAAGTACATTTTTGCTTGACAAGTGAAATTCTTACCTCACTGGCAAATCTTAGAAATAAGTCTAAATATAAGAGTGAAATGCTTGTTACGATTGACTTATTTTTAGTTTTTTTTGCAGTGTTTTGATTGTGTTTTTCATCATGGATGCAAAAATACGAAGTTTCCTACTTTAGGGGTGTGCGCATCAAACAATTGCATGGGCACTTTGGATACTGTGGAACTGCAGTTAGGATGCCTAATTTTAAGTCTGTGCGCATAAAAATAGGCACATTGTTTTCTATTGTAACTATTTTCTGCCGCGGGAATACACTACAGGCAGCATTGCATTGTGGGGATTGTGTTGACGTACTTTTGTCCCCCTGGACAGATCTAAATGCATTGTTCCTTGGTCTTCAGTTATGGGTGGTCTGCAAAAGCGCAGTTGGGCAAACCATCCCATCCCTCCCTGTGGAGCTGCTGGCCACAGTCAGTACTGGCACAGCTCAGATTGGACACCAGACCACGAGACCCAACCCATGTGCAGTGGCTTAAAAGGATAGAACACCCAGCATTCGCAAGGACTACATTTATATACAATGATTCATAAGCAGGTTCATACAGCTGGTTGGCAGTGTTGCATCATGGGTAGGGAACTGGGCTTGCCACTCAAAGGTTGCAGGTTTGATTCCCAGGTAGGGCGCTGCCGCTGTACCCTTAAGCAAGGTATTTATCTTGCATAAATGAATGCTCTGGTGAGAAAAAAAAAAAAAGACAAAAGTTTCCCTGGATGGCACTGTTTTAATTTCTGACTCACATTGTGTGTTTAAATACTTAAACATCACAGAAATATTATGTGAAAATAAATCTCTACAGATATATTACTACGTGTATATTGATAGATTAACGACGTGCTTCGTTAATAGGCAGAAATGTATAACCGGCTGAGTTTTAACAGATGAAATAGCCCCTTAAAGTGTCACTTGTATTTTGTGCTCTCTGGTTGACACCGGCTATTTGTAATATAGACATTTGTAATTGGAGAGCTCTGGCATGTCTTCTGTTGGACTGCTGCCTGCAAACTGTCCCACTTCGTCGGTGAGAAACTATTCATCTGGCTCCTGGCCAGGTGTCACATCCTTGAAACTTTGTTGAGTTTTATGAGATTCTATTTTCTGGAGAGTAAATCTCAACGAAGAAGAGCTAACCGTATGAGAGAGCATTGTCCAATAATTTGTGTTTGCCTGTGCTGTAAATCTATTTAAAGGTGGTTAGAAATGTTGTGATTCAATTTCTTTTTTTCCACTACAGGTCAGTGAGATTATAAAATGAGAGAGCAGTGGATGCGGCCTACCTGTCTTAACAAGTGTTTTAGTCTTGTAATGAGTTTTAAAATAATTTTTTCCCCTCAAGTATAGAGAATATTAGCTTTTAGTTTTAAGTTTAAGTTTTGCTTGACAAGTGAAATTCTTACCCCATTGGCAAATCTTAGAAATAAGTCTAAATATAAGAGAAAAATGCTTGTTACGATTGACTTATCTTTTGCTTTTTTGCAGTGTTTTGATTGTGTTTTTCATCATGGATGCAAAAATACAAAGTTTCCTACTTTACGGGTGTGCGCATCGAACAATTGCATGGGCACTTTGGATAGAAGAGCTAACCGTACGAGAGAGCTTTGCCCAAGAATTTGTGTTTGCCTGTGCTGTGAATCTATTTAAAGGTGGTTAGAAATGTTGTGGTTCAATTTATTTTTTCACGACAGCTCAGTGAGATTATAAAACGAGAGAGCAGTGGATGCGGCCTACCTGGGAATATTGAAGCCTGCCAGAAAGGTGGCCTGGAATTCCTCAATCAGTCTTCCGTCCTCAAAGACCCTTCTGGAGACGGATTCCATGTCAGGTGCTAAACTCCATTCTTGCCGGATCCTTTTCCTGGTTATTGATGTTTATAGCAGGCTTGTAGCACTCACCTTTGGTGAATATTCATGACCTGAATTTACATGTAACTGCGTGTTTTTTGTTGTCTTTTAAGAACATTCAATATGAGGTGGAGTGCAGCTTACAGTATATATTTACATCAAACAGCTATGTTTTATTCAAGAATATTTATTTAAATGGTATTTTATTAAATAAAATAGTGGTC
The DNA here is from genome assembly GCA_029718625.1 of Synaphobranchus kaupii. Lineage (NCBI taxonomy): Eukaryota > Metazoa > Chordata > Actinopteri > Anguilliformes > Synaphobranchidae > Synaphobranchus > Synaphobranchus kaupii. Next base: position 112,260,663 of record CM056380.1, read on the forward strand.
TGAGTAGAGGAAATGTGGGCTTTACAGATAAACTAGATTTACAGTTTTAGAGTGGAAATAAATGGAACAGGCAAAAAAATTTTTATAGAAAAAATGTTTGCAAACACTGACAGTAGAACAAGCAGTGAGATGTGATCACTATAGGTTTTATCTGAGACAGAAGTCCAGCATTCTAATGTTATACATAGTCACATGTAGGAAGGAAAACATAAAATAAGCTATAAAAAAAAAATATATATAATCTTATTATTGAGAAAAGCAGAAGCATTTCCCTCTGTCCCTAATGGCATAGAGTTAAGCTGCAACAGATGTGCAAGCTTCCTGATATCAGCCATTTACAACTGAAACCCTGGAACTCAGGCACATCCTGGTACTCTGCCCTAATGAGGGGTTGGGTGGATTTGCACAATCCGGATGAACAGTTTCATGCCATTATTTTTCCCGTTGTTCTGTTTGTCAGATAAGTAAGGGACTAATGTATTCATACCTTTTTAATGTCCTGCAGTGCTCTCATCTTACAAATCGGTTTTTAAAACTGCCCTTTTAACTTTCCTCAATCTAAAGTGTAATGCAGAGAAATGTGTTTGCAGAGATATGCATTTTGGATTATATTTATTTTTCTGTGTTTTAAAAAAAAATCTTTTATTTGTGTATCAAACACATCTGATGGCCTGCAAAGGTATACCTTGCAAAATGAGATTAATTTTAAACAGCGCTTGAACAACAATGTTCTACTGGCTGACACTATTGAAGTGCTGCAGTCTAAGAACAGTTTGTATATTATCCATTGATATAGTAGGTATATATCAGTATATTATGCCATTTACAGTCCTGTCCAGACCTGGAAACCGCAGCATTCTGCTTATAAGTCCACTTTCCTAACCTGTATTCTACTAAGCCACACCCTATTACCTTAAAAATCTCTTTAAAAATTTTTTTTTTTTAAATTCAATAACAAATAAAACTGCCTTGTAGAGGATTATCTCTGAGGGGAGGCAAAATGTCCTATTTCATGGTACTTTGTCAGTGGTTTTAGGAAAATGGCTGCTAATTAGGACCCCATTTTTTTCCTTAAGGCTTGTATATTAATGCTGGAATAGCAGTGACAGCTCCAGAGTGGGGTCATAGACAGGCCACTGAGTGGTTCCAGGCGGTTTGTAGCATTAGCAGTTTGTTTCTCCAAAACTCTTACAGATTAATTTATGAATTCAGTGTTGGTAGCACTACCGGAGGTGTCATAAACATCACACAATGCCTCCCTGTAGCCAGTCATGACGACATATGACAAATGTTATAACACTTACCAAATGTGTGTTTCGAATTTTACAAAAACATATTAACAATTGCACAGTCAAAATTATCAGGACATACATTATGAATTTCTTTGGGCATTCATTCATAAGCTGCAGTGCACTGTCATAGCTAGTTATGACAGTTGTTAAATCATGCTTATGATGGCTTATTGGCCTCGTGGCCTAGTTCAAGTAGTGTTACTACAACAAAATGCCTGTTTCTGCTATAATTATGGAAGGATAATGAAGATAAAGGTGATTTATTGAGCACTTAACCGTGACTCAGGACTCTTGGAAAAACAAAGCGCAGGCATCACCGAGTGACACCTAATTGAAAGAGCCGGGGTTCAATCAGCGTGACATTGACGGCGATTTTCTGTGGCACCACGCCGGTTGACGGGAGACGACGCGCGCTGGAGCCGCCGGGGGAGAGGCGACGCATTAAAGCCGATCCCGCTGTGCGGCCTGTCAGAGCTCAAGGCCCGCGAACAATGGAGGAACCAGAAGGCTAACGGACCCAGTGGACGGCAGCGCGACAGAAGACTGCCGCTCGTGGCAATTAACGGATTAATAATATATGGCGGTTAGGGGATAAGCGATTCTCAGATGAGTCCGATGGAGGGCACGCGACTCGAATACCTCGGTATAGTGAACTCCACATTTCCTTTTCTCCAGTCAGTCGACAGGCAGAGCTCATATCTGCCTATAAACCTGTCATTTGAAAGGCACCTGTGCATGTGTGGGTAGTCTCTTGTATAACGTAGGTACATACATCCTTATCACCCTATATTGTTTGCTGGCCTTTTGCCTGTTACCAGATTAACTGCTTTCTGATGTCATATATTGCGTTTATTGGAGTAGACGCGTTTTAGGCCTACATCAGATTATGGTCTATATAATGCATGGTGTTTAGTCATAATGTTTTCATAAACTTCAATTATGGAAGCTGATGGTTATGTCAATACATTGTGCAGAATACCTCCCCGCAATCTCTATACTGCATGTCATATTAAAATTTTGCCCACAATCTCATTTTTGCTGCCTGTGTCAACCGTCCCAACCTATGTAGACACCTTAATTGGTCAAAATTTTAAGTGACCTAATTTGATATTGTGCACATTGTACAAGTAGATGGCGTGTAAATAGAGGCTTGCGGCTATGATTTGCAATGGGGTTAAGCTCATTTTAGGAGCTCAGTAGTGAGAGTAATCAGTGTATTTCCTATTGGTATGTGTGCTATTAAATAATCCAAAACTGAGCATTAAGTTGGCATTGAAAACACGTTTGGATGCCTCATATCACCCGCCCCTACTATCCTATCACCCGCCCCTACTATCATATCACCCGCCCCTACTATCATATCACCCTCCCCTACTATCCTATCACCCGCCCCTACTATCATATCACCCGCCCCTACTGTCATATCACCCGCCCCTACTATCCTATCACCCGCCCCTACTATCATATCACCCGCCCCTACTATCCTATCACCCGCCCCTACTATCCTATCACCCGCCCCTACTATCATATCACCCGCCCCTACTGTCATATCACCCGCCCCTACTGTCATATCACCCGCCCCTACTGTCATATCACCCGCCCCTACTGTCATATCACCCGCCCCTACTGTCATATCACCCGCCCCTACTGTCATATCACCCGCCCCTACTGTCATATCACCCGCCCCTACTGTCATATCACCCGCCCCTACTGTCATATCACCCGCCCCTACTGTCATATCACCCGCCCCTACTGTCATATCACCCGCCCCTACTGTCATATCACCCGCCCCTACTGTCATATCACCCGCCCCTACTGTCATATCACCCGCCCCTACTGTCATATCACCCGCCCCTACTGTCATATCACCCGCCCCTACTGTCATATCACCCGCCCCTACTGTCATATCACCCGCCCCTACTGTCATATCACCCGCCCCTACTGTCATATCACCCGCCCCTACTGTCATATCACCCGCCCCTACTGTCATATCACCCGCCCCTACTGTCATATCACCCGCCCCTACTGTCATATCACCCGCCCCTACTGTCATATCACCCGCCCCTACTGTCATATCACCCGCCCCTACTGTCATATCACCCGCCCCTACTGTCATATCACCCGCCCCTACTGTCATATCACCCGCCCCTACTGTCATATCACCCGCCCCTACTGTCATATCACCCGCCCCTACTGTCATATCACCCGCCCCTACTGTCATATCACCCGCCCCTACTGTCATATCACCCGCCCCTACTGTCATATCACCCGCCCCTACTGTCATATCACCCGCCCCTACTGTCATATCACCCGCCCCTACTGTCATATCACCCGCCCCTACTGTCATATCACCCGCCCCTACTGTCATATCACCCGCCCCTACTGTCATATCACCCGCCCCTACTGTCATATCACCCGCCCCTACTGTCATATCACCCGCCCCCTACTGTCATATCACCCGCCCCTACTGTCATATCACCCGCCCCTACTGTCATATCACCCGCCCCTACTGTCATATCACCCCGCCCCTACTGTCATATCACCCGCCCCTACTGTCATATCACCCGCCCCTACTGTCATATCACCCGCCCCTACTGTCATATCACCCGCCCCTACTGTCATATCACCCGCCCCTACTGTCATATCACCCGCCCCTACTGTCATATCACCCGCCCCTACTGTCATATCACCCGCCCCTACTGTCATATCACCCGCCCCTACTGTCATATCACCCGCCCCTACTGTCATATCACCCGCCCCTACTGTCATATCACCCGCCCCTACTGTCATATCACCCGCCCCCTACTGTCATATCACCCGCCCCTACTGTCATATCACCCGCCCCTACTGTCATATCACCCGCCCCTACTGTCATATCACCCGCCCCTACTGTCATATCACCCGCCCCTACTGTCATATCACCCGCCCCTACTGTCATATCACCCGCCCCTACTGTCATATCACCCGCCCCTACTGTCATATCACCCGCCCCTACTGTCATATCACCCGCCCCTACTGTCATATCACCCGCCCCTACTGTCATATCACCCGCCCCTACTGTCATATCACCCGCCCCTACTGTCATATCACCCGCCCCTACTGTCATATCACCCGCCCCTACTGTCATATCACCCGCCCCTACTGTCATATCACCCGCCCCTACTGTCATATCACCCGCCCCTACTGTCATATCACCCGCCCCTACTGTCATATCACCCGCCCCTACTGTCATATCACCCGCCCCTACTGTCATATCACCCCGCCCCTACTGTCATATCACCCGCCCCTACTGTCATATCACCCGCCCCTACTGTCATATCACCCGCCCCTACTGTCATATCACCCGCCCCTACTGTCATATCACCCGCCCCTACTGTCCTATCACCGGCCCCTACTGTCCTATCACCGGCCCCTACTGTCCTATCACCCGCCCCTACTGTCCTATCACCCGCCCCTACTGTCATATCACCCGCCCCTACTGTCATATCACCCGCCCCTACTGTCATATCACCCGCCCCTACTGTCATATCACCCGCCCCTACTGTCATATCACCCGCCCCTACTGTCATATCACCCGCCCCTACTGTCATATCACCCGCCCCTACTGTCATATCACCCGCCCCTACTGTCATATCACCCGCCCCTACTGTCATATCACCCGCCCCTACTGTCATATCACCCGCCCCTACTGTCATATCACCCGCCCCTACTGTCATATCACCCGCCCCTACTGTCATATCACCCGCCCCTACTGTCATATCACCCGCCCCTACTGTCATATCACCCGCCCCTACTGTCATATCACCCGCCCCTACTGTCATATCACCCGCCCCTACTGTCATATCACCCGCCCCTACTGCCATATCACCCGCCCCTACTGCCATATCACCCGCCCCTACTGCCATATCACCCGCCCCTACTGCCATATCACCCGCCCCTACTGCCATATCACCCGCCCCTACTGCCATATCACCCGCCCCTACTGCCATATCACCCGCCCCTACTGCCATATCACCCGCCCCTACTGCCATATCACCCGCCCCTACTGCCATATCACCCGCCCCTACTGCCATATCACCCGCCCCTACTGCCATATCACCCGCCCCTACTGCCATATCACCCGCCCCTACTGCCATATCACCCGCCCCTACTGCCATATCACCCGCCCCTACTGCCATATCACCCGCCCCTACTGCCATATCACCCGCCCCTACTGCCATATCACCCGCCCCTACTGCCATATCACCCGCCCCTACTGCCATATCACCCGCCCCTACTGCCATATCACCCGCCCCTACTGCCATATCACCCGCCCCTACTGCCATATCACCCGCCCCTACTGCCATATCACCCGCCCCTACTGCCATATCACCCGCCCCTACTGCCATATCACCCGCCCCTACTGTCATATCACCCGCCCCTACTGTCATATCACCCGCCCCTACTGTCATATCACCCGCCCCTACTGTCATATCACCCGCCCCTACTGTCATATCACCCGCCCCTACTGTCATATCACCCGCCCCTACTGTCATATCACCCGCCCCTACTGTCATATCACCCGCCCCTACTGTCATATCACCCGCCCCTACTGTCATATCACCCGCCCCTACTGTCATATCACCCGCCCCTACTGTCATATCACCCGCCCCTACTGTCATATCACCCGCCCCTACTGTCATATCACCCGCCCCTACTGTCATATCACCCGCCCCTACTGTCATATCACCCCGCCCCTACTGTCATATCACCCGCCCCTACTGTCATATCACCCGCCCCTACTGTCATATCACCCGCCCCTACTGTCATATCACCCGCCCCTACTGTCATATCACCCGCCCCTACTGTCATATCACCCGCCCCTACTGTCATATCACCCGCCCCTACTGTCATATCACCCGCCCCTACTGTCATATCACCCGCCCCTACTGTCATATCACCCGCCCCTACTGTCATATCACCCGCCCCTACTGTCATATCACCCGCCCCTACTGTCATATCACCCGCCCCTACTGTCATATCACCCGCCCCTACTGTCATATCACCCGCCCCTACTGTCATATCACCCGCCCCTACTGTCATATCACCCGCCCCTACTGTCATATCACCCGCCCCTACTGTCATATCACCCGCCCCTACTGTCATATCACCCGCCCCTACTGTCATATCACCCGCCCCTACTGTCATATCACCCGCCCCTACTGTCATATCACCCGCCCCTACTGTCATATCACCCGCCCCTACTGTCATATCACCCGCCCCTACTGTCATATCACCCGCCCCTACTGTCATATCACCCGCCCCTACTGTCATATCACCCGCCCCTACTGTCATATCACCCGCCCCTACTGTCATATCACCCGCCCCTACTGTCATATCACCCGCCCCTACTGTCATATCACCCGCCCCTACTGTCATATCACCCGCCCCTACTGTCATATCACCCGCCCCTACTGTCATATCACCCGCCCCTACTGTCATATCACCCGCCCCTACTGTCATATCACCCGCCCCTACTGTCATATCACCCGCCCCTACTGTCATATCACCCGCCCCTACTGTCATATCACCCGCCCCTACTGTCATAATTTGAGGAGTGGAATTTCTAAGAAGATACAGTTGTACCTATGATCGCATCACACTGAAATGCACCGTTTCTTTTGTGCATTGTAATGCTAATGCAGTTGACAATAAATAGATTACATTTACTTTTACAACCTTTATTTTTTTTTATGAATAGGTAATTTTATAATCCCTGCTCAAGAAATTAAGGTGTTTTCACAAAAAATTATATCTGAATTCCGTTGACAGGCAAGAAAAATGTAACGTCAGAATCTATTTTGGTGTCATATAGGGTTGTGGTACAGTACTTTGCATATAGATAATAATTTTGCTCCAGCTACTTCAGACAATAATCCAAATGTAACTTATATTTTTCACCAAGGACTACAATGTGCATTGTATGTATACTACTGTACATACTGTTTACAAATATATTTCTGAAGTTATGAATGTGCTTAAATTAATAATGTGAAGGATGTCTGTGTAAATACATCAAGGGTTCTGAAACGTGGTCCTGGGGATCCATGCTGGTTTTCATTCCAGCCAGAATTGCGACGAGTCATTAGTTGTCTTCAATTAGACGTGTCTAATTTCTATTGAAGGATCGTTTACCCTCTTGAGGGCTAAACTACATCACAGACGTAGCTACACCCCCTGACTTTAACTCAATTATTCATTGTCTGGAATGTGCTCTATGGGAAATGATTCCTTTTATCAAGTGTTTACATTTTTGAATTATAGACTGTTGGATGGGAATCAGCTAGGTCCTAAAATGCAAAAGTGTGACTAACTTTGAGAATCCCTGCCATGCACTGTTCAATTGTAGCTCTTTGCCCTTTAAAATGAATCGGTTTATTTCTCATTCAGACATTGTATAAGGATTAACCTATAATCACTAGGCCAGATGCATATTTATAGGAGCCCGTCAAGAGGAAGTCTATAGAAAAACCATTTCCTGCATTAAAGGAAATGTAGCCTACTACTGAGCGACACGGAGGGTGATGTCATTGAGAGCCCAGCTGCTGGTTTTGTGTCCACGTGAGCTACAGCGTTGTACAGATGAATTAGTATTCTGGTTTGAATGGGAGTCGATGTGATTTTGTCACTGATTTTGCGCCCAAACTTAATGAGTCATGTTTTTTGAAATAGCTGATTAGTGATGACGAAGGTTGTCAAGGAAATATTCGGATGATAAGTCAATTCTGTGGAAAATATTTTTATATGACGCTACCCCCGGTTTACACGATTTGCAGTCCTTGGCATATTTAGGAAGTAGATTTGACTTTTTTTGGGGAAATTCCCTTACCTGATCAAAGTTACCTTGGAATTAATAACAATGATTTGTTAATCTGGCCACATCTTCTTACATGACCTTCAACCTTGCCAGCTTAGCTTTCAAACTAACTCTGACAGTCATTGTTTTCCTTGATGCCAGCTTTCTGCTTAACTATTCATGTAAATATTCATGTGCATGCAGTATGAAGGTTGTCCGGTCTCAACGCACGTCTTTTAAGTTCTCTCATGCACTGCAATACGCCTTAAACGTGTGAACAACTCTCTCCATTGGCTTCCATTATGGCTCGAGTGCCTTGCTGGTTCCTCCTCCACCTTTGTGAGTGGGGACAACTCTCTCCATTGGCTTCCATTTTGGCTCGAGTGCCTTGCTGGTTCCTCCTCCACCTTTGTGAGAGGGGACAACTCTCTCCATTGGCTTCCATTTTGGCTCGAGTGCCTTGCTGGTTCCTCCTCCACCTTTGTGTGTGGGGGCAACTCTTTCCGTCGCACGTAATGACCGTCAGCTTAGAGAGTTCTGATTGGTGGAGTGATGTCACAGAGTCAAAGACACTGGGTGGACTCGTATTGACCATCTCGAGGCTATCCCGCATCGTGTGGCGGGGCGAGGGAGGAGCTCGCCGCTGGAATCGAGTATAAACGGGCGCCCTAATCGGCAGCGTGCATCATAAAAGCAAATCAAAAGATCCAAAAAAACCAGCAAGGCTCATTTGGAACCGCTCTTTGGCGTTTGATGTCATTCACAAGTGCTTTGCCGACTTCGCCTATAGTTTCTAGCCGGCAGAGCGGCGACGCCCGGCGGCTTTTTTGCACGAAACGAGTGCAGACCACTCCTACTCAGGCATGGTCACCTAAAACATGGTCAGGCCTGTCACTGGCCCTCGATGACCTTCAGCTGACCTGTGACGCGGCTGGACTAGTGTCCCCTGTGTGAGTCATGCTCATGCTGAGTGGTGCAACACTTAGACTAAGCCTCGCCCCTGCCTGTTTTAGGGGCGCAGCCTCGCCCCTGTCTGTTTTAGGGGCGCAGCCTCGCTCCTGCCTGTTTTAGGGGCGCAGTCTCGCTCCTGCCTGTTTTAGGGGCGCAGCCTCGCTCCTGCCTGTTTTAGGGGCGCAGCCTCGCTCCTGTCTGTTTTAGGGGCGCAGCCTCGCCCCTGTCTGTTTTAGGGGCGCAGCCTCGCTCCTGCCTGTTTTAGGGGCGCAGCCTCGCTCCTGCCTGTTTTAGGGCGCAGCCTCGCTCCTGCCTGTTTTAGGGGCGCAGTCTCGCTCCTGCCTGTTTTAGGGCGCAGTCTCGCTCCTGCCTGTTTTAGGGGCGCAGCCTCGCTCCTGCCTGTTTTAGGGGCGCAGCCTAGCTCCTGCCTGTTTTAGCGGCACTGCCTCGCTCCTGCCTGTTTTAGGGGCGCAGCCTCCCTCTTGCCTGTTTTAGGGGCGCAGCCTCGCTCCTGCCTGTTTTAGGGCGCAGCCTCGCTCTTGCCTGTTTTAGGGGCGCAGCCTCGCTCCTGCCTGTTTTAGGGCGCAGTCTCGCTCCTGCCTGTTTTAGGGGCGCAGCCTCGCTCCTGCCTGTTTTAGGGGCGCAGTCTCGCTCCTGCCTGTTTTAGGGGCGCCGCCTCGCTCCTGCCTGTTTTACGGGCGCAGCCTCGCTCCTGCCTGTTTTAGGGGCGCAGCCTCGCTCCTGCCTGTTTTAGGGGCGCAGCCTCGCTCTTGCCTGTTTTAGGGGCGCAGCCTCGCTCCTGCCTGTTTTAGGGGCACAGCCTCCTGCTGAGGTGTCCATTTTGGGACAGCTGCTGATAGCTCATCTGAACTTGAGAAGCCTTAGGAGGCCTGATGGGATCTGTAGTCCCTATGATGGGATGGAGTCTTTGTTGTTGGGCCGGCGAGTGCTAGGGGGTGGGAGGTCAGGGTGTTTGGGGTGCTGGGCATCCCAGCTCAGGTTAAATACGGTTTCTCCGGTGTGTCTGTGTGTGTGTTTGTTTTTGTGTGTGTGTTTCCCATGGGTTTGCCTGAGGTCCTTCAGCATGGTAACCGTTTCCGGGGCTGTAAAACGGCAGGATTACCGCGCCCGGCTGATCTTGCGTTAAGCCTTTTCCCCGGTCGACAATGCGGCCGCCAAAGCTGCTGTGGGAAGCAGGGCCTCCGCGGTGCGACGTGCCCGTCCCCCCGACAGCTGGCTGGGATTTTGTAGAAGATGCTTAACCCAGGATCCTGTTTCCCTCTGTAAATAACACTGTGGAGGGGTTTTTCCACCTCCACAGTAAAGTCACCATCATTACCTACAGTCTCTAACACAGAGGTCTTAAATCTGGACCTTAGGGATGCCCGTCGATCCCAGGGAGGGACAGGGGGGCACACACGTCCCCCACCAACTTTTGGAAAACCATCTACTGTATCGATCCCCTCCAATATTATCCAGTGTTATATGTTGTATAAAATTTAATTCTGAAGAAATTTTCCTGTTCATTGTCCCCCACCAAAGTTGAAATGAGATCGATGTTTTTGGGTACGTCCTGTGGGCGCAGGTTTTCAGTACTGCCAAATTGTCTCGTCATTAATTAGTTGTTGAGGACATTTGTTTTTACGTTCTTCAATGCATTTTTAAACTTATTTTAGCACAATGCCAGTTTTCTTTCTGCTTTTCCTCCACGTATTCAGCAATTACAACCTCACAGATTATTCAGTTACGCCCACACGGATTCAGTCTGTGATTTTAATTCAATTTTGTTTGTGTTGCGCTTTTTACAGAGAACTTTCACAAAGACACTGTACAGAAAAGCTGAAGGAAAAACCAGACCTTAACCCCCAAAAGCAAACATTAAAAAAATAATAATTTATCGGCTAATTGTTTGCCATATAATACATTACAGAAATTAAAGCATAGTTGATCTTACTGATGAAAAAAATCATAATTATGGGACATTTATTCTTCAAGGCATTCATAGCTATTTGGGACTCAATGCTTTAATAGGGGCAAATAAGCGATCAATAAATGTTCAAATCGTCTCTTTAAAAACAATTAACTGCTCATTAAAATTCACATTTCACATTTCACAGTACGTGAGAGTGACCCATTAGTGTGCCCTCATCCAAACTGACAGAGGTTAGTTGCATTGATGGGACAGGCCTAGTAAAGAATGGGAATCCCAAATTGTTAGGAAACTAGGACATAAAAAAAGTTGTTAAATTACATATGTTTGAAAGAATGGCATGACCAATTAAAACTGCCTGCAAACATAACTATTTTTATGCCAGTTAGTTTAATGCCACTAATGATTCTGTGGGGATCCAAACTGTGCCAAACGAAGTAAAGGAAACAGAATTATTGACATTTAAAAATCTTATGAATATTTCAGAGGACAATAATCAGTCGCGTAGAAAAAAACGGCAAAGGTTGTGTACTTGGTGTGATAATTCAAATTACTGCAAGACAAATTATCAAGATGCAGCAGGGAATAATAACGTTTGACATAATGTGACTGGACAGACGGAAGTCTGTCTGAGCCTGTCATACCGATGAAATACACCAGGGGGAGTTAGAGCATTCTTTCTGTGAGTTGCGCAGTATTTAATAAAGAGCTTAGACCTAGTTTGAAATTTCGAGTTAAATGTAAAGTTTTGTCAAAAAGAAATACGCGGTGGCATGACAAATATATTGCACGCAAAATCTACACCAGTTGTAGAGATTGTATTCCTGAACGATGAAGAATAACAAGTATAGCGTGGAGTCCTGTAGGTAAATATATTTGGAAGTGGCATGTCTTTGCCCACAATGTCCACTGTCAATGTTCAACACAAACACGTGATTCCAAGACGAAAATTGTTAATGTGGGTTTTGCCCTTTAAACTTTACTTAAATTGACATTCTAACACAGTTATTTGATGTAAGCTAGCCTATTGCAGCTATATGCTATATTTAAGCTACTGGTTTATTATCCATGAAGTACTGCCTATCCTGCAAAAAATATGTTTCAATAGCTTTTTCACTGCAGGTTGAACTATTTCCAGAGATCTGTAATAGCCTATAAACTGGTTCGGCCGAGGTGACAATAGGCTAGGCGTAGCTACCCTGTATGCTATATTGTCCTCGTCTATATGTATCGTAACGACATCTCTTAATTTTTTTATGAAGCTGTTACTTGATATTTTGCGTGCCATATTTAAACAACCGTACTAAGGAGAAGCACGCAAATCGGTTCTGCTGCATAAACATGGCCCTCTACATTCATGACATTGGATGGACTGCACTTGGGCTATTTTTTTTAATGAACGTTATTTTAAGTTGAACTAAATATTACTAAAGCGAATAGACACGCATACATGTGTTTACAACGATACAGTCTATGTAGCCTATACGTGTAACCGCCTGCCGTTCTTCTACATGACTGTAGGCTATAGCCTAGCCTACTAACTGCATCTTCCGAATATTTTCCATTCATTGTCGGCTACCGCATTAATAAAGCGCTGGTTATGTTTGGGGGGGAAATGGGCGACGTGCAGCTTTTAAATTACTATTGGAGTACAACAGGTTCCAAATGTAGGCTGTGGGCTTCATCTGTGAGTGCGGAGCGTTGAAAATGTTTTCAGACAGCCGAGGAATAGCCTAAAAAACAAACATAAGCGCGCATTTGGGATATTGGAGAAGGAAGCGCCATTACGCTTTTAACTAAATGGCAACGGGTAGACTGGTGAATAAAGAAACTTATTATATTTAAATGAGAAACTCTATTTCAATATATTAAAAAGGAATTTTAGATGGAAACAGCCCGCTCGAAAGTGGGGCGCTTATATAGCCACATCATTAGCCTATACTTGGATGACAGATCGCTCGAAGACCCGCTGTAAGCGAGGTTGGTAAATATAGAAGCGAGAATATACTGGACAAAAAGTGGCGTCGTATTCTGCGTCATTTCAGCAAAAACAATTATGCAAGAAAGCGCTACGCAGGCACATCGGGGCTAGTTGGAATAAGCGTCCATGTCGTATCTGAGCTGTCTGCCTATCTTTGTCGTTATGTGGCCTGGCTCCGCCTGCCTACCTGTAAATCCCCCTCCCTTTGCCATCTTTCCAGCAGATCTGACAGCTCCTATCAGCTGGCCGCTGTGTAGGCTAGAGGCAGGAGGAGAGTGAATGGGGACGGCCACATTGGCCAAATAGCTGGCGCTCTTCGCGGAATAAAACCACACAACCGCAATTAAAATTAAGATTTCTTCAGAGGATGGCGATCGAATGAAGACAGAAGATTTAATCTGAATGCCCGTGCGATTATCGACAAGGTGGCGTTTGTGAAAGGGGGGGGGAAATCGATGAACCACCGAGCGACTGGGTCCCTAACTCGAAGAAAGCTGGGTCACATTCACACTGATTGAGGTCTATTTTATGTTCGCGTTAAAGATCGAGCTTTAAGCTACAACAACCAAAGCCGAGACGACAGTCGTCAACTGAATACTATTTGCAAGATGGAATTGTCCTGGAAGGTTTGGGAAAATCCCTTAAAATGAGAACGTACCGCCGTCTTTAACGCGGATTTAAATGCGTTTTGCAGAGCGACACAGACTCGCTGTTTGAGCTTCGAAGCCCAGTTCGCCTGTGCGGCTCATGACTGGAAATCGCCCCTTGTTGAAGGAAACTGGGGGTAAAATAATATAATTGAGGGGAGAGGGATATTTGAAGCAATATGGCTGAAGAGTGGGGCCGGGAACGCAGGCTGGAGCTCTCCAAAGCTTTTGGATGCTAGCCGTGGCAGATGGCAACGTTTCGTATGGCATCAGCAGCATTATAATGAGTACTAATATCAATAGGCCTAATACAAATCCGGACTCTGTATACATTTCCAAGATGGATGTGATCATCCCGTTTTCACCAGACGTGCCATGTGATAGCAATGGCCAGCGCATGTGGTGGGCATTTCTTGCCTCATCCATGGTAACATTCTTTGGTGGTCTCTTCATCATTCTGCTCTGGAGGACCCTCAAATACCTGTGGACGGTATGCTGCCACTGCAACATCAAACCCAAGGTAATTCATCCCTATTTTATACCCGTAGTCTGGGCTGGAAATTATGGCGGAGTTGTGCGGCACACATTTTGTTCAGTTATTTTTTTGTGAAATGTAAATTGCAAATATATACCCTAGCGTATTTTAAGGAGAGAGGGGGAAAAACATTTGTTACAATTTTCTTTAATGACCTCGCTGCTGAGTAATTATTTCTAAGCGGAGAACACACATGTTCTAGGAACATGGGGTAACAGATTAATTATAATTATAATGGTTACTGTGTGTTATTTAAACTAGTTTCAGTCTTGAAGTTCCTTGCAATAAAATCTATCCAACAAACCCATGAAAATGTATGTTTGCTCAGAAAGCACAGTGCCACTCGTCCAAACAGCATTTCCTGTAGGCTATAACAATACTCTTTTTTTGTTAGCCAGACATTTCTACAGTTTTATATCTGACACCTAAATGTAAGTTATTTTTCTGGGCTCCGTAACGAATGTATCCATGTGTACGGCTATCCTAATGGGACTTGGTGGTGATCATTCGATTGAAGCTGACAATCTAATACCCACTGTCATACGCTGATTACGTTTGCCCTCTTATACGTCAGACCACCGTGCCCTCTGCTTCTTGTAACATTCCGTGTCTTAATGTTGCTTTTCAAAATACAGTGTCTTAGCCGACCCATTTAAATGGTCCTTTTTAAACCCACGCTCAAAAAATGCTTCTTTCCTTCGTATCTGTTAAACTTGATCATATTTAATTAGTACATAGGCTATTTTGCCGCAGATTATGTGTAAACAAGGCGGTGAAAGTGTCCTGGTGCGTGGCTAAAGGTTTCAAGAAAGTGATGACCGCATTTTATTTTGTTAATTTAGCCCGATTTCTTCAGTTCAATGCATACGGCTGTCCTCGTGTTCCTGCAGTCATACAGATTCTGCTTAACGTCCGTGAGTTATGTTCAGCCTTACCCCCCCCCCCCCCCCCCTACATATTAGGACAATCTAGTATGAAACGTCAGTTGTGCTCAGAAATTGTGTGTATCAAAAGTAAAAATCTCACTCTCCCTACAAGCTCCATGCGCCGTTTGATTTAGAATGTGAAAGATTTTCTAGTTTTGAATCATGTTTTGTTGTTGCTCTTTGGAACGCTGGGACCTGAAATCTGTTGAATAAATGTTCTTGCGTTTGTGCTTTGGGGACTAACTGCTGTCCAAATCTGCCTCGTTAAAGCTGTACCCCAGCAAGATATTTGTGCAAGTTTTCCTCCTCTTTTTCACTGGCACTAAATCAATGAAAGTACAGTACTCCAGGGGTGAGTCCTGTAAAATTTAAATGGCTTTGAACAATCAATGAAAAATGTGTTATTACTGTAATTTCGCATCTACTGTGGATATACTACTGCTTACCAGATATACAGCTCTGTGTGGCAATTATATGCGTGACATCAGATCCAGGGCAAGGGCTGGCCAATCAAACTCATGGAGGGCTACCTGCCCCCCAGAAGGTATCTCAGCTGCCTTTAAATGAGCAACAGTCTCAGGCCAATTAAGCCAGTAATTAATTTCATTAATCATTTATGTTCTCTGAAGAAAAGTATCCGCGCTCGCGCCCGAAGCCTTGATTTACCAAGTCGTCTAGGCGAGTTATAGAAGCTCTCGAGTCTCGACTGATATCCATTCAAACCCGCGTTGCCTGTTTACTCGAAACGTTCATTCAGTTTCAGGTCCTGGCATTCATTTCACGCTTTGGAAAATATTATGACTGAAATGAACTTACTGTCAATGTCGGGACGGTTGCCACGGTGACAGTGATGTCTCGAAAAATCTCTATTCTGCTACCTCAAGCAGTTTGAAAACTGAAGAAAAAAAATAGTGCTTTGTGTAGTCAAGTGTGCTGTCGTGATATAAAATTCATGCTATAGCACTCGGCTACTCCTAACAGTGAATCAAATGCAAACAAAAAGCAAAAATGAAGCTATAGGCCTACAATATATATATGGTTGCATTTTAGCATTTTCATTTGTGTTGGATTGACATGGCGGTAGAAAGGCATGCTTAAGGATGGTTTTGCTAGCCATCAGGCAAAAGCCTTTTTTTATTGCTTGGATGATGTACTGTGTAGTTGCGTATGTGTGCACACGTGGGCTACTACATTTATGTGGTCCTGGTTTAGCTGGAATGAACTCTGCTGCGGTGCTTCGCACATCTCTCTAGACAGCCTGCATGCGGCCGTTGCCTAGATGATTTTTATCCTTCCTTTTCAGCCTTTGTGTTTGGTCTGGTTATTTATTTAAAACGGGGTTGTTAACCAGGCCTCTGATGCCTCCTTTCTTCATTACCTAATTACCCACGTGAATGAGCCGCATGGTAAAGCCGCTGGCCCCACTGAAACCGACACCTCAGGCCCTGGCTGGCGACCGTTGCTCGCGTTCTGTGCCGTTCGTCGTCAGAGAGAGAGAGAGAGGGAGAGTACACGGCCATGGTGAGCGTGCACTGTGTGTGGGCTCGCGTACTGCAGACCGCCGTACTGCTGTTGTCCCCACCCCCCTCCCCACTTACCTGTGCGTTAGACTTACCTGCATTATCTGTGCGTTAGACTTACCTACCTTACCTGTGCATTACCTGCCTTACCTGTGCGTTAGACTTACCTGCCTTACCTGGCTTCTTTGAGCGCTCTGCTGTCAAGGTTGTGGCGTTTGAGCAGGAAGTGCGAAGGAAGCCGCTTTCTCGGATTAAGCACCCGGGCCCTTAAAAGAGGGTTATAAGTGTAAAATGTGGGCTCTGCGGGCCGGGCCAGGCCCGGTTGGGAGGCGGTTGGGAGGCGGTTGGGCCCGGTTGGGAGGCGGTCCTGTTTGAGGGCCTGAAACTCAACCCCAGGGCAGCTGGCCGATGAGGTGAGCTCTGCTGGCATGGTGTTAGAAACAGAACCCTGACCGCAAAGCCCCGGAGCTGAGCTGAGCATGGGCCTGTGTGCTTTCCCCCTCCACTCCCCCCACACACATACACACACACACACACACACACACACACACACACACACACACACACACAGTGAGACACACACACACACACACACACATGCACACACTGTCACAAGACAACGTCCATCATAAAGGTTCCGTTGAAGTCTCACGGACACCCGGCGACATTACGGGCATGCTCTCAGGACGTACGTATGCCGAGAATACGGTCGTAGGCTGTTGTTTTTGGTTGCTTGGATACACACACTCACACGATTGATTCCGCTATTATGCGGGACCGCCATTTCTCTTATTACCATTACATGCACGGTGGCTCTGTTCAATATGCTCTTCTGCCAGAATGTTATTAATGATGGTCTGTCCTGCTTTTTCTCACTGTGGAGATGTGCGGGGACGTAAGCTTGGGGTCCCCCCCCCCACTAAGGTGTTTGTCTTACTTAATGGGATTTTTATGGGTTGGAAACGCTCCTGCCGTTTCTCCCCATGTTGCTGCAGCCTTTAGATAAGCCACACTTCACAGATTCCACACTGATTCCAGCTTTCATCTCTGTTGGCTTTGAGTCATCCTTCTACTTTGCTGATTCTGGACTTTTTATTAAAAGAATTGTCCCCCGCACAAGACTACAGGAGAGCCAGTGACTTTTACACCCGACGGACTGCTCTGTACAAGGGGAGAGCCAGTGACTATTTTATATTTTGCACCCTACAGGCCACACAGTACTACAGGAGAGCCAGTGACTATTTTACACCCTACAGGCCACACAGTGCTACAGGAGAACCAGAGACTATTTTATACCCTACAGGCCACACAGTGCTACAGGAAAGCCAGTGACTTTTCTACACCCTACAGGCCACACACAGTACTACAGGAGAGCCAGTGACTATTTTACATCCTACAGGCCACACAGTACTACAGGAGAGCCAGTGACGTTTCTACACCCTACAGGCCACACACAGTACTACAGGAGAGCCAGTGACTATTTTACATCCTACAGGCCACACAATACTACAGGAGAGCCAGTGACTATTTTAAACCCTACAGGCCACACAGTACTACAGGAGTGCCAGTGACTATTTTACACCCTGCAGGCCACACAGTACGACAGGACCACTGTTACCAAATAGATGAGTCATATCTGTCAACTGGTCGCCTGTGGCTACTCGGGGACAAAGCCAGTGGTGTTTTGCGTGCTGTTGTGGACTCCTGGTCATAGTTCTCTAATGTCATAGCAGGGGTGTGAGTGCGATTTCCAAGCTCTTGGGCCCAGTCTTTGTTTGTGGAGTGAGCCTTTTTTGTTGGTCGAGTTGCTCAGGTGCTCTCTGGCCTTTTGAGAATTTCCTTTGAAGAGCCAGCAGCTGGAATAGGATGACGATAGCTGCACTTGGGAGCTGAATGAGAACCGAAACGTGCATAGATGGGCATACACCGTAAATTCACAGTAAAATGTCCAGTGTTAATTCAACTCTTAGCAGTGTACATATGAGCCTACTCTAGCCAGATTAGGCTGATATGTACTCTGTTAGAGTTGAATTGACACTGGACGTTTTACTCTGTAAAGACGGAGCAATACAAAGGCCAACTATGAAAGCTTCACTGGGTAATGACTCGAGATCGAAATTCTTAGTTCAAGGGTAGAACATAAATACAGACGCAAAAGTTAAGCTATCCAGATTTTAGCAGTTTTTTTTTTTTTACACACAAAGAATCCATTTGTGTTTCCCAGTGAAGACTTGTATTTAGAGAAAAGCAGCTGAAACCCAGCTGATGAGACGTACCATGGCTGCCATCATCTCAACAAATGTAATCATCTCAACAAAACTCAGGATGGCATATTTACCAAATATAGCGTACCCTTGGGATTTTTTTTTTTCCCCCAGAAAAAATTATATACAGCAACAAGAACAATCAAAATATTAATCTGGGAAACTTCCCGCAAATAGATTTCGCAGTGTTGGTGCGCGCGGTGTTTAAGCAGCCGTCTGAGAGTGATGGATGTGTGTTGTGGCTTAATCAGCGTTTGGGGGCCCCGCTGAAGGCCGGTCCTGCGATGGGTTTCTCTTTAATGCGGACAGAATGGCACAAACGGCCGTCCAGGGGGTTTGTTGTGTGGCTGTGTTTCCCCTCATGCTTGGCAACGGTCCTGACCGGGGTCCTGTGACCCCCCCCCCCCCCCACTCCCCGATCAGCTGTTGTGCCTCTTCATACGACCCCGAGCCACGCGTTGCTGTGAGTGTGGCGTTCACGTGCGGCAAGCCCCCCCCTCTGTTTTATTGTTTTCCACCGGGGGAAACCGCGCGGCTGGACACATCTCTGACAGGGGAAAACCGTCCACTTTCACACATTTCCACGGGGGAAACCATCCACCTGGACACGTTTCCACAGTGGGAAACCGTCCATCTGGACACATTTCCACGGGGGAAACCATCCACCTGGACACGTTTCCACAGTGGGAAACCGTCCATCTGGACACATTTCCACAGTGGGAAACCGTCCATCTGGACACATTTCCACAGTGGGAAACCGTCCATCTGGACACATTTCCACAGGGGGATGACTCATTTGGGTGCTTACACTCTCAAAAAGATCATTATCATACTTTCAGGGTACATTTGGGAATTTATTTTTGTTCAATAAAATGTACAAAAAATGTACCTCCACTGTACCTTTATTTCTGAGACTATTGGCCTATGTTTTCCTCCTCTGCTACATGGTCTGAGAAAATATACTGTATAACTCTTCAAAGGTACCTGCATGCCACAGATACATTCTGCACTGTTTCCCGCAATATTGCAGAGTGCTCACATTATCATTGTTTATGTGAACAATATAAAAAACACATTTCATATACCGCAGTATCTGTCATGGGGGTCGTTGACAAGGATTGATACACACACAACACAAAAGACTGCAAAGCTGCTTCTTTTGTTAATCTTGTACCATTGTGTAGACCAGGCCAAGTTCCCAAAATCGACCCTGGGGGACCCCTGTGTATGCTGGCTTTTGTTCCAAACACAACTGCAATCCCCTTATTAACACTGCAGGTTTGCCTTGTTGCTTTGTCTTTGAATTCTTCTTTATTCAAAGACAAAGCAAATGACTTTAATTCATCACCAAATGGTTAGTTTCTGAGGCCATGTGTCCACACTTTCGCCAATCAGGATCTTATTGATACACCTTGATCTTTAATTTGATCAGTTAAATAACCTGTTACCTCTTTTATTAGTGCAATAAGCGCAGTGTGAACATGGGCCTTTTATTCTTCATGGCATGCATAGCTGTTTGTGATGTAATGTGGCTTAAGAGGGTAAATAATCCCACGAGACATGAAAAGCAACTCATTAAGAAAAATTAACATCTTGTTAAAATGCTGGGATTCCGACTGTGGTTGGAATGAACCAGCATACTCAGGGGTTCCCCCAGGGTCGGGTTTGGGAACCCCTGCATTTGATGACATATTTGTTCATGTATCACAAGGAGCCCTTTAGTGGAGCGTGTGACCCAGCGGTACGTTCCTTAATTTCAGCAATCCCAACATTCATACACAGCAGTTCTTTTTGTTTATTTTCACACACAATGGTCTATATTCAATATTTATATTTAACCTAAGCACACAATTATATGAAGAACACAAACAGTTTGACATTCAACAGTTGCCAAAATTAACATGCAAAATGGTGTTTGTGAATTAAAATGAAAAGCAGAATAAAAAAATAAAAAACATGCATTAAATCAAATCAAAAGTTAAGGACAAATGTCGATTGAACCCATGCCAAAATGTGTTGGTAATAATGTAGTGCATTACCTTTTATAAACATTTTTTTAAAAAGCTCAAATTACATATTTAAAAAAGGAACAAAGGGCATAGCACACTTACCAGACACTTTTCTGACACGTAGATTTTTACTTGCGTCTTTTTTTTTAAGGTTGCTGAAAATGAATCTCAGGGCCTTGTGTTGCATCCTGGGAGATGCTTCCTAGCACTGAAGATGTGGACAGAGTAGGCAGAGTGTAGCTGCTCACTTTGTTTTATTGTGTAGGCTCTGCTTGCTGTGATAACTTTTTATCTACTTGAGCTGCTAAGTGGAAGTAGTGCTGTAGCACTTGTATCGCCACCTGTTATGGTTTGGAACTCTATGGTATTAACATAAACTGTAGTGCTGTAGCACTTGTATCGCCACCTGTTATGGTTTGGAACTCTATGGTATTAACATAAACTGTAGTACTGTAGCACTTGTATCGCCACCTGTTATGGTTTGGAACTCTATGGTATTAACATAAACTGTAGTGCTGTAGCACTTGTATCGCCACCTGTTATGGTTTGGAACTCTATGCTATTGATATAAACTGGCAGCCCATGTTGAACACTGACCGCTGATAAAGCACTCAGGCCAGCTGCATCCTGGCCTTCCCGTTAAGCGTCTGTTCACCTGCTCTTTCAGGTGCGATTGGGTCCACTTCGCCCAAACCTGAAGCTGCCAGCTCTGTTTGCACGCAGGTTTGTCTCCTTTTAAGGGACGCCCTGGCTTCTGCGCGCGGGGGCCAATGGACGTGCGTCGGGCCATGTGTAACAGGAAATGAAAACGGAGACGGCAGCCGTCGCCTTGTCAGCTCCCGCTCGTCACTGTTCTATAAAAAGTAGCACAATATCCCCGTAAAACCTTTTGTGTCAGAGTTCAGCGGGGAAAGTGTATCCGGTGGTGGTGGTGGGGGAGGGGGAGGGGCTACAGAGCGGCCTGTCTCACAGCGGGGCCTTAGCTATCCCTGGCTCCCGCTGCGTGAATGGGACGGGATGGGACAGGACGGGATGGGAGGGTGGGGTGGGTGAGGGTTAGGCTCCAGAGCGGCCTGTCTCACAGCAGGCCCATAGCTAGCCTCGGTACGGATGGGAGGGGATGAGACGAGATGAAACAGGATTGGGATGAGGGGGGTTACGGTTGGGCTCAGGAGCGGCCTCTCTCACAGCAGGGCAATAGCTAGTCTCGGTACGGACGGGAGGGGAGGAGACGAGGCAGGATTGGGACAGGGGGGTGGGGTGGGCTTACGGTTAGGCTCCAGAGCGGCCTCTCTCACAGCAGGCCCATAGCTAGCCTCGGTACGGACGGGAGGGGAGGAGACGAGGCAGGATTGGGACAGGGGGGTGGGGTGGGCTTACGGTTAGGCTCCAGAGCGGCCTCTCTCACAGCAGGCCCATAGCTAGCCTCGGTACGGATGGGAGGGGATGAGACGAGATGAAACAGGATTGGGATGAGGGGGGTTACGGTTGGGCTCAGGAGCGGCCTCTCTCACAGCAGGGCAATAGCTAGTCTCGGTACGGACGGGAGGGGAGGAGACGAGGCAGGATTGGGACAGGGGGGTGGGGTGGGCTTACGGTTAGGCTCCAGAGCGGCCTCTCTCACAGCAGGCCCATAGCTAGCCTCGGTACGGACGGGAGGGGAGGAGACGAGGCAGGATTGGGACAGGGGGGTGGGGTGGGCTTACGGTTAGGCTCCAGAGCGGCCTCTCACAGCAGGCCCATAGCTAGTGGACGGTGCCGCTGGACCCCGTGGCGTAGACAGAGACGGGGGCTCTCTACAGCTTTATATGCCTTCAGCTGTTGTTTTCTTTAAAGGTGGGGTCATGGGGGGGTCATGGGGGCGGAGGTCTTAAAGGGCACCTAGGGCTGTTCACTGAAAATTTTTAATCATATTCTTGGTGGGATGTCATGTTATTCTAAGTATTTATGATTTGTGTCATAGCTCTAAGCTTACATATTTACCTTTAGAGTCGTGGTGCATATACGTTCTCTGGTCTGCGGGTGTTGCTAGCTGGGTCTATGCTGCTCATACCTGAGGTAGATACACTTACTGTGTGTTCTCTGGCATTTTTAAATAACTTTGGACAACAGTCTGTGCTAAATGAATGTATGTACTATTGTGTATTTGCATATGTCTTGATGATACATATTTTAAATGTAATGTTATTTGCACAGTACTCTTTTGATATGTGCTCATTAGAGAGTAGATTTGAACCAATCTGCCCAGTGATACTACATATTATTTGAAATACAGTAGATCACCATAGCCACAGAACTGTACAGCAGTCAGATATAAAAAACGGAGTACTGGAAATCCCTGATAGTGTAGAGAGCTGAAGTTAGGCTTGGTGGTGCTCATTTATTCTGTCTTTTACGGCTTTTCAACCAAGCCAAGCTTCTCACTTAAAACAGTTTGTTTTTTGTTATTAATGTTTATTTTGAGCCTATGTTATGCTAATGTTAATATTTCTGGAATAAAATCAGTGGGCGTTTTGAAATGAACTCCAGGAAAATCACTCAGTTGGGCGTAATAAACACAGTGGCTCAGTGGAAAGCTGGTTTGTATTTGCCAGGGAAGTCAAAATTGGGATTTTTCATCCATTGAAAATATATGACTGATGACCACAAAATGTGTTTAAACTTTTATGGAATTAAATTGGACGTGTTGGTAATAAACTCTAGTAGTTATCATGAATATACATTAACATTACATGTACACATGTAATCTAATATACCATTATGCATTATGTGAATCCTAATGAAAATATTTTTGTTTCCAGTGGAAATTCAAATACGTTTTGTGGTTTAGGTGAAAATTCCAAATTGGCTTCACTTGGAGAGAAATGTCCAGTCAAGTATTTGCAGAATATTTTGTTAGCATTGATTGAGCGTACAGGTGCGACAACGCTCTGCAGGAATATCGGGAATTGTAGGAATTTCAGGAGTGGTGTCCCATTATTCCAGGGGTGCATCCCATTATTATTCACTCCCCACCTCCTTTCCTCCACTCCCCCACTACCACTCCTCTCCTCCTTTCCTCCACTCCCCCACGACCACTCCTCTCCTACCCGCAAGTATGCAAAACTGCCTGAACGTTTCGAGTACAAGTATTCGCATGTACAGTATACAATGTACCTGACATTGCGGTTTGCGTCGAGACATTAATATGTAAGCATTAATATGTAATTAAGATGTAATCAGCGACATTAGATTAAAACACAAACATCCGTTTCCGGGGCACGGAGGAGAGGAGGTGGTAGTGGAGGAAAGGAGGGAGCATTTTTCTATTATTGGGACGCACCCCCAGCTGAATTTGGGCTCATCATATTGGGCTGTGACTCATGTGTGCAGCTCGGTGCTGGAGCTTCATCTACAAGCCTTCATCTCGGGCGTGTCTGAGCGGACCTTTCCGGGCCCTTCTAGATCCTTCTAGGACCTTCTACACAGAAGGCACGATCTGTCGATGCACGTTCCATTCACAAAAATCGGCTAAGTGCAAACCGTCGTTTTTCACGTCTGGGAAACTCCCCCCTGTGGACCCGCCTCTGAATGTCGCCAGCCACACATCGGGGAGGGGAGGGTGGGGGGGGGGTGGGGAACGAACGCACGCGTGCGGAACATCACCATACGCTCTGCTCAAGGTCACTTCTTTGGGGCCCTTAGAGGAAAGCCCAGCCGTCACTCACAGACGTGGAAAAGCACGCTCCAGTCGTAGAGCTGGAGAGGAAAAAAAAAAAAAAACAGCGGGGAAAATGGCGGCGGCCTCGCTCGATGGGGGACGTTTGCGTGACCTTCAGGGTCCCCGGGCGATAGCGGCTCTGGCTCGGCGAAGCGACATGGCGTCTCTGCCTCTTCCTCTCGACGAGGAGCCTCTACGGCGTCTACAGCGGCCTGCCTTGCCTGTCCTGCTCGTCATTAAATATGCGCCCGCTGAGCCAATCACAAGCCAGAATAAGAATGAAATGCTTTCTTCACTCTCATCCTTCTTCTTTCTCCACTGATTCCTTAAAAACTCACCAGACAAGATACGCCTGGTAGGACCTGTATAAAATACCCAGTCCGCCGGTGCATGACCTGCCAGACCCTTTAGAAATCAATTACAAAAACCAGTGCTTAAAAAATCATTACGACTACCAGTCACAGAAGTCAAATCAATATTTATTCATAAAGCGCATTTCACAACCAATTGCCACAATACGTTTCACAGAAAACCTTGGTCTAAACCCCCACAAGAGCAAGCCAAAGGCAAGGAAAAACTCCCTGGTGGCAGATAGGAAGGGAGGAATCAGACTCAAGGGGGGAACCCATCCTCCTCTGGTCGGCTCAGGGTCTGAGTTTTAATGACCAACATGGTCAAGCAGCCAATGTTCATGTGCAGTGTTCCTCTAATTGCTGCTCTTCTGTGGTTCTGATGGTTGAGCACGTTGGCAGGTAGCTCAGTGGTACTGTGAGGTTCAGGTGCTGTTAAATTCAGGTGCCTGGGTCTCTAAAAAAAGATCACGGCAGGGCCGTTAAGATCACGGCAGGGCCTTTAAGATCACGGCAGGGCCTTTAAGATCACGGCAGGGCCTTTAAGATCACGGCAGGGCCTTTAAGATCACGGCAGGGCCTTTAAGATCACGGCAGGGCCGTTAAGATCACGACAGGGCCTTTAAGATCACGGCAGGGCCGTTAAGATCACGACAGGGCCTTTAAGATCACGGCAGGGCCTTTAAGATCACGGCAGGGCCGTTAAGATCACGGCAGGGCCTTTAAGATCACGGCAGGGCCTTTAAGATCACGGCAGGGCCGTTAAGATCACGACAGGGCCTTTAAGATCACGGCAGGGCCGTTAAGATCACGACAGGGCCTTTAAGATCACGGCAGGGCCTTTAAGATCACGGCAGGGCCGTTAAGATCACGACAGGGCCTTTAAGATCACGGCAGGGCCTTTAAGATCACGGCAGGGCCGTTAAGATCACGGCAGGGCCGTTAAGATCACGACAGGGCCTTTAAGATCACGGCAGGGCCGTTAAGATCACGACAGGGCCTTTAAGATCACGGCAGGGCCTTTAAGATCACGGCAGGGCCGTTAAGATCACGGCAGGGCCTTTAAGATCACGGCAGGGCCTTTAAGATCACGGCAGGGCCTTTAAGATCACGGCAGGGCCGTTAAGATCACGGCAGGGCCTTTAAGATCACGGCAGGGCCTTTAAGATCACGGCAGGGCCGTTAAGATCACGACAGGGCCTTTAAGATCACGGCAGGGCCGTTAAGATCACGGCAGGGCCTTTAAGATCACGGCAGGGCCTTTAAGATCACGGCAGGGCCGTTAAGATCACGACAGGGCCTTTAAGATCACGGCAGGGCCTTTAAGATCACGGCAGGGCCGTTAAGATCACGACAGGGCCTTTAAGATCACGGCAGGGCCTTTAAGATCACGGCAGGGCCGTTAAGATCACGGCAGGGCCTTTAAGATCACGGCAGGGCCTTTAAGATCACGGCAGGGCCGTTAAGATCACGGCAGGGCCGTTAAGATCACGGCAGGGCCTTTAAGATCACGGCAGGGCCTTTAAGATCACGGCAGGGCCTTTAAGATCACGGCAGGGCCGTTAAGATCACGACAGGGCCTTTAAGATCACGGCAGGGCCTTTAAGATCACGGCAGGGCCGTTAAGATCACGACAGGGCCTTTAAGATCACGGCAGGGCCGTTAAGATCACGGCAGGGCCTTTAAGATCACGGCAGGGCCTTTAAGATCACGGCAGGGCCTTTAAGATCACGGCAGGGCCTTTAAGATCACGGCAGGGCCTTTAAGATCACGGCAGGGCCGTTAAGATCACGGCAGGGCCGTTAAGATCACGGCAGGGCCTTTAAGATCACGGCAGGGCCTTTAAGATCACGGCAGGGCCTTTAAGATCACGACAGGGCCTTTAAGATCACGGCAGGGCCTTTAAGATCACGGCAGGGCCGTTAAGATCACGGCAGGGCCGTTAAGATCACGACAGGGCCTTTAAGATCACGGCAGGGCCGTTAAGATCACGACAGGGCCTTTAAGATCACGGCAGGGCCTTTAAGATCACGGCAGGGCCGTTAAGATCACGACAGGGCCTTTAAGATCACGGCAGGGCCGTTAAGATCACGGCAGGGCCGTTAAGATCACGGCAGGGCCTTTAAGATCACGGCAGGGCCTTTAAGATCACGGCAGGGCCTTTAAGATCACGGCAGGGCCGTTAAGATCACGGCAGGGCCTTTAAGATCACGGCAGGGCCTTTAAGATCACGGCAGGGCCGTTAAGATCACGACAGGGCCTTTAAGATCACGGCAGGGCCTTTAAGATCACGGCAGGGCCGTTAAGATCACGACAGGGCCTTTAAGATCACGGCAGGGCCTTTAAGATCACGGCAGGGCCGTTAAGATCACGGCAGGGCCTTTAAGATCACGGCAGGGCCTTTAAGATCACGGCAGGGCCGTTAAGATCACGGCAGGGCCGTTAAGATCACGGCAGGGCCGTTAAGATCACGGCAGGGCCTTTAAGATCACGGCAGGGCCTTTAAGATCACGGCAGGGCCTTTAAGATCACGGCAGGGCCGTTAAGATCACGACAGGGCCTTTAAGATCACGGCAGGGCCTTTAAGATCACGGCAGGGCCGTTAAGATCACGACAGGGCCTTTAAGATCACGGCAGGGCCGTTAAGATCACGGCAGGGCCTTTAAGATCACGGCAGGGCCTTTAAGATCACGGCAGGGCCTTTAAGATCACGGCAGGGCCTTTAAGATCACGGCAGGGCCTTTAAGATCACGGCAGGGCCTTTAAGATCACGACAGGGCCTTTAAGATCACGGCAGGGCCTTTAAGATCACGGCAGGGCCGTTAAGATCACGGCAGGGCCGTTAAGATCACGACAGGGCCTTTAAGATCACGGCAGGGCCGTTAAGATCACGACAGGGCCTTTAAGATCACGGCAGGGCCTTTAAGATCACGGCAGGGCCGTTAAGATCACGACAGGGCCTTTAAGATCACGGCAGGGCCTTTAAGATCACGGCAGGGCCGTTAAGATCACGGCAGGGCCGTTAAGATCACGGCAGGGCCGTTAAGATCACGGCAGGGCCTTTAAGATCACGGCAGGGCCTTTAAGATCACGGCAGGGCCTTTAAGATCACGGCAGGGCCTTTAAGATCACGGCAGGGCCGTTAAGATCACGGCAGGGCCGTTAAGATCACGGCAGGGCCTTTAAGATCACGGCAGGGCCTTTAAGATCACGGCAGGGCCGTTAAGATCACGGCAGGGCCGTTAAGATCACGGCAGGGCCGTTAAGATCACGGCAGGGCCTTTAAGATCACGGCAGGGCCTTTAAGATCACGGCAGGGCCGTTAAGATCACGGCAGGGCCGTTAAGATCACGGCAGGGCCGTTAAGATCACGGCAGGGCCGTTAAGATCACGGCAGGGCCTTTAAGATCACGGCAGGGCCTTTAAGATCACGGCAGGGCCGGTAAGATCACGGCAGGGCCTTTAAGATCACGGCAGGGCCTTTAAGATCACGGCAGGGCCGTTAAGATCACGGCAGGGCCTTTAAGATCACGGCAGGGCCATTAAGATCACGGCAGGGCCGTTAAGATCACGGCAGGGCCTTTAAGATCACGGCAGGGCCTTTAAGATCACGGCAGGGCCTTTAAGATCACGGCAGGGCCTTTAAGATCACGGCAGGGCCTTTAAGATCACGGCAGGGCCTTTAAGATCACGGCAGGGCCTTTAAGATCACGGCAGGGCCTTTAAGATCACGGCAGGGCCTTTAAGATCACGGCAGGGGCCGTGAGTCAATTACAGCGATTGCTCAACTTGCAATTTCTATTGAAGGGAAAAACTAACGGTCATTTAGTTGTGAGTCAACGTTGAAGACAAATGTTGATCAAATCCAGCCTGCTGTTGAGAAATGCTGAGTAAATTCATAGTCATTCTACATTCAGTAATAACCCACTTAATATTTTTCTTTTACACATTTCAATACACGAGCCCACACACTATAACGTGGAGGCTGAGGAATGATATTTGGCAACCGCGATGAAATCTCGCACGCAAACCTTTTTCATTTGTCATCATAAATTGTGCTTTCAGAAGCAGGGCGGTGGGGCTGCCTGGTCCATTGAGGTGCAGTTTGCAATTATAAGTGCTTATCAGGCACACAAAACCAAAGAGAATAACTCCTCTAACTAGCATCATTTGAAAGCGCTGCTTTAGAATCCTTAGTTTCTTCTTCCTGTTTTTAATGTGTACCGATGTATTCCAGTGCTTGGCCTTGTTGTGCAGAGCTCTGTAGCTGAAGCTTATGTAAGGGTTGAGAATGGACAGTGCCCGTGGGTTCGTCCTGTGCTTTCCACCCAGCGACCTCCATTGCTACTGCACCTCCGCAGAGCCTACAGTTTGACCTTTGACATTGAAAACTCCTCCCCCTTAATGTTCACGTTTGAGGCTAATCTTGCACTGCTGCGCTTTGTCCATTTATTTTGATAATTAATTAGTAGTTGCAAAGACTTAATTATTAACGTTTCTCGATAATTTCAGTGATAGCCAAAGTCACTGCGTGACTCCTTTTCAGTTAAGTTTGTCACTAATCACATTCCACTGTAGCCTACGACATAGAGATCAACTCCAGTTGTTGGGGACCAAAATGTTTTCTGATTTCTTCTTATACATAAGTGTATTCACTTATTACTGATATAACAGTGACATGTAATTTACGATTTATTAGCATTTCATAAAAATATGACTAACGGGCAATTATGGTTGATTGGCATAATTATAAAGAAAAATAAGTCATCATATAGAATCTATGCATTGCACAAGCTTCACAAAACAGCATAGATAATCAGGTTAGGAACAGAGGTTGAGGTTTTGCGTAGCAAACATGTGGCAGGTGTTTTATGTTTTCTAGAAAAACGTGTTTTTCCAATATTTTGTCCACCCCCCTGTATGATTCCAATAGGGACCATATGTACTCTGTAAGAGTTGATTTAACACTGAACATTTTACTGTGTAGAACATGTCCCTGTCATAATCATTCATTAGTGTGTTCCGTCTTACAGTGGGGGAAAAATACAGAAAAAAAGTGCTGGTTTAACAGCTCCAGTGATTGTGTGCTGCTTCTGTGTTTCAGCACCTTGGAGAGCTCAGCAATAGGTGCGCTGCATTCAGCAGCTATCATTAATGAAAGCACAGTCCCCAGCTAACACGTCTCCTATGATAGCAGTGATATATTGGATTCCCTTTCAACTAATAGTTGTGCGCTTATGTTGTTAAGCTTGAGCCATATGTGCTCTTGTTTTGCTGACATGACTCCGCGTTGGCTAAAAAACGAGCGTTAGGAATGTAAGAGTGTTAAATTCGTCAAGCTCCGTAGTTCCGACTTAAGACTGACAAAACAGACGTTTGAGGTTTGAGCAGATGGAAACACTGAGGAGACGTTTTGACAACGCTAAATAAGGAAGTGTTTGAGGTTGCTTTTTTAAGTTGTGATTCCCTCAGGGTAGATGGGATATCCCCTGAGCTTGGTGTTTGAGTCTCAATCCCACAATCCCTCAGGGCGGACAGGATATGCCCCGCCTCTTCTGCAATGCACCCTCAGCATCCTCGAAAGTGCGGTGAAACAGAAATGTCAGTTTTCGCTGTCATCCGCACGGTTTTTGGCTCTGTGATCAACAGTGAAAGCACGACCGGAAGGCGTCTTCATCTGTTGACGAACGTCTTTCCTTTCCTGCGTGTGGTATAACTGCTGGTGCTGCTGTAGTCAGTTGAGATCACATTGACGGCCTCTTTTTGGTTTAGGATTAGTGATACAGTGAGGGGGGCTTACACTTTACACCCAAAATTTGGTTACACTTCAGTGAGGCTGGGGGTTGCTGTGGTTATGGGTGGTTTGGGACAAACTCTCTCGGGTTGTGTTGCCGAATGAATGTGGTTTTCTCATGCATAACATTCCTCAAAATCCCCCGCAGTCTTCAGTTGACTCCGATACAATTTTTTCCCTTATGAAGATTTCCTCATAAGATTTTTAAATAAACCCATTGGGGTAAAATATCTGGAAACCCTACTCTGCTCACTCTCTGGAAGTCCTTCCATGGTGGTTGGGCAGAAGTGGGAGTGTTTATTGTGATGTCATGGCCTGGCAGAATGATTTAATTGTCTATTTTGACGTGACTTTCAGAGTTTCCACCACATGTATTTTATTCATCAAGCTGGTGACGGGTTGTTTTTGGGGAACAGTTTTCTCTTTTTTTTTCATTTTTAAATACTCAACAAGCACAATTAGTTCTCAACAAAGTCAAGTCCGACAGAAGGAAATTACAAAGTAATGGGCAAAATACAAACACGGGCATGTGTAAACCTACACACTATTTAATTTAGGTGGACAAAGAAAATCGGTTTTTATTAACATACAGTAAAAATGCCACTTTATGCGTGATGTAACAACTGCATGTTATATGGACAAACTAAAAGAAATGCTTTATAAGATTGTATTTGTGTGCTAATCAAGGTGAGAAAAAGCTAAACATTAGCTTTCTTGCGAGCTTGCTAACAAGTGGTAGTGTAACCGTATAGAAAGAGAGAAGCTTACTTTACTCAGAAGTCCAAGGTGAGATTTGAACCCCGCTCCTCTCACTCGTAAGCGAACGCGTTACCAATCAGCTAAAGACGACATCGCCGATAGCTAAGGATAACGTCGTTATTTTGACCCTGAGGGTTGCGTCATCAGAGAGTGTTGTCACGGTAACCTGCTACAAGGCCTTCGCTTTACTGCACCTCACTGTGCTTACTAGCGAACTAGCCGAGCTACACCCGCTACAGTAGCTTTTGATGGGAATCAGAGTCAAGGTCATGTGCAGCAAAACTACAGTGGTTGCCGGGTAACCTGTTTAAAAGGCATCTGCGGTTCACTAAATTAGCTGAGGCTTGCAGTTGCATGAACCAGCAATTATTTGAAGTTCATCTTGCAAGCCATTTAGTTGGCAGCCCTCGCATTTTATACAGGCAGCAGTTCTCACCAAGATGATTCCAATTCCCATCCGGCTCAGATTTGCTTTCTGTGCGTTGTGATTTTGTTAGCGGCACGTAGAACGCGTTTTGTCTTTTTCTGGAATGTCATTACCCACCGTGTTAGGCCCACTGCTTATGCTGTTCTTTGAATAAGGGATTTCACCGTGTAATTTTGTTTTGTTCCCGAATGGAAAAACAAGAGCATAAAACACGCTTAATGTACCTTTTTCAAATTTTGAAACCGGCGGTTTATTGTAGCAGTGGCATTGTTTAGTTACGGCAGGCCGTTGCGGTGATATATTGTTGTGAGCATCCCTGCTTTGCATATGGGAACACAACAGAAAAGAAAGGGCTTTGATATTTTGTTATGTTTCTTGTCGAAAAATAGTAATAACAGCAATACAAACATGTTTTCCTTGGGAGATGAATTCAAGCGGTTATAGTAATTTATGTACAAAGATATATTTATATGCAAAGACATATATTATGACCTATATTAAAATATTTTCCTTCATGTTTTGGATTTTTTTTACATTCGCATTTTTTTAATATATCTGTAAGAATTCCAATAAGCAGTGGATGAATGGTTTTCTGTATGGTTTAGGAGAATATTTCTTTGGTTCGAGGGCGGTGTTGTAAATGCTAAGTCCCAACAAGTTGACAGTAATGCAATATGCTTTTAATGCACTGGTGACATTTTATTTTTCTTGCATCATAATATTATAATAAATCATAATAATCATATCATAATAAATCATAATATTCCTCACTGAGTCACGATTCACAGAATGCACAATTTCTCATTTTTTGTATAATGGAAACTGATTACTGTCGGGCCACAGCTAGGTTAATGCTTTTGTCTATAGTCCTGTCAGAGCCCATTACTTTATTGGGATACAAAGAATAACAGATTGGCAGAGCACCTTTACTGCGGCAAATATATGTGTGGGCAGGCAGTCATGCCCTCAAATAAAATAGCATCTGCAATTGCTAAATCTGTCATGTGTACTTGCTATTAGTATTTTTAAAACGAAAAACCAAAGCAGTTGTAAAACATTACATTACACAAGATATTAAAACACAGGAGCTGTACAGCTGTACAGAACTACATTGTTTTGATGATGGCTATTATATAAGATAATTATATAGCTTCCCTCTAAAATGCTTGTGGGTGTTGTAGATGTGCACTGGTCCTTTGTGCTGTATCCACAGGGTTAGTCCTTCTTGTGCAATAACTCCACCTCTTGTCAATCAAGGAACTGTGCCAGCCTGCTGACAGACAGGAAGTGGCAGGTTGCAGCTCCAGCCTATGATGTCACAATGCCTGTGATGTCACAATGCCCCCTCTTCTCTTTCTGATTTGACTGTACATGCAGCCTCATTGGGAAGACGAGCAGTGAGTCTTGGATTTGGTGCATGGGATCGGGCTGGCCGTCTTTCAGGGGGTTAGGATATGGGGTTTAACGACAGCGGGGGTGCCTGGCATCCCGTGTGACCGAACCGGACCAGAATTCGGGTGTGAAGTTGGGTTGTGATTACGGTTTCTCACTGCCCTGCATTCTCCATGCGCGTTTACGCATGCCTGTTTGTGATTTTGTTACTGCTATTGCCAGTTTTTTGGGTGGGTGTGCCCCCTTGAATCTGGGTCCTCCCAAGGTTTCTTCCTATCTGCCACCAGGGAGTTTCCCCTTGCCACTGTTGCCTTTGGCTTGCTCTTGTGGGGGTTTAGGTAAAGCGTAGTGTGATAATTGTTTGTGAAATGCGCTACCCATATGCAAAAGGTCTGTAAAAATCACAACATATACAAAACGTATAAAATAGTATGTGGTATAGAACTAGCATGTACAGTTCAGACTAAAATTATATAGTTTCCTAACATACATGGTACACCCTATAAAAAACATTGAGAGATTGTCTAAGAATTGTATGTGTCGAATATAATATAATAAACATATATGATTTTTATAAAAACTTTGCAAGTATGATCATATATGATTTTTACAGACCTTTTGCATATGGGTATATAACTACATTTTATTTGATTTGGATTTAGCATTAGCATGCTAATCATTGTGAATGGAAGGCCACAGTGTAGGGCTGTGGCACTGCTGGGAGTCTTGTGCACAGAGGTCCCCTGGTTCACGTCTCTATTGAGCGTTCCCCAGTCCCGAGCGTTCCCCAAAAATAAACGGCGGCGGCGGCGGCTCCGGCTCCTCTCCCGAGCGGCACCTTCAAACGCGCACACCTTCAAAAATCCTTCAAGACTTTGACCCAGAATGCTGTGGAAACAACACGAGCCGCAAGATATTTGGTTCCCACCCCTCGGGGGTTGCCGGTTTCCCTTTTAGGAGCTGCCTGTCAGCGGTCCAGAAATGGAAATTACAGAAACAGACTGAAGGGCATCGGGGGCCTTGCTCCAGTGTGGGACGGGGTCAAAGGTCAAAGCTGTTACAGGTCACAGGAGAAATTAGCACACCACTCTCCAGTGGCAACATTAGAACAGAAGTATTTTTTTTACACGTAACCCGAGCCAGACAGAGGGAAGCTATTAAATCATCTTTGGACGTGATCGCGAAATTGTAACGGGCCCAGCGGTTCTTTAATTACACCTCTGCATTGGTTTTATATGTACCCAAATATAAAAATTAAAGTGTAACGTGTAACATTGCTGCATTGTATTTGGCCTGGTTTTTACTAAAAAACAGTGAGAACAAACACTGCATTAAGCCTCTGTACCCCCTCTAACCAGAACATACCCAGATTTTATCTTACCTGTTTGGTGATTTGCAGTGTAAAACATTTTTATGAAAACCCGATTGTGTACACACCTTGATCTGGTGGACGGTTTTCGATGTACTTGGATATAATGGAAGGTGGAAATTTGTGCGTACTTCACAGCCCCTGGAAAGGACTTCAAATCCCCTGTGAGTAATAATCTGTGGAGATGTATCCGCTGAATGTCAGACTGTTCAGTCGGCAAAATATTTTAGAGAGATATTGATAGCAGATTAAGCTTAGAGATTCTGCACAGTACAAGGTACTACACTACCCCACTATCTCTAACTGACATCTTTACAAACGAGTACAAATGTTTACCTGTTGAACCTGCCCTAGGTCTCCATTACATAGGGCTAATAGATTTTGTCCAGTTGCTTATGCCATTTGTGTGCGGTATGTTGTACAATAATAGATTGAGACGGTAGATTTCAGTATGAGGGAGGCCCTTGGAGGACCATGGCCCCTTCCAAACACTCCTCCCCCCTCTTTACTTGTAGATCCTTGCCCTTAACTTTTTTTTGAGTTTTGAATTTAAGCAAGAATTTAAGCTTTTCTCCTCTTATTCATCTCTATTAGTGTGGACGTCATGTAAATGTACACAACTATTGACCAGGGGCCTATATACTGCCTGAAGTGACCAGGGGCCTATATACTGCCTGAAGTGACCAGGGGCCTATATACTGCCTGAAGTGACCAGGGGCCTATATACTGCCTGAAGTGACCAAGGGCCTATATACTGCCTGAAGTGACCAGGGGCCTATATACTGCCTGAAGTGACCAGGGGCCGTATACTGCCTGAAGTGACCAGGGCCTGTGTACTTCCTGAAGTGACCAGGGGCCTATATACTGCCTGAAGTGACCAGGGGCCTATATACTGCCTGAAGTGACCAGGGGCCTATATACTGCCTGAAGTGACCAGGGGCCTATATACTGCCTGAAGTGACCAGGGGCCGTATACTGCCTGAAGTGACCAGGGCCTGTGTACTTCCTGAAGTGACCAGGGGCCTATATACTGCCTGAAGTGACCAGGGGCCATGTACTTCCTGAAGTGACCAGGGGCCTATATACTGCCTGAAGTGACCAGGGGCCTATATACTGCCTGAAGTGACCAGGGGCCGTGTACTTCCTGAAGTGACCAGGGGCCGTGTACTTCCTGAAGTGACCAGGGGCCGTGTACTTCCTGAAGTGACACACTGGAAATGCAGGTGTATCATTCCGACGGCTATCGGTTTCACATCCGTACACAAGCATTAATGGTAATGCACACTTGTGGGAGCTAGACTTGTCTCTTGTCTCCGTATCAGTTGGCTCTACTGCGTGGCCATGTAAGCCTGTAACTGCCCCTTGGGGGGGGGTGGAGGGTGGGGTGGGGGCAGGGCGGCTCCTGTCTCAAGATGCCTGGTACCCCTTTAAGAATTACCCCCCCTCCAACCCGAAAATGCTTTTTTTTTTGATGTTGTTTGCGATAGGTGCACTTGATGCTGTTGGTCACTAGATGGCGCGGGTTAAGGAATGTGGAAGCGGCTCCTGTGTTTTAAAACTAAAAGAAGCCATTAGCTTCTCATATTGGCTCATGGCTTCACCTATTATGCGACTGACCTCCTGTCCACCAGGGGGCGAGGCTGCGCTAAGAGTGGTGCTGGTGCTGGTGCTGGTGCTGGTGCTGGTGCTGGTGCAGCCGCGGTAGCAGGCCACTTCTTCGCCCCAGCCTGGTCACCCTGTGACACGGTAGCTTAACATCGTTCTTGCCCCCCTCCCTCCCTCCCTCCCTCCCTCCCTCCCGTGCGCTCCTGCGGTTTGCCGTTTTATCGGAGCTGAGGGTTCTGGGAGCGGGCTTTTACCTTTGAGTCATATTAAATGACCTCTAACCTGCCAGTCACGTCCGCCCAGGGTATTCCCCGGCTGTCAGGTACAGTAAATGTGACGGCTCATTTGCCCTGACAGATGGTGGACTCTTTCCCTCAGCTTCGGGGCCAGTGCTACCAAACACTAACCGAACATTTTTGCAGCCCCATGTACGACTCACTCCACACATGAAGGAGGAACGAGAGCAGAAGCAATCGGGGCCATTAAAATAGCAAACATCATTAAGAATGGTTTGCCGGGCGATTTGACATGTTCCAGCACGCTTGATTGCTTTGGGGAAAACTATGATTAGGTATTTGTGTTTGTTGGTAATTTTGCCTGCGTTCGGTTTCCGTTGTCACGGCGATTGCCCCCCCCCCCCCCCAAGCCAGCTCTGATTGTTCCACGGAAAAAAGAAAATTCCAGACAAGTGCCTTGGCTATGTAATTTTCCAGTCCGCAAATCAGTGCACAGTTGTCAGCAGAAAGATTACAGGTAGATATTGTTTAGGTGAACAAGTGGCTCGGGGGCCCAATTTTGTCCCGAAGTAGATGTAGAAAATGTAATGTAATGATAATCATAATCATTAACCCTTAATCATAAGTAATAGTTCATATGAACATTTGAAGAAGGTGTCTAGTTTGTCCACACACACGGACAATAGATGTTGTTCATACGTTATTTTATCAAATCTGTGCTGCACGTATAGAGATACCACCCATCAGCCTGTTCCACCTTGTTAGAAATGCTGCAACTTTGACAGAAAATATTATTTTATGTTTACATATATATATATATATATTTTTATTTTTATTTTTTAAACCTCCCCCAGTGTCATTACTTTGATATTACGCATTGCAGTCTCACACCTTTTGTTTTATTTTCTCCTCAGGCACTGAAATTTCCCAATCTTGAGATCTCTGCATATGCGATGTCTTTAAATAGAGGAAGCAGTTGGAGAATGCTGGTGAATGTTATTATTATTTTAATAACTCAGTATCCTTATGAAGCCATATAAAAAAGGACCAAAATTATTTTACAATTTTTGATGTTTAGCCGACTTCTTATCCTTAGCCAGAGAGTGAAGGAAAATTATCAATAAAGGTGCTTTGAACATTAATATGCATCATCAATCCTCTCTCCTCTCTCTCTCCTCTCTCTCTCTCCTCCTCTCAAATTCAAATGCTTTATTGGCATGACATATTTAAAAATACATATTGCCAAAGCGTAACAATATTGAAGATTAATCATAGTAACAATACTACATTTTTTAAAGAAAGCAACAATAACATCATGATAGGACTAATATAACATTAACTATTAAATATTAGAATTTTTTAAATACATATAATGATCCTTTATTGTAAGGGTTTACTCTTCTCTCTCTTCTCTCCTCTAGCTCTTTCTTTTTTTTACATTCATCCCCATAATCCCTCTCATTGCCCTTCTCTTCTGAACCATTAATTTATTTCTATAAAGAGGAAAATGGCCAACATGAATGCAGCTCAAATGTTAGGTGACATTAGGTCTACTTTAGTGTTTGACCCTCTTTGCTGGGCCTGGAAAGCCACAGGGTGTCCTGATCTGTGTCCAGAAATGCACAGATAGGTGAAGGCAAACCTCACCGACTCAATCAGCTGCCTCCTCAGATCAGTGGAATGATGAGAGGAGGCTACTAGTTAAGAATATGTTCTTACGTTAAAACCAGCGGCCAGTTCAGAGCCTAGAAACCAGCTAAGGTTAATTAACTGTGCATTCAACTACTTTAATCGATTCATTAAGTGTGAAGTAACCGTGAAAACCGGCAGGGCCTGCTTCTCCTGGACCTGCGTTTTGTGGGTTCCTGCTGTAAACAGTACTTGATAATTATTCAGTCTATGCTTGGCTAGTTAGCTGCATGCTAATTACCTTCAGTGTGCTTTGTGTTTCCTTTTGTTTATGAAAAATCCAGTCAAGCGCAACAAATCTTTATTCCCGTGAAATACAGTGAACATTTTTCAGATGCACTTGTACTTAAACGGGTCCTGTGTTGCCATATTGTTGCTTCTGATGTAATGGCATAATGGGTCCAAAATTAACCAGACATATCTGTTAAAAAAATGTTTCTGCAGTTTTTATTTATTTTTAAGCAGTTATTAACAGTATATACTGTTCTTTTTATTTTTGTGAACCACTTTGGGCAAACCTTTGGATGATATGTGCAGTATGAATTAAGTTATTCATAGGAAATGTATTTTCATCATTAATATTAACTTTAATATTCACAGGTTCTTGCTATTTTTAAAACTTGTACTTAAAAAAATTAAATGATAAAATAAACGCGCAACAGCATTCTTGTGTCAGAACAACCAAATCCACAAGACGATATTAGTCATCTGATGTTCATAAGCTACTTCAATATAGCACAACACAACTAGCACTGTCTGCTTTAGCAGACTGTTGCTCAATAATGTTGACTTTGACTGTGAATGAACTCAACGGATGTCCTTGCCCAGTCTGCAGTGAGCCAGGCCCCAGCCAGGGCAGGAGTTTGGCAGTTGCAGCAAGTGGAAATGTACCTAATTTTAAAATCTTATTTTCTCCCAGGCTTCAATGCTTTCTTGTTTTTTTTTGCTGAGAGGAACTTTCCACAGCCAATGAATGTCTGCCTAAGGCACTTTGTTCAGGTAAATGGCTGCTTTTTCCTGGGAGGGGATCAGGGACAGACTGGGCCCTTTCGGTACTTACATACAGTATGTGATATCATATTTCAGCATACGACTCCATATAAACTGTATGATTTATGTTCACTTTTAAAAGAGTAAGAATTTGGAAATACCTGTAAAGAAATCTCATTACTTTTTTTTTTTTTACTGTGACTCACACTGTTTGAGGGAAAGAAGCATCAATGATTAGGACAGCTTTAATTGCATTAACTGTATGCCATCATTGACACCGCCTGAATGTGATATGGGGAAACTCTGCCTTCAGGCACAAAATGGCTGCCAGACATCACCCAGGTGAATGCAATGCTTTTGGTGGTGGTCGAGGTGAGCACTCCACCTCTGCATTCTAAAGATGCTACAGTTGCTGATTATGCTGCTGATAATAATAACAATAATAATAATTATTATTATAAAGTATAAGTGGCAGCAGTAGTAATATTGATGAAAGACACAAAGAACCAAAATCATTTACTACATGTATGTCCTAAGAATGATGGGAGGCTATGATGAGGCTATGATGATGTAATCTCAGGATTACAAAGCATATATTAATGACGGGAAACATTTTATGAATCTCCCCCAAAATAGATGGGCACCTAACTGGCAGCCATTTTGCAGCAGCTTTTGCCAGTTGAGGTAGAGACGGGGGTGGATTGTTAAGTTGTGAGTAAACAGGAGTTATTCGATGGTAAGAACGTGAGAGCCAGGTTTGGAGTATGTGCTGGGGAACCACTGCTGGCGATAAGAGCCATGCGATCTATAATGACCGTAACAGGTCAGGACCTCGGTTTAATGTTTAATCCAAAAATGGCTTCTCCTCTGGCACAGTGTCCCCAAGTGCTCTTGGGGCATACGTTTTCTGCTTTGACCAGAGGGAAATATGCAGATATGCTTTCAAATGACATAATCGCTATGAGACAATAGGTGAATATGTCCAAGGATAATAGATGTCTGCTGTCACAAAGATCCGTTATGATTTTTAAGAATTTGCTTTGTCAGATATCTAAGAAAGAATACATTGTTGCAATGTATAAATGGCACTGTAACTTCAAAGCCTTGAGAATTGTTTGTCTGAGGCAGAGTGTGTGTGTGTGTGCATGTGTGTGTGTGTGTGTGCGCGTGTGTGTGTGTCTGTGTGTGTGACAGACAAAGAAACTTATCCAGGAAATGCAAGAAGTGGTACAAGTGGAATCCCACATATATAATTCACTGCTCGGAGTGCTGATTTGTTGTGCAGATTGTGGATACAGATACCTCTGTCTGCATTATTTATCAACTTACGTATGTAGTTGGCTGGATTGTACATTTTTGCATGTGCGTTTGTAAATAAACTGTATTGTTGACGGTTCTGTGGCGCAAAACTACTAGTTTCCTAGCTTCCACGAAGCTTTCAGTATGTATGTAACTGACGTACGACGTACAGCGGCTAATTTCAGCCTGTAAAATGGCGGCTCCCAATGTCCTGGAACATCAGTGAAACACGGCATCCTATGTAGCCTGAACTGTGGTCGTTGTGTCAGAGACTGTAAGAGTGGTGCAGTTTTCCAGCTGCTGCTAAGACATCTTACATGCTAGAGTCTTCCTGTACTTGTCTGTACAAATATCGTCCCTGCCAATTTCCACTGGCTACCAAAGTGAGTTTAGACCAAGGGGCCAAGACTGGGCTTTTGTTTTGAAGCTCACTTCCTGTTTTTTTTTTTTTTTTTTACAGGCATTTAGCAGACGCTCTTATCCAGAGCGACTTACACAACTTTATTTTAGCATTTTTTACATATTAGCCATTTATACAGCTGGATATACAGTCAAGCCGGAAAGTCTCCCCACCCCTTTCACCTTCTCCACGTTTTATTACGTTACAGACTTATACTACAATAGATTGAGTTCATTTTTTGCCTCAAACATCTACACACAATAGCCAATAATGACGAAGTGAAAACAGGTTTTTAGAAAATATGCAATTTTATTTTACTGACAAAAATAGGTTATTTAGGGGTTACATATCTGTACACACCCTTAGCCTAATACTTGGTTGCTGCACCTTTGGCAGCGATTACAGCTTCAAGGCATCTTGGGAAAGAAGCTACGAGCTTGGCACACTTGTTTCTGGACATTTTTGCCCATTCCTCTTGGCATATCCTTGCAAGCTCCGTCAGGTTGGATGGGGAGCGTCGGTACACAGCCATTTTCAGCTCTTTCCACAGATGTTCAATTGGATTCAGGTCTGGGCTCTGGCTGGGCCACTCAAGGACATGCACAGACTTTCTCCGAAGCCACTCCTTTGTTCTCTTGGCTGTGTGCTTTGGGTCGTTGTCATGTTGGAAGGTAAACCTTCGCCCCAGTCTGAGGTCCAGAGCGCTCTGGAGCAGGTTTTCTTCAAGGATCTCGGTGTACTTAGCTGCATTCATCTTTCCCTCTATCAGGACTAGTCGCCCCGTTCCCGCTGCTGAAAAACATCCCCACATCATGATGCTGCCACCGCCATGCTTCACTGTAGGGATGGTATTAGCCAGGTGATGAGTGGTGCCTGGTTTCCTCCAGACGTGACGCTTGGTATTCAGGCCAAAAAGTTAAATTTTGGTTTCATCAGACCAGAGAATCTTGATTCTCATGGTTTGAGAGTCCTCTAGGTGCCTTTTGGCAAACTCCAAGCGGGCTGTGATGTGCCTTTTACTAAGGAGGGGCTTCCGTCTGGCCACTACCATAAAGGCCTGATTGGTGGAGTGCTGCCTGGATGGTTGATCTTCTGAAAGGTTCTCCCATCTCCACAAGGATACGCTGGAGCTCTGTCAGAGTGACCCTCGGGTTCCTGCTCACCTCCCTGGCCAAGGCCCGTCTTCCCCGATTGCTCAGTTTCGCTGGGCGGCCAGGTCTAGGAAGATTCTTGGTGGTTCCAAACTTCTTCCATTTACGAATGATGGTGGCCACTGTGCTCTTTGGGACCTGTAAAGCTGCAGAGATTTTTCCGTACCCTTCTCCAGATCTATGCCTTGACACAATCCTGTTTCTGAGGTCTGCAGATAATTCCTTTGACCCCATGGCTTGGAGTTTGCTCTGACATGCACTGTCAACTGTGGGACCTTATATAGGCAGGTGTTGGCAATCCCCAATCATGTCCAGTCAATTGAATTTATCATAGGTGGACTCCAATTAAGTTGTAGAAACATCTCAAGCAGTATCAGTGGAAACAAAATGCACCTCAGCTCACTTTTGGGTGTCATATCAAAGGGTGTGCACACTTGTGTACATATGATATTTTACATTTTGATTTTTTATAAATTAGCACAAATGTCTAAAAACCTGTTTTCACTTCGTCATTATGGGCTATTTTGTGTAGAATTTTGAGACAAAAAATGAACTCAATCTATTGTAGAATATGTCTGTAACGTAATAAAACGTGGAGAAGGTGAAAGGGGTCTTTCCGGCTTGACTGTATACTGAAGCAATTCAGGTTGGGTACCTTGCTCA
Organism: Synaphobranchus kaupii; assembly: GCA_029718625.1. Lineage (NCBI taxonomy): Eukaryota > Metazoa > Chordata > Actinopteri > Anguilliformes > Synaphobranchidae > Synaphobranchus > Synaphobranchus kaupii. Next base: position 112,303,377 of record CM056380.1, read on the forward strand.
AGGGTACAACGGCAGTGTCCTACCTGGGAATCGAACCTGCAACCTTTCGGTTACAAGGCCAGTACCTTAACCATTATACTACACTGCCGCCCCAGTGACAGTGTAGGCTGGGAGGGCTGGGAGCGGCAATTGTGCCGTTGCTCAATAGCGCCACTGCGATTGGCTCCAGTATAGGTCTTTCACCATGTAAGTCAATGGCAGCAATGTGGTCAAAATACTCAATAGATCAGTCAATACATTTTTCCCACAAAACAATTTAATTGCAATAGGTGCCTTTCTTTCATCTAATGCCTCTGCATGTACTGATTTTTTTAAATATTGTGTCGTTTGGTGAGGTTATTAACAGTCCAATCAGAGGGACAGGTTGAGTCCTCTTCGGCTCCACGGAGCAGGCGCAGTTTGTACAAACGGGCAGCGAAAAAGACATCTGAGCTTCAATTCAGTTTTTACGTGGCCGTGGAAAGGCAATGGGTGACGTCACAGTGGCTTTGTCCATATTTTTATACAGTCTATGGTTTAGACCAGGGGGGTCTAACAAGGTCGGGAGATTATTACTTGCTAAAATTAATAATTGTATGGTGCATTTCATTGTTTTATAGATGCTAGCACTTAATATTTCATCTTAGGTTTAACGTTGCAAGTTGAGTTTGCCTCCACAAATGGCTTTTATTGTTTTTTGTTGTTGAAGTTTCCGATGACCAGCCAGCTGTTACAATGGCTGGTATAGAGGCATTCTGGGGTTTGTAGTCTAAGGCAAGGCAATGCGCTTCAGTTAACTCGAAAGCAGCTTTTGCAGCAATGCAATGCCCCGAGAGGTTGTAATGTGTGTATAAGAATATCAGTTATTCTTCAGAAACTTAGATTTAATCAAAACGTTTTTTTCAATTGGAACTATTTGTTATGACACATACTACCTGAGGCTGCTGTGTTCAAGGAAATAAATGTTGGCACGATATTTTTAAAAAAAAAAGAAGATACTTATGTTTATAATTGTGTGCCCTTATACTGTAAGGGCACACAATGTTCTGTAAGTATTTAAAGCATACTTCATTGCACTGAAACTATCTGGGCCAATAAAAAAAAACAGAAAAAAAAAAAACAGAAAGTGGACTATCCCTTTAAGAACCACAGGAAGAGCGCTCTTTTTTGGGGCCATCTCTGATTGGACGGATCCGGGTATATAGATGAGATATTTAAAAATATTTCACCTGCAATGAGAACTCATTTAATTCCAGATAGCTGCCCTTCACATATCTGCTTCATATGACATGATCGCTTAATTATGCCAGTTCATTTTGATGCATTCATACAAAATGAAGTTTATGTAGAAACTTATTGTGTCATCCTTGTATGTTGTCCGTTTGATGACTGTTAATGTCTGATGCCAGTTGACTTGAGATTTATAACTGCAGTGCCTGGCTAGGCTATAGAGACATTGGGTTATTTAACTGGTGAAAGTATACATTTGCATAAGCCTTAATTGACCTATTGTGAGAGGTAGAGTAATCAGCGTGCCATACCACTGTGTGTAGGTTTTTCTGTGTGACTAATATTGCATTTGCGGCATTACTTAACATCAGATTTCTTATCTGGTAAAAGTACACATTTGCATAATTAGTTGTATCGCATCTCTGCAGTTGGCGGAAATTGACTCATTGTAAGAGGTGGAGTATTGAGTGCATCACACCACTGTGTGTAGGTTGCTTTTGTGAGCAATTTACAAATATATGCAGCTATAAGTATACGGTGAGAATACATGCATAAAGAAAGCTGGATTACTTTCACTTTAGAGGTAGTTCATCTCCGCATCGCAGAACCCACACAATTAACACACCCGAGTTTCTCCGAGGCCACGTTGCCCACGTATATACCGAGCTGCGCCAAAACTACGTGACAAGAAATCTAGAATTTCATAAAAAGCTGGTGATGCTTCTCTTCCTCTAACTTCTGCCAAATCGGGAGTTAACGTGGCAGTTAACATTAAAATTTGGCGGGCGGGCGGGATTCTAGGTCCGAAAAGAAAGAGGAAGAGGGTCGGCTCTTTCGATAAGACGCATCAATCAATGGCGCTGGGCTTCGGGCACCGCTCTCGGCAATAACACGACTGCGGAGCTATTTTTCATCGAGACACAAAAAGAAAAATGGAAAGAGGAAATAGAATAAGACCAAACAATAACCGATATCCAGAACAAAAATAAGATTATAGCCAAATGGGAAAGGACGAGAACGGATTTGTTTGCAGGGCAGGGCATTTCTCATTTCTTTCATAGAGACTGGTGTTATAACAATACTTAAATTAATACCGCAAGATGAGCCTGAAGCCCCGACTGTGATGAGGTGTACTAAGAGCTTATTTAACGCGATTCAGTTTCTCTTTTTCTAATGCTATTTGAGTTTTATTGTATGTTTCCGATTAACTTTTTTTTAACGTGCAATGAAGGATCATTTCGATACAGAAGGTTCTGATGACCAGCCAGCTGCTACAATGGCTGGTGTAGGGGCATTCTGGGGTTTGTAGTCTAAAGCAAGAAAATGCACTTCAGGTAACTACAAAGCAGCTTGTACAGTGATGTCACGTTCCAATAGGCTGTACATATGAACATATACATTTTATAACATGGAAATGGTTCCGACAGAAAATGAGATTTAACATAATTTTTCGAAGAATATTCTGGACACCTAAAATGTCTATGGGCTAATCGGAAATTTACCCTAAAACAGAAATTATATATTTTTTAAAACTCAAAGTGAACTATCCCTTTAAGATATGATTCTGAAGTTTTGTGTCAGTGGTTATCTTAACTGTATATTCCAGCTTTCCCGTGCACCTGAACGAGCCGTGCCAAAGGGTGTCTGCTTTAGCATAACTAATATTTTACAGCCTTATATGAAGTTTATAATTATTCACATACACTACCTGGCCAAAAGTATGTGGACACCCCTTGGTCTGGGGCTGTTTTTCATGGTTCAGGCTAGGCTCCTTAGTTCCAGTGAAGGCAAATCTTAACACTACAGTGTACAATGACATTGTAGGCGATTCTGGGTTTCCTACTTTGTGGCAACAGTTTGGGGAAGGCCCTTTCCTGTTTCAGCATGACAATGCCCCCGTGTACAAATAGAGGTCCATACAGAAATGGTTTGTCGAGATTGGTATGGAAGAACTTGACTGGCCTGCACAGAGCCCTGACCTCAACCCCATCAAACACCATTGGGATCAATTGGAAAGCCGACTGCGAGCCAGGCCTAATAGCCCCACATCAGAGCCAGGCCTACTAGCCCCACATCAGTGCCCGACCTCACTGACCGTCTTCTGACTGAATGGAAACAAATTCATGCAGCAATGTTCCAGCACCTAGTGGGAAGCCTTCCCAGGAGAGTGAAGGCTGTTGTAGCAGCAAAGGGGGGACCAACTCCATATTAATGCCCATGATTTTGAAATGAGATGTTGGATGAGCAGGTGTCCATATACTTTTGGCCATGTAGCGTATCGCGCCATTAGCTGGAAACTGTCGTATGGATCCCGCTATCATCAGCATGATGAATTGTAGCTAATCGATATTAATTTATGAAGCTGCTGTTAGGTTAGGATATAGTGTTGGAAATAATTATGTTCATGTAATAATTTTTTTCGTGTAAGTTCAAGAAGAAATTTAACACAAAGTGCCAGCTGTTCACAAAACATTGAGATATATGGGTGCCTTCAGGTTTTATGGCAGGGTGTTATTTTGATATTGCATAAATCCCAATGGATATGATTCTATATACTAGGTCATTCTAGTAACAAAAACCATTCAAGGGCCAAATCTCTAATATCCCAAGCAAGTCAGAAACAGTGTCAAAACAGTATTCCCATGTCAACACAGAATATTGGAGTAGCTCGTTGATTTGGTTTGTGTCAACAGAAAAGACCAGAATAGCTTGTTCATGTCACCGCAGAACACCAGCGTGACATATTTATCTTAACAGAAAAGACCAGAATAGCTTGTTTGTGTTACTACAGAACACCAGAATAACGTGTTCATATTAACAGAACATGCCAGAATAGCTTGTAATGTTACCACAAAACACCAGGGTAGCATGTTTCATATTAACATAAAACACTGGAATAGCTTGTTCATGTTACCACAGAACACCAGCATAACATGTTCATATCAACAGAAAATTACAGATTAGCTCGCTCACGCTAACACAGAACAAGGAAGGCTGAATTTAGCATTGACTGTGTACCCCGACCAGTCCCTGGGTGCCATCAGAGAGTGAAAGAACTGACGCAGCCACGGGAAGGGAGGGTCATGTTACTCTAAATAGTAAATACTGATGAGGTAGGAATAGATTGCTGTTGCAACAGCTCATTAACTGGGGCGGCATTTCAAGATCTTGCTGGTGACAAGCAGACAGGTACTTTCTGTATTGAAACGAGCCTAGACCGTTACACAGACCAGTAAAGGGTGCCACGGTTACAGGAACCCAACCCGACTATCATAAATTCTCTCAGCATGAGAGGCTATCACTATTCTTCTCCGTGGCATAAATGTGTATTTTAATGTCTCTCTGCAGTATTTGTCAAACCTGAATTTAAAAAGAAAGCCCTTCAGATTTTGTGAGCTTGTCATAGCCTCTGTTCTTCTGGAAGGAGTTCTATATCTAACTGTGATGTAGCGATTTCCTGTCTGTATTTTTACGTCCAGGATGTAATGAAACTGTGAAAACGAACCTTCAATCCTCCGGGCAAGTATATGTGGATTTAGTGCAGGCAAGCAAAATAACATTCTTGACCTTCACGTGTAGAGATTGATGGTTCTGTACGGCCGGGAGAACCGAGGGCTTTATTACTTTTTAAATAAATGGCACCTGCCGCGTACCGCTGAGAAAGCACTTTAATCTCACATGCTAACGTCACTTTTATTTTACGTCGTGACAAACTGGGGTGGATATTATTTGCAAGCGTATAGGGTTTGAGGTCGAATGTCCCTATTTTGAAAACAACGGCTCCATTTGATTCATGATTTATGTGCAGAGTAACAGGTCCACGTTGATTTATGTGCAAAGTAACAGGTCCACGTTGATTTATGTGCTGAGGAACCGGTCAGTGTTGATTTATCTGTAGTGTAGCAGAACTGTGTTGACTTCTATACAGAGTACCAGGACAGTGTTGTTTATGTGCAGAGTAACGGGGGAGTGTTAATTTTTATGCAGAGTACCAGGACAGTGTTGATTATGCTCTCAGGAAGTAATCAAAGGGCCGTCATTATTTTGTCAACATTGTTTCTCCAGATAAATTATACATTTTATTGTAGGACTATTCTGGAGAGATGAAACTATGTAGATAACCCTATCAGTTACTTTTCTATATATAAACCACATTTAATTTCATAAACCACAAGTCATTTGATTGAAATGAATGTAAAGATGAAGTAAGAAAAAGCACTAGGTTCATTGAATTTTTTTGTACTTTAAATATGATGTAAATGGTGAATATGTGCTGATATTTAAAAGGACATATTAAAATGTCCTTGCTCTGTAAGAAAACTGTACTTATGTTGGTAAGAATGGCAGTCTTTGAGTATGCACCGTTTTAAATCTGACTATTATTTTATCATTCATGTGTCAGTCTGTTCTAGTTCATTCCAGTGGTTATACTTGTCAAAACTGTGAATTTTTGGCTTCTCACAATTACACCAGACGTCTGACTCACCATTTCCTTGGAAATGCTTGACTTCTTTTTGCATGTTTCATTTAAGCGCTCTGTATGGGTTGCGAACGACTTTAATAAAACTTCAAATGCTGTGTGCTGTGGAGTTTCAGTTCACTAGAAATAAGTTAATATTATGGGGGCTATTGCAGTGAAACTTCTTATTCTATTGGTTGTTTTGGCAAGGAGAGGACTATGGTGTGAGCTCACCAAAAATCAGTACATTTATTTTGGATGTGATGTCAGGTAGAGTCAAGTGCCCAGGCCGTTCATCACACCACAGTTTGCCAGTCGGGCTCGCACCACAGACATGCGTTTGAAGAAGAAATTAAATGTGCGTCCTAGCGGGCAGGCGCCCAATCGACCAGTTGCGGTTGCTGATCAGATTCAGTTGCCCTGGGTGAGCGAAACCCTCCCTTCCCGTGGTGAGGCTAGAACCGGTTGTGCGTCGTCCCTGCCGAGCTGGCGGGCCACAGCCGGTGCAGGCATGGTTCAGATCCGGCCCGGGTACCGTGCTCTAGAAGAGTGCCTTAACGGGACGAGCCCTCTGGGGGAGCCTGTGTCTGTGATGTTTTCCGTTTGCCGCACGGTGCCCGGAATGTCTTGACCACCTGGGGTGGCGATCCGGTGCCGTTAACTGGCCCTGAAGCCGAAGGCATTTAACGTTCTCTTCCTTTGCATTTCATTTTTATTGAGAAGGATTTCTTTTTACCGCTCATTCAATTCAATGGTTACTTTCCCACTGTGGTGTTTTGCCCAAATTGAATTTGATAGGACAAACTGTTTTCCAACCAAGAGCTGGTTCTACGTGTAAGTCAGTGGGGGTTTCATTTATGTGTTGTGGGACATCAATCTTCTGGCTGCGGTGAGGAAAAGCTTGAGCAGTCTTGCACCAAACGCGCACGCACACACACACATGCACTGCGCACACACATTTTTATCAGAAACAGTTTGTGAGCTGTAGTGATGCATCCCCTTGATTGATGTTCAGATTTGGACCATGCCAATGGGCAGCTGAAGCTGGCATTCCTGCAGGGTGACGTGTGATTGGCTTCCCCCCACAGAGAGGTGGTTCCAGTCCTGCAGGGTGATGTGTGATTGGCTTCGCCCACAGAGGGGCGGTTCCAGTCCTGCAGGGTGACGTGTGGTTGGCTTCCCCCACAGAGTGGCGGTCCAGTCCTGCAGGGTGATGTGTGATTGGCTTTGCCCACAGAGGGGCGGTTCCAGTCCTGCAGGGTGATGTGTGATTGGCTTTGCCCACAGAGGGGCGGTTCCAGTCCTGAATGGTGACGTGTGATTGGCTTCGCCCACAGAGGGGCGGTCCAGTCCTGCAGGGTGACGTGTGATTGGCTGTGCCCACAGAGGGGCGGTTCCAGTCCTGCAGGGTGACGTGTGATTGGCTGTGCCCACAGAGGGGCGGTTCCAGTCCTGCAGGGTGACGTGTGATTGGCTGTGCCCACAGAGGGGCGGTTCCAGTCCTGCAGGGTTCCAGTCCTGCAGGGCTCCTCATACTCACTGAACAGTGGAAGTATCTGAGTGGCGATGGAATGTGTGTTGTCATACCTGGTGCTACCGGAACGGGATTCATTTAATGTTCTCTTGGTTTTACTTGGTTATCTGACTCCAGAATAATGTTTTAGCCTTTCCTCTGTGCAGTTGTACATAGGAGGGGACTGCGAATGAGGGACTATAGCCTCTTTCTGCCAATGTTGCGGCTCTATACGGTGCGGCTCTATACGGTGCGGCTCTATGCGGTGCGGCTCTATGCGGTGCGGCTCTATGCGGTGCGGCTCTATGCGGTGCGGCGGCTCTATACGGTGCGGCTCTATACGGATCGCGATCTATCTTACACAAGCTTCACTACTTTTCGGAGGGAGCTCGTCTATGGCTCAACCTACCGGAAACTTTGCTGTCTGTTTGAGTTTTTACTTAATTTCAGTCTTTTTAAGAGAACAGTACTATTTGTTTTTATTGCCAAATGTTATTGATAGCATCTGTTGGCTTCATTTGGGACTTCTCACTATGAATATGCTTCTGCTTCGCAGTGGGGTACACTCATGTCTCCCTCACTTTCTCTTTCCCAAAATCCCGCCCACACACACACACACACACGTACAGTCAGTGAGCGAGCCAGATCTGTGTTGCTAAGCAACAAAATACAGCCCTCTTCTCTGTCAGGAATCCCATTTGCCGGAATGACTGCATTCTCATAAGTGGATGAGTGGAGCATTTCATATGGGGGTTGCATTGGTTTGTCCCAAGTTTTTGATCATCGTCAAGTTGAGTGTCCTGCTATTACATTTTTAGCAGAAACACGGCATCTAGACCACAGCAATCAGCGTGTGGAAAGCATGTACGTGTCATTTCCCTCCAAACAGGGCCTTCAGTTATGTTTGACTGGCAGTGATATGTTGTTCACTTAAAACCCAGGATTTAAATAACACAAAAATTGGTGACTGTCTTGACATAAGCCCCAGAATACTATTGTGCTTTGGTTAAGTCTTTGTGCATATATACACATACTTCGGTAGAAAGTAGTTTAAAAAAAAAAAAAACATGCACAACAAGGTATGTGGATGTTCGTGAGTAACCGTGTGATTATATTTGGAACGAGATGTTGCTGTTGATTTTTTCAAATGTAAATATTTGGCATTATATTGGGGTGGTGCATTGCAGCAGATATCTACAACCCTAGTGACTTCTCAGGGAACCTACCTGGATGGATAGACAGCTCTCCGGGTATGGAGAAACATATTACCCCTATAAGTAATTTTGATATGTTTCTCCATACCCGGAGAGCTACCCCTATAAGTAGCTTAACTACCCCTATAAGTAGCTTAACTATTCCTATAAGTAGCTTAATTATCTTCCGTAAATTCTGTTGTACAGGGATTTAATAAGGTTTTTAACACTTGTTTAGTTGAATTGTTAAAACATAATCTATAACAGATTTTAAAAATGATAAGCACTTAGTAGGCACAGAGTAGGCACATTTGTTTTGGATTTTCTTTTATTGATATATTGTAAGTGCTGTGTTTGTTCACACTGAAAGGATTGGCTGACAGCAGTGAGAACTACATCCTGTTTCTATACCCCGTTCTGTTGGCTTCCTCAAGACCACGGACTTCTTGTGCTATTGAATGAGTCTGATTTAAAATGTACTCTTGGTAAATATTAATGATAACCTTTGCTGCCTCTCTCTTGGAAGGAAGGCATGCTCACAGTATGCTCTGACTATCAGCTGGGGCTTCTGCGATGCATGTTATAAGTCTGGACTAATTAATGCCTATTTCCAATTTTGATATAAAATAAAGTGTGTTGTGACTCTTAACTTGAATCGTGCTTATCTGGGGTCAGCTTTCTTGCTTATTACTGGTTTCATGAACCATTTTGACGGTACTGTGAACCTCCGCTGGATGATGAGCAGAGCATTATTGAGCGTGAGTGGCAGTGCAAGCTCAGTTATGAGCGTGGTTATAGACAGATGCATCGATCTTTATACCTGTACTCACGCGGGAGTTTGATCGACAAGAACCCAGCGTCGAATTTAGTGGGGGAAATATGATTGGAGGGCTACCTTGTGCTTTTATTAGTTTGCAAGGATCCCTTGCGACCCCCCTTGCGACCCCCCCTTACGGCCGGGTTTGAGCTCTATAGAGACGCAGCGTGTGGATCAATTTGAAAAGGTCAATGAGATGAAGACGAAGGCTGATTCATATTCAGACCGGGACGTGAGAGGCAGTTATTGCATAAATGCAAACTTTCAACTGGGAATATAAATGGAGTTCAATATAAATGGAGTTCTCATCCAATAGAATTTAACAAACTACAATTTATATTTGTATAACTTTTTTTCCCCCTATAAAAAAATAAAAAGCATGTTAGTGCTCTGTAATGATTTCACTCTTTCACAACTAGCAAGCAGCTGTACAGCTTGTGCATATTACATAATGTTAAATTGTATCAATTTATTTATCAATTTATTAAGTACATTTTTTCGTTTTACATTATCTGATGAAGCTTTTCAGTTTTCTGCAGGCAAAAAGCATACAAGTACTGTATAACGACTGCACACTAACCTCAACAAAGAAATGAAAACAAGATGGCGTCATGCATTTGTCCCGTTCTCTACCTTACCATTGGGGCTTCAGTGAATTGCAGTGAAAGAGCTGTGTGCAGAAGTCTGATTCATTCTGTGTAGCCTTGATTTTGTACAGCAAGGTTATTTTTATACTAAGCCATTTTCTTATGGCTCGGTATATGCCATTCAGAGCCGTTACCTAACGGTGACTATTCAACTATTCTGTTAACTTTAGATCAGTGCGAAACCCCTTTTTTTTTTGCCTGGAGTGAATGTTCTTTGGCAGGTCTAGGCTCAGGAACAGTAGTTAATCCTGAGCAGAACTTCTGACAGGGAGCTACTTCAATAAGCTGGCTGAATAAAAAAAATAAAAAAAATCAAGTGCTTTCATTTGATTGGAGGATTTATTGTTCCGTGGTTTATTTGAACAATTGTGTCTTGAATAGCAAGAACAAGATTATTCTGTCTTTTTTGTGAACAAAGAATAAACATCAACCATAAAGTACCTGTAGTTTGGGCATTTATTATCTTGGTCCTTAAAAAGCCTTCTGCCTATCTTCTGCGCCCACGCACAGTGCGACAGGCGTCCCTCATTGCATTTTTGCTCCAATTATGTTTTCTGTGCTAATCCTAGTTTTCCACGAAAGTAGAAAAAGCCTGTTTGCACCACCTGCCGCATCACACTGCGTTGAACCACGTGCAGTTCTTAAAGAGAGGAGCAGGTATTCCTGTTTTTTATATTTGTAAATTCTGCTATAATGAAGCAGCGGGTGGGGCATTGGTTTTTATAGTGGAAAATCACTGCCCCACTTGCTACTCTAAGGATGCAATAATCAGTGCAAATCCACTGTTATTTTGAAACCCTTCTGAATAAAAAAAGTACAGCCGCTGTTTTCTCTTGCTTCATAGTGTTGCCGTGAGTCAAACGTGGACAGAACTGGGCAATTCCGCGGTAACGGAATTACAATTTTGGCCTTAATTTTACTTGCTGTGGATAAGTCTTAAAGCCTAAAAAAAATGGAAACTTCCTCTATGTGGAAGGAAAAATAAAGAAATAACACCCTATTTTCTGCCGTAATTCCGTTACCAACGCTCTTTCGGTCTTGGACCCTTCCACATGCAGGAAGTTTCCAATTTTTTATTTTGATATGATCGCAGGGGTGTCTTCTGACGTTGTAAAGCTTTTTATAATCAGTTAGGCTTTAAGACTTATCCACAGCAAGTAAAATTTAAGCCAAAATTTCTGTGAATTGTAATTCTGTTAACGCAGAATTGGCCAACTTCAGCTTTGAATGTCTCCTAAGTTACCATGACTATTCAAGAGTGTCACGTAGGATGTAAGCTTATGGAGGATTGAGCCACATTTCCATTTAATTTAGGTGTACAGACTTTATGAGAACAAGAGGACATGTGTATGCTGTGGTGTGCCATGTTTTTTTCTCTCCGTATGCTGCATTACAAAACCATTTTAAAATGTCCCAACAGGGTGGGGGGAGTCCCCTATATGGCAAATATATATATATATGACATATATTTCACTGCTTTGCTTCAGACTTGAATTATGTTTGTTTATTTTACTTTTTAATTATTTTGTGCTTTTAGCATTTTGTGAAATGCATTTTATGAAATTCCTCTTGTTTTCAGGAAGGGTTTTTGCTCCTGGATGTAGGGGAAATGTAGATGGTGAATTGCCTGAGCACTGTGGGGCCTATGTGTTCGTTTGCCTGCTAAATGGAATATCACTCTGTGTAGCCTTTTCCGTTCTGATTAATTGGAAATAGAGCCCTGGTTCTTGAATAATTTCATTTTCGAATATGAACTATTAAATTATGATAGCTCAGAAATGGGACAGAATTCAAGCCATTTAGAGAGAACATGAGCAGAAACCACTCTGGGCATTCATTTTTCATCGTTTAGCCGTTGGTAACACATTGCATCTTTGGGGTTTTAATCCCAAGTCCCAATTTTCCTATTTCCTATTTTCCTCCATAGTGTCGTTAAAGGGATAGTTCGGAATTTTGGACTTAATGTCTCAATTACGACTTACCCATGATGTAGTTGATTGATGGAAACCATTTTCAGCTAAATCCATGCTGTCCCTTCTTTTGGACATACACACATTGCTAATGCTAGCGCAACCCTATGGCAACCGGTAGCATCCACTACCAAACGCACTTAAACACTCCACAGTGCACCCAAAGCAAATAAAATATGATGACAGTCTATCGGGGGAGCGATACTTTACCTACGAATGTAGTGCCAGCACTGGTCGACTACAACAACAAAGAAGAGTAACAAGTTGCCATGGCCATGTTCGCTCCGCCGCCGTACTTCCACAGAGTATATTAGGTCAGCACAAAGTAAAGGATTCAACGATAGTTTGACTTCAAAAATGATGGTATAAACACTCAAAATAACCCCGATAGACTGTCGTCGTATTTTATTTGCTTTGGGCGCACTGTGGAGTGTTTAAGTGCGTTTGGTAGTGGATGCTACCGGTTACCTTAGAGTTGCGCTAGCATAGCAACGTGTGTATGTCCAAAAGAAGGGACAGCATGGAATTAGCTGAAAATGGTTTCCATCAATCAACTACATCATGGGTAAGTCGTAATTGAGACATTAAGTCCAAAATTCCGAACTATCCCTTTAAGGCAGTGTCTTGAATTGAATGGAAATACCACTTGTTGAAGTGTTACTGTGCGCGAATCATTTAACAAACTGGCGGAGCATGACACACGCTCGTCTGAGTCATCCCTGGATAACTTTCAATCATACGCCCTGGTATGGATTCCAAGTTGAAAGGAAGGACCTTCTATGATGAACTAGCCTATTACTTTGTTGTCATATGTAGTGTATAATTTTGCGTGCAGCGTGTGCTTTTCGTTTGTCAGGGGGCAGAGCCAAACGGGAGCGTGTGCGGAGAAGAATAAACGCGTCTGAAAACCGGCAGGCGTTCGGGGATTTCCGCGAGAAACATTCGCCGCTGCCGGTCGACGAGCGATAAAAAGCTGCAATTGAAAATAAAGTCGCGGGCGCGGCCAAACCTGCAGACTCTGCAGGAAGTGAAATCATCTGCGGCGGGCAACGTGAGTTTGGCGACCGCGGCGTCAGACGGCCCGACTCAGTAATTTCTTTTCTTTTTTTTAATCGAAACGGCAATCAGAGTTGGAGCACGCCTCCCGCGAAAGACTCATCCATCAGCGCCAACTTGAGCGGAGATTTATGCCTCTCGAGTAAACGTCGGACGAGGGAACGGCGCTCTGCTCTTTTAGAAAGGTCCGTCAGTCGGGCGCGTGCACAGCAGCACGCAGCACGCAAGCGCGTCTGATTAAAGGTGTGGTCGTTTTTATCTCGAGGGCCACGGTCACGTCTCGTACATGATTACAAACAAATGTTTTTCCCCCGGACGCGATGCGCCTCGGTGGTGAAATGGAACCGTCGCTGTGTAGGCCAATGCTGCACCCACGGGTAATCAAATTTTGAATACATTTTTTAAAAACAAAACCTAAATGAAATGATTTTGCGCCACTTCGCTGCGCGATTAATCACGTTTCATAGAGTCTCTAGTGCTGCCCGTGACTTGGCCGGTCCAGATAGGCCTACTTTAAATGCCTGGCACCTGATTGAGCTTAGGGAATCTCAGGTATATGGCTACGGCGGCCATCTCAATAATCTAAAAACTACAAGTAATTAAACTAAGTTTAGATGGATCAAAGTCAAATCCGTGTATGGACCGTCTCCGTCTATTAATTTTAAGCGTAATACATTCCTGCAATGCCTGAATATAAATCAGGTATTTTACACCTATTTGGGGTTTTATTAATACATACGCTAGCCTATGCGGAATAAGAAATCAGGCTTGAGTATCCCTTAATGAAAATGCCTGCTAAATGACACAAAGATAATGAGAGAATCCATCAACCCTCACTCACGCACAGATTGTGTTTTAGTCTGTAGTTATGAGTCTCTGTCCGTTAATGCATCTCATAAATCTGCATGAAGCCTCCCAGAAAGGGGGCTAATTAAGCCACTGGCTGGAGCTTCCGTCACACAAACTGTTTCCTCATTTCATTAAGCGCACGGACGGTTAAAACACAGCCGTCTTGTGTGTCCTATCATTCTTAAACCTTTTTTTGCTGATCCAAATGGAATGTCGTTTGATATGAATACCAGTACCTTGCATTGCACACATTCACTATGCATTGCATTTGGGCGTTTAGCAGATGCTAACATGCAGTGCTTTCTGTTTGTACACTCAGTCCGTTCATACAGTTGGATATTTACTGGTGGCAGTTATAAAGAAGCACCAGCAGTGCCCCTCACCTGGGAATCAAACCTGCAACCTCTGAGTTATAAATCTAGTTCCCTGACCGCTATGCTACCGTCGTACCTCTCCGTGCTGTGTGGGCTTCAACAGAAAACCGGCGCCTATGAATATGGGGCGGCCAGCGCTGACACAGGTGCGTGAGGAATTCTACGGCGTTCCTGGCCCTTAGGAACGGTTGGGGAATGCCCTGCGTCAGCAGGAAGTAAAAAGGGAACACTCTTTATGACAGCGGCCACAGATGTGTGCCGTAAACCTCCTTCCCTGCTGCTCATTTCCCCCGGGCACAGAGTAAAATACAGCATTGTTGCTTTAAGGCTTCTTCCTCCGTCTGATTTGTGAGGTTTCCTGTAGCAGAGACGGGGAAGGGGCTTGCAGGTGATGGGTGGGCACCTGGAATGGGAAACTGGGGAAGGAGATTATTATATCCTCCTCGGAACCGGCAAGTCATTTTTGAGTCTGTGGTCTTAATCTCAAGAACCATATATTCTACACTGCAAGAGACATGCAATGAAAATAGAATAAATCATATTTTTTAAAAATATTTTCACTGCAACAGCATTTTTGTCATCCAAGACACTTGTATTATTATGTCCAAACAATTGAAATACTTCAACTTTTTTTTGTCGGGCTGGATATCGCGGTGATATTTCTGAGCACAATAGCTTAAGGGAGGGGTACTCCACTGTGGTCCTGGAAGGCCACAAGGTGTGCCGATTTCTGCTTTCAACTTAAAATCAGCAACCAATTCAGACCTACTGAGCCAGGTGAAGGGGAGTTAACTGTGTCATCGCCTGATTTAACCCTCCTGTTGCCCTCAGGGTCAAAAATGTCCCTTTCTGTGTTTAACAGCAGTGAAAACCCCCTAAATGTACATGTTTTCAGCATTAAAATTCAATGACTTTACCTGGAGTGACCCTATCTTTTAGAAAAAAGTTGAACATTGCCCTTTTCTACATTTTTATAAAACCGGTACCTCCTCAAGGTACAAAGATTTTCTTTTGAGTCTTTTTTTAACCCTGACAAAATACAGTCTTGTCTGGACTGTGAAGTAGGAAAGCACAGTTATTCACCAATTGATTGATGAATGACAGGTTGTTTCTTCATGAAAAATACATTTAGGTTTTAAAATTCAATGAAGAAGCTTTATCACAAGGGGGGTTATGGGAAGGAAGGTCAATTCTGACCTTGGGAACATGGGGTGCATGCTTAATATGAAGACAACACCATTGTTAACTGAACAAATGAATGTCAAGAAACCCAGGAGACCCTACATCTCTAGACCAGGATGAGAATCACTGATTGGTCTGTGGTGAACAGTCAGGACCAATGATTGGCCTCTGGTGAACAGTGAGGGTCAATGATTTGCCAGTGTGTCGGTGGTCTTGAAATGATGAGTACGCTGCAATACACACGTGTAAACTAACATAGTTCGCTAATTAATTAATTGTTTGGTATGGCATTGAAATGCCATGTTTGAGAATTTGTAATCTGAGTGTCCCTCTGAATTTCAAGTACTATGCTCGGCAGTGCTTCATAATATTAAGATTTATTGCGCTTCATAACATAACAAAGTAAATTTTCCTTGAAATCTTTCTTGAATACTGAATAATTATTCTAGAAATAGGAAAAAAAAACACAAGATTGAGCGTCAGTTATATTAGTGCATTTCAAAAACATACTCGCTTGTCTGTCAAACATCACATTAGATTTCATTATTTTGTTTATGCTGCAAACTACACACACACACACACACACACACACACACACACACACACACACACACACACACATAGATAATAGCAGCGGTAGACAACACAGGACACGACTTCAAATTGTTGCATTATTTTTTGCTTTGAAGATCAATTTCAATCAAATTCAAACTTTTGATTTATGGGGTCAATTTTCAAGAATTAATTGGACAAAGATGGCAGATATTGCCGCAGGCAATTCATCTTTGAACTGTGCCATTTAAAAAAATTGATATGGAAAGGGTCTCCGACTACATTTATAGACAAGGTCATTAATCAATGCAGCTTTGACAGCAGTAGGGAGCCAATTAGAGGCATCATTCAAAAGCAGCATTTTCTCTCTCTCTTGTGCTCTCTCTCTCTCTCTCCCTCCCCCTCCCTCTTTCTCTCTCTCTCTCTCTCTCTCTCTCTCTCTCTCTCTCTCTCTCTCTCCCTCCCTCTTTCTCTCTTCCTCTTTCCCTCTCTCCCTCTCTCTCCCTCTTTCCCTCTCTCTGTCTCTCTCTCTGTCTCTCTCCCTCTTTCCCTCTCTCTGTCTCTCTCTGTCTCTTGCTCTCTCTCTCTCTTGCTCTCTATCTCCCTCTTTCCCTCTCTCTCTCTCTGTCTGTTGCTCTCTCTCTCCCTGTCTGTTGCTCTCTCTCTCCCTTGCTCTCTATCTCTCTCTCATCCTTGTTTCCATTATTATGGCAAGGCTGTCTTCCTTTCCACGCCTGTTCCTCAGTCCCTGCACCCTTCCACCAGTCCCAACACCTCGGTTGTGTGGGTGACCCGCCACTGCGGTTGTGTACAAATTCTTACGGAAGGAATGTTCGCTCAAGTCTGGGACAGAGTTACCCCCCTGGTAACATACATATGACTGGACTTCATTTACATAGCCCATGGGAGGGGGATCAGACAAGTTCATGGGTGAGCTTTCTGTTCGACTCACCCCATGTTTCTTAATGAGTTTGAAGTTGGGGGGGAAAAAAATGCATCAAACACACTGGGACTGACCGTGGGTGTACAAATGACTTTGTGAAGGTGAATTCTACCCCCCCGTTAATGGAATATGTGTGTCTCTAGTGATGCAGGTACCCACCGGCTCTTAGAGGTTCTTAAACCTAGCCACTTAAGACAACCAATGCTTTCATTTGTGGTGTAGGGCGGCAGTGTAGTATAATGGTTAAGGAACTGGACTTGTAACCGAAAGGTTGCAGGTTCGATTCCCAGGTAGGACACTGCCGTTGTACCCTTGAGCAAGGTACTTAACCTGCATCGCTTCAGTATATATCCAGCTGTATAAATGGATAATACGTAAAAAAAATATGCTAAAAAGTTGTGTAAGTCGCTCTGGATAAGAGCGTCTGCTAAATGCCTATAATGTAATGTAATGGTGAATGGTAACCAGTTCTGTTAGAAAGAGGCTACATGTTGTAATTTACTGGATTACAGACTGACAAGTGAAATACAAGGGTGTAATTATTCATTGTGTGGACACCTGAGGCCCTGGGGGATGGGGACGGGGGACATTTGAGGTTAAAGAAAAAGCAAATGGCTCAAACTCTGGTCCATGATGGACCACAGTGTCTCCACATTTTTGATGTTTCTTTTCAATCAGCAGCCAATGATCAGGCCTGGCAAATAAAGTGCATGGACTCTTCAGCCAACCAATTACTTTTAACTAAGTCTTCGAGGGATGAAACGCACTAAATACCAGCAGACCCCACAGCGTGGCAGAGCTGGAGTTTGAGACCCATGTTGTGGGACATTAGGGATTTAAGAATGTGACAGTGATCCCTGGATTTTCCAATTTCATTCTTTCTCGTTTCCCCGGGAATTATCTGACCCAAAAACACAGCAGATCATGTTACTGTTGATTCACTGTTACCACCATTAGCTCTACATCTGATATAAAGGCCAGTAGATTCTGTCACTCCTGGCACTTTCTGAAAGCAATATCATTCATCACACCAGCCAGCAGAGGTGGAAATCCAGGGGACATAAAGTAAAAGTCCTCCCCAGTATTTTGATCCAATCACCTGGATTTGCTAATTGACATAATTCTTCAGCGAGGAGGTAGAACTAATGAGTGAAATCAGCTGGCCGAGTCTATGGGTGGAAGAAATACATGGCAGGACTTTTATGTCCCCTGGATTTCCACCTCTGCCAGCCAGCAACTGTTGAAAGATTTTGCTTTTTAAATTTAAAATGGGGAATAGGTTTTTTTTTTTTGTATTCCCCTGTTTTTTTTAGGGGATTCAGCTGGTGTTTTACCAAAACACTTCAGTTGCCAGTTTACTGTAACTATATAAAATAATAATGATTAAAATATGTGCAGAAGTTACGGAAGCTTTCTTAAGCAGTCTCCTACTGTTAGCTCAGTATCACTGCTCCTTCCATCAAATTGGATCGTATGACAATGACATATATTTGAATGGCAGATCTATAAATAAACTAAATGTCATATTTTAATACGTTTCCTTGGGGGATATGAGCATGAGCATGGATGTATTCGCCCAAACACGCTTTCCTGAAGGAGGGTACGTCTGCCACATGCTGATCCTTAACTGGGTATTTGGATAATTCTCTGCAGTTTAAGCGGCCATTAGGTCTCTTGCACAGTTTTAGTTAACAGGCCCTAATCGCTAATCGCTCACGCTGGGCTAAAAGGTGTTTCTGCCTGAAGCTGTGCTGCTGTGTCAATTAGCAATTTCTGCTACAGGCTGTCCTCATGTGCCTGCTTATTTTTCCAGGTATACAGGTGTAAACATACACCTCTACCATGTGTGTTTTTTTTTGGCACATTCATTTTAACCCTTTAATGGCTGCTCAACCATTTGGTAGAGCACATTTGGAGTCTTCATATCTTGTTGAAAAATATGTTGGACTTAACTCCACCTGATTGAGCCGTCTCTATCGGTATATGTGGTAGAGATGGTTGAGCGGCCTTTAAAGGGTTAAAGGCAATGATATCCATATAAAAAATTTTTTCTGAGGACTTCTCGCCATATTCTTTTTGCTGATAAAATATCGACATCTTTGAGGATACACACACCTATACACAGGCCCAAACATATGGGTGGAAATTGGACTTTTAGGGGATAGGGCCCAAGAGAGGACAGCAACTATGCCTCATCCTTATAGGCAAGATATGCACTGCACACTTAGCTTATAACCAGTGCTCAAAATGTGCCCCCTGTGATCACAACCTGCCAGCACCCAAATAAAAAAAATTTGCTTTTATTGCCAGTCTATCGCCAGACAGTGCTAACTCTATTTTATTTTTTCTGCAATGTTTATTCTGAAATGTCTATTAGAACGCTATTGCCAGATTTGGCATGGGCCATGTTATTTAATTTTCTGCCGACAACTTTACAACGTGCAGCGGTTTGGCTGTTTGTTTCCCAACGGTGGTAATTAAGTTTTCTGCATATGGTACAGAAAAATAAACAAGACATGCAATCTCTACCAGTCAGATTTTATTCTTTATTTTATTTTTGCCAACTACATTAATTCCAGAACACAAACCGAAAAGCCCAAGAACACTTATAGCTCCCAGGGATTTGGTTAATCACAGTTTCCTGGTCCCGGATAAAATAAAATAAAAATGGCTGCTTCAGCTTCCAATGTTTCCACCTCTGCAAATCCTGAGGGACTTATGAATACAGTAAATGTATGTTTCTGAAGATTTTGATTTGACAGCAGTTTCCATCTGAATGCAGAAGACCAAAACTCAAAAGCACTAATGTCCACCACGGGGGGGGGGGGGGGGGGTATGTGTTTCACAAAGCAGGGTTAGTGAGTTAGCTGGATAACTGCACTGAGTAAAACCCGGAACCCACCCAAATCTGGAACATGGACTGAAGTAAAAACAGCTGTTCCGGGTTTTACTTAGTGCAGTTATCCAGCTAACTCACTAATCCTGCTTTGTGAAATTACCCCCCTGGTAACATACATATGACTGGACTTAATTTACATAGCCCATGGGAGGGGAATCAGACAAGTTCATGGGTGAGCTTTCTGTTGGACTCACCCCATGTTTCTTAATGAGTTTGAAGTTGGGAAAAAAAAAAAATGCATCAATCACACTGGGACTGACCGTGGGTGTACAAATGACTTTGTGAAGGTGAATTCTACCCCCCCGTTAATGGAATATGTGTGTCTCTAGTGATTCAAGTATCCACCGGCTTAGTCATCGCTTGTTTTTTTTTTGTTTTTTTCCCCTGTCATTCGGCCAATTGAATTTGTGAATGCAGCATATCTGGGAGGCACAGTTACTGGGGATGACGGTCGAACAGATGGCTGGGCTTCGCACTAAGAATTAGCATTTAAATATTCCCCAAGGTTCAGAATAATTCCAAAGTCTGAATATCTGAGTAGTTCAAATCCACCTCCTGAGTGGTGTGAGAAATTTCACTTCTTACCCTGAATCCCATCACCCGCTGCAGAGATCTGTGCTTTCTCCTGCTCAGGAGTCTGATAATATCGACGTTACCGAGCCGGCATTTTCACGCCGAGCTCTTCTCTTGTGAGCACTGTTTTTTCCTCAAAACCTATTAGTAGCCGATGTGCGTGACCTGCTTAACCATTGGCCTGTTATTTCTTCAGACCAAATCACGACCTTGGTATGTGGGACTGCAGTTAGGGATGACGATTCACGCCAACTCAACCGCAGACCTACAGCAGCACAGTGGCTAACGCTCTATCCTGAATCATACTGCAGGGATTTTAGCTCAAAAACTCATCTCTTTCCAGTCTACGATCAAGGCTATATTTTTGTACAATCACAAGTGTCTGAATACTAAAAAAAGTCATTGGTTCAAGGCCTCATGGCCAGTCTCATCCTGTCTTTGCTTCATGTGGCAGGCGGTAACACGGCTTGGGTCTTTCAGTCCATGAGGAACGTGCACAGCCATGTTCTTTGCATGTCGCAAAGAATAAATGTCCCATAATCACATCTGTTAGATCTACTTGTACTTTTATTTTCTGTCCTACTTCATTTGGCAAACAGTTATTTTAGAGAGTGGACACCTGGTCGCTGATTTAATAAATTAAATTCAAAGATCAAAGACAAGCAAATGGTAGTGCGCTAAACTTGCATTGTGTTATAAATAAAAACTTTTGGCAGAACTTAAGCGCAACAACTTAAAATGATCAAGAGACTGGCTGTAGCAAAAACATGCGTACATAGGATTTAGAAAAACCCCGTTTACTGCGGTGGTGGTGCAGCGGACGAAGGCACAGACTTTCAGGGTCGGGGGTTGGATCCCCGGTCCTGCCAGATCCGAGTATGGCCGGTGCCTTGAGGGAGAGGCAATTGGCGGCCGCTCCCGGGGAGGGGGAAGGGACTCGGAGGGAATCGTTGCACATAAGACAGCCCTGGTGGAGCTGGAATCACGGTTATGAGCTCGAGGAGTCGCGCCCTGAAGAGGACGTGGCGCCCTCTTTCCTGCTACAGGACAAAGGGGTTGTAGCGGCGATTCTTGTTGCTACACGGGGGGAATTGAATTGCATAGGGTCCAATTGGCTACCAAATTGGGAGAAATAGGGAAAAATCCCATTTTTACTCCACCTTTGCCTCAAACTGACATTGTGCGACCCCCCCTCCCCCAGCATTCATCACTGGAGAAATTCCTTTTTTTAACGAGACAGAAATAAGCCTGTCGTCTTCCTCGTCGCCATGTTTACTCCCTGTGGAAACTCGGCCTGGCCCGTGTGCCCTCCGGTCACTGTTATTCCAAAAGACCTGTTTTCATAAATAATTCCTCAGCAGGAGGCCTCTCATTCAGGCCGTTATGTGCCATTCCTAACAAAATAAGCTAACAAAACAACTGAGGTACGGGTTAGCGAGCCACCTCTTTGTAGCGCAAACAATTCTGTGAGTACAGTGGTTTATATTTAGCCGAAACCACTGGGGCTTAAAATCGGGCATCAATGGCCATATTGTGAATAAGATGCATTGGCCGATGGCGGTACACTCAACCGTCACCTCGTGCTGCACAAGTGCACTAATGCATATCACTCATCTGGGAGGTCATTTGTCAAGAGCAGACATTTTGAAGATGTTTTTTTTTGTTTTGGATGGTGTAGCAGTTGTGCCTTTCAGATTCTCTGTCGCCGGCTGAGATACTGTGGTGATATTGTGTTTTCTTGTGGAGTATAGCTTAAGTGGGACATCTAGTCAGAAATCATAATATAATTTGTTGGGCCCCATTTATAAACCGTGCGTGTGCACAAAAAAGCTGTACGCCACTTTCCCCCGTGGATTTGGGATTCATAAAAACTTGTGGAAAAAATTCACACATTTACGCAAACTGATCCATGCGTACGCACCTTTTGGAGACTTTGGGAATTGGAGACTCCAATGGCAAAGTAGTGAAATACAGATAAATGCCCCACAATGTCGTTTCACTCGATTCCTTTCACTTCATATCATAGTACGCAGCCTTCTAATCGTCATATCCCTTGTCAGTGGAACATCCAGGCCTAAGTAGTTCCTGTGTTTTTGGCATTAGTCTGAAAGTCCATATTTAAGCATTCAGACTGTTCGAAATACGATAAAATCTGCCGATGACCCCTCCCATGTGTGACTTTGAGAGTTTAAGCTTATGCCATCAGGGAGGCTGTGTCGAGTCCCAACAGCACAGACGCATGAGATTCAAGCACACTTATCGCAGAACCCATTACGAATGCTCAATGTGATTCCAATATGATGGTGAGCGGTGGTGATGGTGAGCGGGGAGATATTTGTAACGATGTGAAACTGTGCCACTTGAATGCAGGATCGATTTCTGTGTAATCCGACAAAGTATTAATATCGTATCTATGTCTCATCATGGGCTGATAAGTCGTGATTCAATTAATAGTAACGATTATTATTAAATCCTGACTATGGCAGTTTAGAAATTTGCATCCTCTTTAATGTCCGACCCCTTCTTTTTCATTTACGAAATGGTTCGGCTGCTGTGACATGCTGCCACTCCATAAATGTAGTTTTATTTGTTCCGCCAGAACTATTTCCACAAAACAATATCGCCCGTCTGGCCTCTACCTCCATAAGAACTGTCTCGATTTCTCACACTGCGAAGTTTCTCCTCTATGTTTTGCAGTATGACTTCTCCATTTTCTCTAACAATGAATTGGAATGACAAGCTGATTTATAGGCATATCATATTCACATTGGGCATTCTATTAACCATTTATGGTTAATTGTGGGAGTTAACAGGGTGGGATACTAGGCTTGTGCACTTTTTTTATGTCAAACTATAATGTGCATATTGGATAATAAATTAGGCCAGGTGTCACCCAGATAATGAAACGTCATTCTGGAGACATAATGAGCACTCATTGGCCAATCAGAGTTGAGTATCCAACAAAACCATGGGATAACAGACAATGATGACACGTATTGTGATGAATGAAAGTTGAATATGTTGAATGGTTACCAATTGATAGATTTTGCAGTTGATTACAGAACTTTGAAATAATTGAGTTTTA